>CM076579.1:1458261471-1458624445 GCA_034641835.2 Pinus albicaulis
ATGCCTAGAAGTTAGTCAAAAAGTAGAAACAGTAAAAAAACCCAGGAGTGTAGCACCTGCTAATATTAGGGGCAGAAAGGTGAAAAATGGCTGTTTTTGGCCTTTTTGAGAGACCAAAACAACTTCATTTGATCTGAAAAATTATGAGCATGTTCCTTTGATTTCAAGGAATCCAAAAATATATTTTTCTTCAGTTGAGGATGCTCCGAGAAAAGTTAAGGCACCCATGATTTTTATGCTTTTAGGCCTAAAATTCACAAAAAACAAGAATGTGTCCAAAAATGCCCAAATTTGGTGAGTTAACCCCTTAAGGGTTTTTAGAAACATGCAATGAAGCTTGAGCAATAATTCCAAAATGGGATATATCTTTTCCATGTTTTTCCACCGGGCGCCTCCTTTGGGCAGCTTTGAGTTTCTTACGGGCAAACTGGTTCAACTTCTTGTAGTGCTCGGTCATTCTTCCTTGTAGGCCCAAATCCTTGTTAGCCTTCTCCAATTTGGTTTCCAGATGTTGATTTTCCCTCTCAAGCCAAGAATCTCTATTATTCTCAATTTCTTTGGAAAGGAGCTCCGTAAGAGGGTACTGCTGTTCACGAGTTGATTCCTCTTCTTTCTGCTTTTGTAATGCTTTTCTAATACCCATGGTCCTAGGTCTCTTTCTTGCTGGTCCTTCTTCTTCATCATCTTTCGCATACTCACCCATGTATTCTTTGAGCCTCAAAGATTTCCATATATCCACTCATTTGATTATTTTGCAATTGCAAATAGTGGATGATGTCTTTTGACCTTTCTAGGCCATTTTCCAAATATTTAATCTGAGCCTCCCGGTTTTTCAAAAGAGATCTAAGAATACTGGCCTCATCATCTTCAGCATCACTGTTTATTTGTATTAGCTCAAACTCCCTCTCATGCTCGTGATTGCTTTCATGTTCTTCAATCTTCTCCTTGCCCTTGCCTTTGATGATTTTATTTCCTCTGGTTTTCTTGGGCAATTCTACTTTGCTCTTCTTTGGCAATTTGCCTTTACTCCTTAGTGCCATAGTGACATTGCTAGTCACTGCTTGAGTGGTCTTCTCCCTTGATGTTTTGGTGTTTTTAGCCTTTACTACTTTTGATGAAGGAAGCATGGCCCCTTGCCTTGGAGAGGCAGTAAACACATTCTCTTGACCTTGCTGATGATGAGTGAGAGGAGGAATTAATACCTGGGCTTGTTTAGTTTGGTCTCCTGCAGCCTTGGGGCTGTCTTCTTCTCCAAAAACATTATCTTCTTGCAATTCTTGGTTGCTTTGCTGTGGGGAAATTCCTTGTTCATTAAATTTGATATTTGTAATGAACTCATTATCAAGAGTAAACTCAGAAATATCATGCTCCTTTTCTGTTTGGTGGGAGATGTCTAGGTCTACTGTTTTTTCCTTTTCAAAGCTATCCCTACCTTCATCCATTTTCTTGTTTTCATGACTATTTTTATTATTTCCTTCTTTGTTGTGACTGCTTCTATCATTTTCATTGTTTTCAATGTTTTCCTGATGTGTAATGCCTTCCTTATGATCACTGTTTTCATTTTCTTGTTGTTGGTTGCTTGCTCTTTCATCATTGTCTTCATTTTCTCCTTGTGGGCTGCCTGCCACTTCATCACTGTCTTCATTTTCTTGCTATGGAGTGCTTGCTATTTCATCACTGTCTTCATTTTATCCTTGTGGGCTGCCTTCCACTTCATCACTGTCTTCATTTTCTTGCTGTGGGCTACCTTCCTCTTTAATATCTTCACTGTCTCTCTGTGAGCTGCCTCTTTCTTCATCACTGTCTTCACTTTCTCCATGTGGGCTTCTTGCCAAATCATGTTTTCCTTGACCTGTACTGCTGCTTCCCTCACTGTCCTGCTCTTTGTCAACATTACCCCCTTGTTCTTTGTTTTTACTACATTCTTCTGTCTCACTGTTGTCTGTGGAGGATGGTTTTTGTTGGGGAGTAGACTCATGAGAAGAAGAGGAAACGTAAGGTGTGGAAGGCAAGGAATGAGCATGAGGAGGGTCTTGGGATGAAAATGGTCTGAATTGTAGTGGCATAGAAGATGGAGAAGTGAAATCAGGGTGAGAGATGAAAGTTTCCCAAGGGATGCCCTTTTGTTTTAACTGGTTAAGGACAATGATCTTAATGAGAGAGTGATGAAATAAACTTGCTTTTTGCTGAGCTAGAGGCTTTTTTCTAACAATGGAAGACATCTTGTCTATACTTTTGCATAGGAAAAAGGGTAGGTTTAGCAACTTAGTTTTTGTGAAATGCAGAAGGATTCTGATGTGATAGTCATATACTTGGGAGTATCTACCTTCACAAGTGAAAAAATTCATGATTATTTTCATGAGGGCTGCACAGTCATCTAGCAAGTGTGAGAAAGGAAAAATGGAGCTGCATGTATCTTGATGATTTGGCTTGAGAAAAGGCTGATATTGGCTGAGGTCAAGGTATGATTGCTTGAACCACCCTTCTCCTATGTTAGGGATTTTGGTTTCCTTAGAAACATCTCTAGGAGTGAGTTCAAAATCTAAACCTGTTATGTGAACTTGCTTTCCATCCAACCTCAGGGCAAATAACTCTGTTAGTTGAGGGTGGCTAGTGACCTCTGGTATTCTTCTACAAAATTCAATGCAGCCTACCTTTTGAAAACAAGACAATATTGAAGGAGAGGCAGTGATTTCTTGAATAGTGGTGGGCTCAAATCTGTTGTGTTGACCTCCCTTTTTACCCTTTTCTTTGGAGGCATTTTGATCTTTCTATTTTTCTCCAAAATCAACTAGACAACCCTTAAATAAAAACAGGTTTTCTCTTCCTTTAACACTTCTTCCTCCTTTAATTCATTTTTTGAGATATCCTTTATGTATTAAGAGCAACTGAGGGGTAAAAATAGTGATAAATACCTGGAAAACTCCTTTGCAGTGATGAACACTGACCTTTGAGCAAAACTGGCAATTTTGGCCCTTTGAAACAAAATGGGCAGGTGTTACGACCTTACACCCAGGTGCGTAGCATCTGAACCGAGGCTGCACGAGTAAAATACATCGTGCCAGTTCAAAAAATTGTGTTTATGAACGGAGTTTGAACGACGGGCGGTTGTGGGCATTAGGCAGAGGCTGAACGAGGATCGGGTGTCGAAACGTGTCATGCCAGTGCACAAGTGCGTCGCGTCCTTTGTAAAATCCTGCGGTGAGCCGCTACATGCACGTAGAGCTCGGCTACAGATGCGTCGCAACCAAGAAATTTTGCACGGGGGTTTGTCGAGGAACCAGAGAAACCCTCCTTTTGCAATTGGTAATATGAAAATGAAATATGCCTTTTGAGGCCTTTTGTGCCTTGTGTAATGCTTTTTAAAACACACAGCCTTCCTTTGACTTTTTCAAAATGGTTTTATCAAACCTCTGCCCTTTTTTACTCATGTACCCTATTTCGTATGAAACAGTTTCGAAAAAGTGCTTTGCAAACATCACAGTAAGTTTTCATTTTTTGTGTAAAAACAAACATCCCCGATGTGAACTTGTAAAATGTGCCCCATACTTTTTATGAAAAAGGAACTTTTACCAACTGCAGTTTGTCCTCTACTTATAAATTGAAGGAGGTATTTAAACCAGTCTTTGCCCTCTGCTTATATTTGAAGGAGGCATTTCAAAGCAACTGTGTTTTTTCCCTCTACTTATATTTGAAGGAGGCATTTCAAATAAACTATCTTTTTTTGCCCTCTGCTTATATTTGAAGGAGGCATTTCAAAGAAACTTTAGGCCCGGTCTCTATTTTCCAAATGAAGCCTTTAGCCTCCCACGCAAACTGTTTGTGTCATGCCCTTTTCTCATCATCTTTGAATGAGGCTTGTTAGACATAAACTGTTTAGGCCCTCTGCTCATGATTTGAATGAAGCCTCTCTTGAAAACTAAACCTTGTGCCCTGTGTCCATTTATCACTAAAGGATGTATTTTAAACAGAACTGTTTATACCCTCTACTTATCATCATTGAAGGGGCGCGCCTCATAAAAACAATTGATTTCCATCTGCTTATCATTGAAGGAGGCATTTCATAAACACAAGTGATTTCCATCTGCTTTTTATGAAGGAGGCAATTCAAATGCTTTATCCTTTATCAATCTGCATGAGAGAGGATTCTTTGTAAAAATTTTCTGTGAAGATGGTGAACAGGTAAGATATTTTAAAATCCAACATAACTGCTTGTGTCTCTTAGGTTAACTTTCTTTTGTAATAGCTTTAGCTTCCTTGTGATGAAAAAGTCTTTGATAGTTTAGAGTCTAGGCTATAGGGGTATAAAAAAAGGCAGCTATTCCCTTTTTATATTCTTTCACTTTGATGCCTAAACTGCTGGAATTTTTTTTGCCAGAGAACTAACATAGCTAGTCTCATAAGACTGTTTTTCAGAGATGTGCCCATATGTTTGGGAAGAATGTGCAAATGCCATTGTGAGATGACATGAAATGCTAGATGCAGTAAACTCCCAACCTTTGTACTCATTTTTCATGATGGATGATTCTTTGACTTTCTTGGTGATTTGAGTAGCAGGTATGAATCATGTAGGTTTCCTTTCTCTTTGAAATCTACATTTCCTTTATTTCCCAATCAGTCAACTATTATAACTTTGAAAACTTTCCTTGAAGTGTCCCTCTTGTTTCAGAACTAGCTATTTCCATCTATCCATAGCACCCTTGCAGAGATGCATTGATAAAATGTCTTTCACCATTAGAGACCTTCTCTGAGGTATCATGATGATAATGCTTCAAAATTTCACTTGATCACTTTTCTTCGGACATAGGACCCTTCTTACTCTTTTTCTTCCTGGATTGACTTTCTGATTTTTGCTGAAACAAAACATAGTGACCATTTTGATGGTGTGTGACCTAGGGGTAAAAAAGGGTTTTGTTTTTCCAGATAAGAAGAGAGGATGGTTGACTAATATTGAGAACAGGGTTTTTGACTAGAGATATTCTTTTCAGGATACTTACCCTAAACACCATCACCTAAACCTAGACACTTTGTCATGACTTTTGAAGGGTTTCTCAAACATAGTCGGGTCATAAAATGGACATTTAATCAGTGAGAGGGAAGGAGACAACCTTGTCCTATGTTTGACAGTGAGCTATGTGAAAACAAGGGATTTTGACTATTCAGAGGTTCAAGGCTTATGAAAGCTATGGACAGGGGAGTTTTATCAAGACTGAAACTTGATGACCACTTCTAACATAGTCTGTAAGAGAGGAAAAAGATAAAATTTTCTCTAAGGGGTTTTCTAGAGGAAAAATTGACTTTTTGAAATTGGATTCTAGAAAACCTAGGCAAGGCATATAGTCATCACAACAGTAAAAAATATTGATGACTTACAGATGATGTTGTTAACCTAAATATGTCAAATTGATCCTATGAGGTACTAGCCTTGGAACACCAGGGAAAATTTTGATCTTAGACCTAGGGCTTGGGAAATCTCGTAATCCCATTGTCAGAATCTCTTGAAATTCAAAGGAGACCTTGAGGACGCACCAATGCACTAGGGCCTAGGAGATCAAACCTTTTATAGGGCTAGTTTGTTGGGAAATTGAGGCCCTAGGTGACCCAATTTGGCTATAACTAGATGAGAGAGGAAAAGGTGAAATAATGTGGTTTAAAATGACCACCCTTTGATGGATAAATGCCTAATTACTTTTGGGGATATGGATTTTTTGGCCCGAGGAGTCTTGACCCAGGTTTGAATGTTAAGATTTTCCAAAAAACCCCTATACTACTGGCCCTTTCGGCAGTGGCCTACTTGCATAGGCCAAAGTCTCACCCGAAGTAGTATGGGAGGGTGCTAGAACTAGGTTTCTGCACCCTAGGAGAGGGTAGGTAAGTCAGGCAGAGCTACGTTCAACTTCATGAATATCAGATCTCATATTACAAAACCCAGATCTATTAGTTCCTCTGCATCCACATGCAAAATACCATGTATAATTGCAACGAACAACAGATATAGGAAAATACGACAACTATCGCAGTTATTCTTGCATCAAGTCTAATAACAAATTCGGATCAATGTTCAACGCAGCGTAAGCACTTAGCACAGTTACTTGCGGAGCTCAATATATAATTATGCATACCATAATAGATCTAGAACTTAGTATAAACAAGTAACACAAGTATTTTCACAACTTAAATCAAAGACACAGAGCATACATAAACAGATATCGCAGATCCAATAGATTCAGAGATTTCAACATCCTTCCACATTCATTAATCCTTCAAATCCTTTTACAAAACAAAAAACCCAACCCGCACACACAGCAGCAGGGTCCGCACACAGTAGGACTGAGGATCTCTGCGCACACAGCCAGCAGAATTCCTTTCCCAAAAAACCCAAACAGATCTGCTAATTCGCAATTCACACCAATCTTAGTCCAAGTCTGTCTTACAACTCAAAAAGGTTCAACTACTTATACTATTTTAGCCTACACATCCAATGGTACGCAAACCATGGTTTTCGGACTCTTGGTCTACCCTCGACCCACTTACAATGCATTAGGGGCTTTGACCCACCCCAAAACCCCTGCGTTAGAATAAATATAATAAAAAATATACAAAATGGACCAGTTTCGTAGCTCTTGTAGGAGAACCTGTTCCAATAGTCCCCCAACACAATCTTGTGACTCGTCCTGAGTCACTGTGGTGGTGGGGTCTCCACCTGCGTGTGCAGTGTATTGACAGCTGCGACCAACGGGGGAAACACTTCTTGACTCTAGGCAGTAGTGCTCTGCGTAATATCTACAAGCTTTTGTGAGGTTGATCCCTATTCACAGCCGTGACACTCTCCAGTGTCTGGTTTAGTCGCTTCACAACACCATCTACATCCTATGAGAGCTGGAGGGTTGCAGCAACCCAAGGCTTCAAGCATTCCCCGATAACATGCTTCTTATGGCGGAGTCCCTCGATCTCATCTTAGAGGGTGTTGCTGGTCCGCAATCACGCCAAACGTTGTGTAGAGACCAATGTAGGTAATGTAGCCTCGATCTACTCGAAAGCGTCCTCCTTTTTTCGCAAGTCTTGATTAATTTTCTGGAGGACTGGATCGCGCTGGATCTTGGTCCAAAGCTGCATGGCGTCCTCGAGTAACTAGGCACCCTGAGAAATCTATCTTGTAATAGTGTTGGTAGCCTTGGTCACTAGCACAGTGTGTTGGGCTCATACCTTTGGGTGTGTTTCGGGCTGTGGTTTGGCTTGTAAGCCAGAGATTTGTTGCTCCAACTGTGTCTTAATAACTTGCATTTCCTTCCTAGAAGCCTTCAACGCTGCGACCAATCCTTCCGCTTTAGCCCGGGGGGGGGGCGGGGTGGCTGCAACCAGTATTTATTCTGTAACCTCTGTGCAGAGCTGGTGGATCAGAGTTTCAAGCTCTGCTTGCTTCCCAACAGCAAAGAGTACCTCTACGTTTTGTTGTGCGATGGTCTGTTTGGCCATACCCAGTTGGTGGTGTACTTGCTATTCTTGGTGGTGATTCTCCTGAAACACTGCGGAGAGGAGACCCTGTAATGCTGCGTGGGGTAGCTTGGAAAGATTCAGCTGCACCCCTACACCTGCTTGGAACTAGATCTCTTGGTCCGACGAATTGATCATAAGGGCGACACTAGGTAAGGGACAGAGATGGCTTTCTTCCGTGGCTAGCGCTGTACTACTAGATGCCAAGGGAATTCGTCCTTGAACCATGCTGGTCTGAATGGTGTCTGTCTTTAGCTGCAAGGTTTGAAGCTCTTCCTAGATAGCGCTGATCACAGCCTTCTGGTGCTCCTCTAACACGACCCATTTTTCTTCTGTGGCTAGTGTAACGGCATCTGCAATTTGTTCGAGATCTCCATCTGTCAACGTAACAGTCTCATCTCCTTCCTTCTGCTGGGCGAGTTTCTTCTTTCGGGGTCCCTTGACAGGCTCTCCTATGCATTTCATACCTCCCACGTTCACTTCCTCTGTGCCTAGCTGTGACTCAACCTGTGTCTCAGCCTTGGTGTTCTTCGTGGTGGCCTATGGGGGTTGTGTGTCATTTTTCGCGGCTGCGCCGGAGTCTTTTTCTGTGCTTCCAATCTCCTTGGTGGTAACAAGTGGGGGTAATTGCGTCGTGCTAGTACCAGCTATGCCCCTTGCACAGGTTTTGAAGCCTATCTTCCAGGAGGGATACCATAACGCAATCAAATTGTCGATTTCCTCGTCTGCTACCATATAAGGAAGTGATGTCCAGGTTTTATCCTTGTGGCTGCGGATCTGAATGTTGTTCATGGTAACCTGGAATGCTGCGGTACTCTTTTACTTGTCATATACTGTGGAGGACAGCGAAGGTCAAGAATTGATGGTTGCGGCCACACTACTCTAGAAGAGGACCCAGAAGACTTGGTTATCTTCTATGTGCTACGCATCCTTGGAATCCCACATATGGGCATACTGGGTCCCTTCGCACATATCTGGAGGGAGCTCAGGGAGTACTAACTCCGCAGGGGTTTCCCAACCAACAAGGGCTATAAGAAATAGTAGCCAGGCATAGCAGAAGGCTTTACCCTACTCCTATGATTCGCGGACATTAGCTAAGAACTCGTCGCATAAGTATTGGGCCCAATTGAGGCAGACCACCTTCACACATTGACTGGCTAGCCGAATGACATAGGCAGGGATGGTTGTGACCTGAAACTTTCGCATTAGCTTGAAGGCTAGTAATATGGTACCAATCTGCGTAGCCAGGTCGCTGATGGATAATATGATGAAGCCCTGCGTATTCCTTTCCACATGGTAGGTCTTACGCACATACTCAGCAGTGTCCCCTTCATATTTCTTGCCCAAATGCTCCAGAGGGTGTGGCCCATTCATGGGAAGGCCCGTGATTCTATGAACCAAGGCACCATCTATGGGGACCCTATCCCGAATCCATGGGCAGCCATTTTGTATTAGGGTGAGAAGCTATTGGGCCAGTCGATCCATGACATTGTAATGGCCAAAGTGGGGCATACGCAGCAGGTTCAAGAACCCGGATCTGGCCAATCGGCTTACCCAGTGCTGAGGAACGACTATGACCCCATCGTCTGTGTAAATTGTGTCGAGGTACAGCATGGGGGTCAGCTCAGGGAAGGCTTCGTAATTTTCCAAGTCGTGATTGTCGAATTTAACTTCATGGAGCTTCCCTGAGGGGTCACTCAGGACAGGGACTTCTCCCTGGGTTAGTGGCGTCTGTAGGTAGGTAACCATGCCATCAAGGTTCTTTGGTGTGCACATTGAGGGCCTGCGTAGCTAGATGAAGGGAGGTAACCAATTGATCATATTGGCAGGTAGGGCTTCCTCCTACACAGCCTGAGCCTGAGGCGTTGCTCGTGGGGACTTGGCATGCCTTGGGGAGGTCCTAGGCTTCCCTGAAGCCCATTTTGCAGATTTGGGGGGCTCCCCTGAGCCCCGTGCCTGCTATTTTCCCTTCCTTGTGGCTGGCGTTGAGGGAATTTCTTCATCCTCAGACCCGATCTCCATCACTTCCTCAACTTCTGGGGTAGTAGGTGCCGAGGGCTCAGCTGGGTTAGTGGCTGTCATCCTAGAGCGGAAAAGGAATCCCGACTCTGGGTGGCTACTATTAGCAGGGGGAGATTGATCCGACGTGAGAGGGAGAGTGTAGACCCGAGAAATCTTACAGCTCAGGCTCGCTCGAGAGAAAGAGGATAGGTGCACGTTGTGCAAGTGAGACGGAACCCTTGTTTGAGCTATCTGTCCCTTTTTATAGCGCCTGTGGGCATCCAACAATAGGGTAAACTTGACTTGGAACTTACCATAAGATAAACGGTAAAAAATCCTCAAGATCTGCCCTATTAAATTCCAGCGGCCCACTCCTTTTAACGATAACTTTTGCTTTTTACCAAGTGTTACTGTGCCAACGACTAGTTTTCACACCTCCTATGCACTTGACATTCCTGCTACATTTGGTTCAAACACCTGCGCTTCTTGCACATATTCCCCCAACATAGGCTTAAGCCATAAGTACTTCAAACCCAAAGATATGTTTGCTCGGCTTGTGTCATCGTAATAGAACCGGGCTGCCTTTGTGAGAAAATCTTTCAGAGGTGTGATGGTCACTGCATATCTCCGAACAAAATTCCTGTAATAACCCACATGGCTGAGAAGTGAGCACAACTGCCCCTTTGTTTTGGGAGCTAGCAGATATATAATATTCACATCCACAATTTTAGCCAGCGTGGGGTGCGTCTCACTGCTATTCGTTCGCAGCTCGAGTGGTCCGGTAGCCGTGTGTACCCTATTCAATTCTGAGTCAGGACCCTCTCATGGATCCTTCTTACCTTATTTTGGAGCTAGGCTGCAAAATTTGATCCTGCTTGGTGTCCGCGGCTCCCAATTGGGTATTTCAGGTGCGATACACAGGTGCGATTCATCCCATGCTATAGTGTCAACGTCCCGCAGAGCTGCGTCAAGCGCCTCTGTCCCACCTATGAACCCAAATGTTCCAAGAAATTCATCTCTAAAAGCCTCCCAGTGGCAGGTGCATTGTTGGAGCTCCGCATCTAAGTACCATGCGGTGGGAAGTGGTCCCTGGGCATGAATAAGCAGATGAACCCACTCCTGGGCAGTTCTATCGCACCATTGTTTTATCCAAGCGACAAGATATTCGCGTGGATCTTCCGGTCCAAGAAATGTTTTGATTCGCATGTCGGTTGGGGCCTCAAATCGTAGGATCATCATATTCTGACACTCCTCCCAATCCTGGAATGCCTCCTCATGTGTTACCCACCATTGCGCAGGTGATCCTTGCATGGCCATCTTACAGGCCCATAGTCATCATTCTTGGGGAACCTCAGCTTCAAATGCTCACAAAAAGTCCCTAACATTACCAGAACCATCGAAATACGATAGATTTCTTACCTCCTAGGAGATGCAGTGGAAGTTCTTCGTGATCTGAAGACATCTTAGCGTAGAGACATCATCTAATCGGTTTTGACAATTCTCCATCTCCCCATCAAAGTCGGAGAAACATTCATTGTCCTTTTCCCAGCAGAGTACCCCCTCCGTCGTGGGGTTGATCCAGTCTTCATCTTACATAGTCAACTTATAGATGTGATCTACATCCTCTTCGTCACACACTGGTTCTGTGTATCGTTCACCCTCCACCAAATCTGATGGTACTATTACCCTTGTACCGTTATTCTCAAATACCATGCTTCTCTTCTTTAGGTTAATGATGCCTCCCATATCAATGGCCCAATCCAAGCCTAGGAGTGCAGGGTAGGGCTCCGCATCTTCGACAATCTAAATTACTTCAAAGTCAGCCCGGACCTTAACCCCTACGATATCCACCACAATATTTGATAGTATTCCCAATGGAATGATCTTCTTTTGATTGGCCATACACAGCTGGATAGTGGACCATTCCAACTTAGGTGCCCCCATTCATTGCCAAGTCTGTTTAGGTAATACATTCGCATCCGACCCTAGTTCCAAAATAACTTGATCCATCTCATAATCACTGATCTACACAGTCAACAACATCTCCCTGCTAGTGCGTTTCTTATACCTATAGAGTTTATGTACATCCTTGACTTCTAAAGGGAGGGTAGGTCATGTTGCACAACTATTTATCAATGCCTGAAGGTTTTCCATAGCCCTCGGATTGTGCAACAACTTCATACATGCTTGTAAAAATGGTTTGACCTCCTCATCTGCCCTGAGATCTTCAGGCGGATACGAAGTAGATGCGTCTGCATTGGCAAAGTCTTTGCGAGCTACGATAAATTTTTCTTTCTCCTTTTTTAGATCCAACCCTTCCTTTTTGCTAACTGCTGGCCGGATTAGAGGCTCGGTTGCAGTTTTCTCCCCAGCCCCCCCGGTTGCCATCCCACTGTGTGTTACAACATTCACACTTGGATATTTTTCTCTTAGTTCGGCCTTAACCCTCTGCACATTCTGCGTAGGTGTCGGCTGCTTTTCCTGCATCTTCGCTATCAAGACTGGACAATCTTCAATTGCATGGTCCAATTTCCTAAAATACTAGAAGGTCTGTCTTGTAGGGTTTGGACAATCCGTAGCAAAGTGCCCTACCTCTCCACAATTATAACAGATGAGTTTCCCTCATCCCCGACCTGTGCTTCCACCTCTTCTGCCTCCCCTGCCCCTTGCTGGGGAACCCCTTGTGCTCGAGAGGGATCTAGGTGAGGATGGATCCGACTGCACCCTATAGAGATTCCCCCGATCGATCATCAAATCATACGTTCGGCAGTTATGTTTATCATGTCCTACCGACCTGCAGAACCTGCACCATTGTTGTTTTACTTCTGGGACGTACGCAACAAGACGGGGACAGTGGTTTGTGTCGTGCAGCCCTACAACACGGCAATCATCACACCATAGTGCCGACCCACTTGGTCCTGCCACTTCCCTAGGGCACAACGGACTAGGTCCTCGGCATGCATGTAGTCTATTAACAGCGGGCAATTATCCTTGGTGTGACCATTCGTCCTGCAACGTCTGCACCATCTTTCCAGGCTAGCCTCTGCGCCTTGCTCCTTTCACAGGTTCTGTATCTCCATGTGCATCACCTCCAGTTGTCCTTGGATCTACTGGACGCCTAGCTGGGTATCGTCTCTAGGCGCAGCTTCTAACTTCATAGCGACCTTCAGGGATTTTTCCGGTGATTCGAAAGTTTGGTGACCCATAGGTACGCGTAGGTGAGGCAACAACATAGCAATGAACCACTTCGTGTGTTGTCTATCATCATACTAAAATCCTCCTTCCCTGATCACCTTCTTTAGCCATTGATCAGCCTCCCATACAAATTTAGAAGGCCCTTGCTTGAAATCCTTTAGATTGAACACTATTTGAGAATAGGACTTAGGATTCTTGAACTGTTGTTTTAAGGCGTTCTTGATCTCTTCAATGGTTGAGTTTGCATGATGTCCGATGTATCCCATGTACCAATCCAAAGCTCTTCCTTCGAAGGCAAGGGACAACTATTCCCTCTTCACCGCGTCACTAGCTACGTTATGCGCAGTCCATACTGATTCTGCGACAAACCGAAATTGCTCCATGTCCTCATCTCCCACACCCTTAAAGGTAGGAAATTTCATGTGTGCAGCCATGTCGTCTTTTGGTAGAGGAGGTGTAGGTGAATTCTTACCCCTACACTAGTTTGAAAGTGGTGTGGTTGGAGGACTCTGCGCAGCTGCTTCTCCTACTGGGATGTAGACATATCTCCCTCCTTCTAGGTTGGTCCGATAGTATTTTTCACTTCGTGTCGTACTCCCGTCCAGATCAGAGGTCATTCATTTGGTGTGGCTACACAAAATACTTTTTTCGCACAGTAATATCTTAATTAGCAATGGTAAAGTCTTCAGAAATTTACCTGTAAATCCTTTGAAGAATCTTCGCTCTGCTTCGGAGTAGGAGACAAATTGATTGATGGAAAATTCCGTCACGAATCCTCCTAGCATGCTGTCCACCCAGTGGTCTACGATGCGAGTGATGGTGTTATCAGCCTTTTCTAACCGCTAGATCAATTTTGGGGTCCACTGTGTGACCCGCTCGTCCTTCCAACACTTCTGAAATTCGACCAACCTTGCGAGCCACTCCTGGAGCTCGATCGCAATGGTTACGAAAAATATCTCGTAGATCTCTATGAAAATATACCTATTTTTCCACTCTTCGGTGGTCAACCTCTTACTGCGGTTTTCTTTCACTGCGAATTCTTGAACTTGCCGTTCGGACCATTCATCAATTTCTTTTCTTTCAGGTTTCCAGTACGGCCTTGGAATTACCCGATCCCTCTCTCAAAATTCTCCTGGTCCTGGAAACGGAGCCATTTGTTGGCTCGAGGGGTCCTAACCCAAGTTCAGAGGTTAAGGTTTGCTAAAAAATCCCTATACTACTGGCCCTTTCGGCAGTGGCCTGCTTGCGCAGGCCAAAGTATCACCCGAAGTAGTATGGGAGGGTGCTAGAACCAGGTTTCTGCACCCTGGGAGAGGGTAGGTAAGTCAGCCAGAGCTATGTTCGACTTCACGAATATCATATTGCATATTACAGAACCCAGATCTATTAGTTCCTCTGCATCCACGTGCGCAATACCATGTATAATTGCAACAAATAACAGATATAGGAAAATATGGCAACTATCGTAGCTATTCTTGCATTAAGTCTAATAACAGATTTAAATCAATGGTCAACGCAGCGTAAGCACTTAGCACAATTAATTTCAGAGCTCAATATAGAATTATGCATACCATAATAGATCTAGACCTTAGTATAAACAAGTTACACAAGTATTTTCACAGCTTAAATCAAAGACACAGAGCATACATAAACATATATCACAGATCCAATAGATTCATAGATTTCAACCGCCTTCCACATTCATTAATCCTTCAGATCCTTTTACAATACCCAAAACCCAACCTGCGTACACAGCAGCAGGGTCTGCACACAACAGGACTGAGGATCTCCGTGCACACAGCCAGTAGGAGTCCTTTCCCCAAAAACCCAAACAGATCTGCTAATTCACAATTCGCACCAATCTTAGTCCAAGTTTGTCTTACAACTCAAAAAGGTTCAACTACTTATACTATTCTAGCCTACACATCCAATGCTCCACAAACCGTGGTTTGCAGACCGTTGGTCTACCCTTGACCCACTTACAATGCATTAGGGGCTTTGACCCACCCCAAAACCCCTGCGTTAGACTAAATATAATAAAAAATATACAAAATGGACCAGTTTCGTAGCTCTTGTAGGAGACCCTGTTCCAACAGGATTCAATGAAAACTATGAAGATGGAATTCATTTCTTGTTCAAGGAGGCTCTCAAATTCGACTTCATTCAATGTTAAGGGCTAGAGAAGAAAAGTTACCTTAAAAGATGTTATACTTCTTTGCAAATAGAAGATGCTTATTGAGATAAATTTATATCTAATACAATTCATTCATTAAACATGAGCCACAAATGGACATAAGATAAATAGAAACATAATTCCACATTGATGTCGTAAATGCATGCATCAATTAGCCCTAAAATAGCAAAAATCTCATAACCAATGTATGTAGCAAAATGAAAGAAAATAAATTTAAGATTTCATTTAAATGTAAGAGAATATATAATACCATCAAAACATTCACAATATAAGAAGCTCTAGGGTAAAAAAAACCCAATCCATACATCAAAATTCATCCATGATCCAAGAAAATCCACCAAGGAAAAAGTGTGAGTTTCTCTAAAGAGAGAATGGTACAAAACTAGTGACGATCCAAAATGAATTCATACAACTCCTATTTATATACTCATTAGGAGTTTGAATTACCTAATGGGCTTACATTAGCCCCTAAAATAAAATAATGTGCCAATTAACTGACTTTTGCTAACAATCTGACCAAACTAGCTCACAAATGAAATAATAAACCTATCAAGAGGTCAAAAAATAATCTACTCATGTCATAGGGCCCTCCAAGAGGAATGATGAGGTCCATAAGTGCCATAATGATGAATAGGATCCTTAAAAGTGATGGACAAGGGGTTGGCCCCTTGTTCTCCAAACAATAAACCTGTGGTGCTCCCAATGGGTGTGGGGGCACACCAATGAACCTATGGGTCTCCAAGTGAGTCGAAGATTCCTGTAGACTATTTTTAAGGGCTCAGATGATGGAATAAATGATGCCATGTCAATGTACAAATCCTGGAACACCTGCCAAGTGTGTGGTGCACCTGTGTGGCCAACTGATCATAATGTACCAAATGCATCTTCTTCATCCAAAAGGTGGATATCGATCAATTTCTGAACACCTCAGGGGATCCATGGATTTTTTTCTACGTCCATGGAGTCCTATGGCTCTTTACACACACCCTACATGTGCCAATGTAGCCTTGTAGAGGGTTAGGACCCTATATAGGGAGACCAAACCTAGAATGCACACCATATGAAATCTTGCATAATTTCTAATGCGTCCCCTAGCCTTCCATCACAACAATTCATTAAATTAATCAGGTAAAAAAGCTTACAAAACATAGACAACAAATGGACCCTTCATAATGGTCTGCCCTTTCATAGTGGGCTTTATCACGTTCTAATTTTTCCAAACTCAAAAGGGGGTTAGCAAATCACCTTATTAGGTGGTTTCTACCTTTAGAGGGGATAGTATATCCAAGGTACATCCCTCAAATGGTGGTGGAATGTGATAGAGGTGAAAAACATAGGGAATGAGAGGGGAAATCCTGGGCCACATATCAAGGCACAAGGGTAGCTAAAAAAAGGGAAACCCACACCTGAGTATATAATGTATAGGAGGGATAAATCATGGTACATGAGGTGCCCCAACCTTGATTTTTCTACCCTTATTCATATACCTTTTTCATTTTAAGATTTTTCTTTGATTAACTGCTCAGGGCTCAAGGGATAAGAGCATGATGTGTACGATATAGCAGTGGATACCATATTTTTTGTGGGGTGGTTCATTGCCCTCCAGAGGTTGCGAAAATCATGGGTTCTTGAATGATAAAGGAGGATCATCTAGGGCCTATGGAACTAGGGTGATGACCATGGGTATGGGGTAGAGCTCATGCATTGGTTTCTACCCACGTGCTAAATATGTTTTCTTGGCCATATTTTGCATATTGTGGTACATTTTCTTTTTTGATGTGGCCATTTATGCTTTTACCTTTCTTTTCAGCCGCTTCAACCTCCGGGGAATCGTTCCATGCCCGGACCAAGGTGGGGGCAAGGGAATGGGGAGACTATCCCTATGTGGTCCTAGAGAGGAAATGTGGACCCACGTGGGAGAGATGATGAATGGGGATATAGTGAGTTCAAGGGGAGTGATATATGTGGATAAGGGATAGGGACCACACAACCAAAGTTAGGGTTTGCCAAGTAGTACCACCCTAAAACCAAATGGCCAGTAAAGGATATCCCACGTGACTAAAATCCAAGGATAACATCCCAAAGGAGGTCAAGGGGAAAAAAGAAAAAACTAAACCTACTCTTTCCACTGAATCACCCCATTAATACATACCCAGAAGTGTCCATGATAAGTAAACGCAATACTCAATTACCAAATGACAAGGGATACCTTTAGGTTTTGGAGGCCCACCTTCAAACATACGATCAATACAGATGGGTGGGGGACTACATGGCTAGCTCAGGTGGTGGAGAAATGGCACAAAAAGCAAGCTTAGGGCTGAAAGGGGCTTCTGACTATTGGCTGAGGACCATCATGGAGAAAAAAAAATCTCGTAGTGTTATCACCCATGAAGTGGTGGGTAACACATCTCAAAAGAACGTGAGGGCCACATCATTTTTTTTAGTAATGTTAAATGATTTTTCTAAAAAACTTTGATTGATAAAAAATTAGATTTACAAATATAACTCTATTAAAAAATTTTAATGTACATATGCCGTAATAAATTGGCCTGAAATGACATGGACATAACCTAGAAAGAAAAATACATTATGGGCTAGACATTTTAAACTGCATTACATGCTAGAAATTTTGGTCCCTTTTATGAGATAATCATCACGAGGCCAAGTCTTCTGATGATAATACGTCAAGAACATAAAATTTAGAAAACAATTTCCTTCTCACAAATATCACACTCTTGAAAATGGACATAACCATCGCCATATTCAATTTATTGTTGCTTACATATTCCATTTAGTGCCACTTTCAATTTTATGGATATTATAATATGAAACATGAATGTTATATATTAATAATAAGAATTTCATAATTCATTGTTTTTGTTTATCCTAAGTACTATGATTGAAAAACACAAGACACAAAGTTCATGCCTTGATCTTTGGATAAAGTTGGATGGATACCATCCATAGAAAGGACATAGGAGACTATTTTCTTAAGCTACGAGAATGCATGAATTAAGCCCATCAAATTATTAAAACACATTGATAATTACACAAACAAAATATAAAGTGCTAAGTGGCAAGTGAAACCAAAAAGTATTTTAAAATAAAATACCTAATATTTTAAAAGAAAATACCTAAACTTTGTCACTGGGAAGTTGATGTTGAAACTTGAAGATCCGAGCACCAACTATTACCTTCTCCATACACACGAAAAACCAAGCTAAAAATGAGAAAAAATCACTGAAGTTTTCGCTTTAAATAAAATTGTGATTGTGTGAAGAAAATAAATTAATGACCAAAAGGCTAAAAGACACTATAGCCTTACTTCATCATTACTCCATAATATTTGAGATGAAGAAATGAATATAGGAATCATATGTTACAACAATCATTTATTATTTGGACATGGGATTTATGGAATGATCTCTTTGTAGACACTATATATATCAAATTTTATAATTTTTAATGCTTGTAATAGGAGTTAGAAGTTTCACTGTAGTTTGTGAATCCCCTACGTAGAGGGCACATTTGCACATGAATCACCTCTTTGCTTGACTCTCATTGGTAGGAGTTAGTGACATAACTCATATGAGGTAGTACACCGATCTCTTCTATGAAACTCTAAGAGTGATTTATGTACTGGTCTAGACTCCATACCAAAAAATATTGCCCTTCCTTTGAAACAGAGAAATTTAATCTAACCTTAGCCATTAGCAAGTGATTTTGATGTTTTTGTTTTTTTTTTAAGGGGAAATTCTTTTAGCCCTTTTGGGAGTAGAAGAACTCGAGGAAGGGTTGGAACATGAACATGCTCAATTTGAATGCTAGTAGCTAAGCCTTATGCAACTTGTGAATTTATGTGTTTTTTCATAATTTTTATATGAATATAAAGAATTATTTGTATTTTAATCATATTTATAAGCATTAATATAAGTTTTAAAATAAAACATCAAGAATCCATATATATATATATATATATATATATATATATATATATATATATATATATATATATATATCATTTTAATGGTATATGTTGATTTATATTAGGAAGATGTTTAATTAGTTTTATTTAATATATGTAAATTCATTTTAATTCTACATCTATGATAAATTTAAATGACTAAAAGTTTTTGATATGAAAACTATTTTAGTATAAGCTATAGGATTAATGATGGAGCTTGCTTTCTCTTTAAGAAAAGTACAAGGATTTCTAGAAAAAGGAGGTGAGGATTTGAGGGTTAGGTCAGAAGAATATGACTTGTAAAGATGTTTCCCAATCCCTATAATCCTTCTGGAAGTTGGATTCTCAGGTTGTCCTTGATAAATAGTCTTTGATAAGAAATGGGACCACACGGGGTCCAAGTGGACCCAATTCAGGTTAAGGGGATGGAGTTTAACAACCGATGATATTCTTAACCTGATCAAGGTAAGGGGAAAGGATCAAACAAGAATTTGCACCTAAAGATGTCAAATTGATCTTGTGAGGTACTCGTCTTGGGAACACCAAGGCAAAGTTTGATCTTAGACCTAGGGCTTGGGATATCTTGTAATACCACCATCATAATCTCTTCAAATTTAGAAGAGACCTTGAGGACACACCAAAGCACTAGGTCCTAGGAGACCAAACTTTTTCTAGGGATAGTTTGTCGAGAAATTGATGCCCTAGGTGGTCTAATGTGCTAGACCTAGAGGAGAGAGGAAAATGTGAAATAATGTGGTTTAAAATGACCACCCTTTGATGGATCAATGCCTAATTCCTTTTGGGGATATGGAGTCAAGGAGAACTATGAAGATGAACTTTTTTTGTTGTTCAAGGAGGCTCTCAAAGTCGACTTCATCCAATGTTAAGGGCTAAAGAAGAAAAGTGACCTTAGAAGCTTTTATACTTCGTTGCAAATGGAAGAGGCTTATTGAGATAACTCGATCTGTAAGACAATTCATTCATAAAACATGGACCATACATGAATATATGCTAAATAGAAACATAATTCCACATTGATGTCGTAAAAGCATGCATCAATTAGCCCTAAAATAACAAAAATATCATAACCAGTGTATGCAAAAAAATGAAAGAAAATAACTTTAAAATTTCACTTACATGTAAGGAAATATATCCAACCATCAAAAAATTCACAATATAAGAAGCTCCAAGATAAAAAGAACCCAAACCATACATCAAAATTCATCCATTATCCAAGAAAATCCACTAAGGAAAAAGTGTAAAGTTCTCTAAAGAGAGAATGATCCAAAACCAATGATGATCTAAAATGAATTCAACCAAATCCTAATTATATGCTCAGTAGGAGTTCTAATTACCTAGTGGGTCTACATTAACCCCTAAAATAAAATAATGTGCAAATTAATTAACTTTTGGTGACAAGCTCACCAAACTATCTCACAAATGAAATAATAACCCTCTCAAGAGGTCAAATAATAATCTAAACATGTCGTAGGGACCTCCAAGAGGCCTGATGAGGTCCATAAGTGCCATAATGATGAATAGGATCCTCAAAAGTGATGGAAAAGGGAGTGGCCTCTTGTTCTCTAAAGAATAAACCTATGGTTCTCCCAGTGGGTGTGGGGGTGCACCAATGAACTCATGGGTCTCCAAGTGAGTCAAAGATGCATGTAGACCATTTTTAAGGGCTTATATGATGGAATAAATGATTCCATGTCAACTTACAAGTCCTAAAATACCTTCCAAGTGTGTGGTGCACCTGCAGGGCCAGTTGGGCACAATGTACAAAATGCATCTTCCTCGTCCAAAACGTGGATCTTGAGCAATTTCTGAACATCTGTGGGGATCCATGGAGTGTTTTCTACTACTATGGAAGCCCATGGCTCTCTACACACACCCTATATGTGCCAATGTATCCCTGTGGAGGGTTAGGACCCCGTATAGGGAGACCAAACCCATAATGGAAACCATCTACAATGTTGCATAAGATCCAATACATCCCCTAGCCTTCCAACACAACAAGTCATTAAAGAAATCAGGTAAAAGAGCTTACAAACCATGGACAATAAGTGGACACTTCATAATGGTGTGCCCTTCCATAGTGGGCTTTAGCATGTGCTAATGTCTCCAAACTCTAAAGGGGGTTAGCCAAGCACCTTATTATATGGTTTCTACTATTAGAGAGGATAGTATGTCCAAGGTACATCCATCAAATGGTGGTGGCATGTGATAAAGAGGTGAACAAAATAGGAAATGAGAGCGGAAATCCTAGGCTACATATCGAGGCACAAAGGGAGCTAAAAAAAGGGAAGCCCACGACTAAGTATATAATGTATAGGAGGGAGAAATCATGGTACGTGAGGTGCCCCGACCTTGATTTTTCCACCCTTCTTTACATACATTTTTCCTTTTTTGATTTTTATTTGATTAACTACTTTGGGCTCAAGGGATAAGAGCATGGTGTGTAATATATAACAATGGATACCCCCTCTTTGGTGGTGTTGAAAAAGGAAACAAGAAATTTTGAAATGGCACCCCAAGGGGGCTTCTGATTTAATTTTTCCTTAATTAAATTAGAAGAAAATTTGTAATTTCATCTCATAACAACTTATAAGTGTTAACTAAGTGAAAACTACTTAGTTAGATCAGTCAATTCTAGTTGGAGGTCAAACTCAAGGCATGCAGAGTTCTTCCTATGTTTTACGGGGTAAAATTAGAATTATTTGTGAGTTGTAATTAGTTAACTCAATTATTTGAGTTAAAATTAGTTTAACTAGTTCTAACTGAGAGATGAGCTAGTGATAGGTCTAGTGAATTAAATCTGATTTAATTCACAAGTAGTGATCAATAAGTTAATTGATAATTCGCTATAAATAACTGTTGCATGTTAGTTCTAAGGAAGGCCCAGTTGAGATTGGGTTAAAGGGAAGATAACTATTAGTTGTATAATTAGAAAATTGTACAGTTCATGCATGAGGTCATCAGGATGCCTTGAAGGAATTGTGCAATAAATTCTTGGGAGTTTCCTTATTAATAGGGACGCAATTCCTCCAAGAATGCGCAAGCAAAGCTGGTCATATAAAGGTTGAGAATTGGTTAAGTATTTGACAAATTTTTCCTAGATCAAAGTGAAACAATCAACAGAGTGTAGAAGTTTCTCAGTGAGAGAGAATCAATGTATTTTTTCATGGTATTGACTTTATACAATATAAAGATAGCAGGGGTTTTAGTAGTTTCTTTCCCAAGATACATCTTGTGTTGTATGATTGCTTATTTCTTTCTCTTACTTGTTATGTGATTGTAAGATCATATTTGGTTTCCACAAATTGTAGAAGGATTCAATATTTTGTTTTAGTACATTACAAGATCATATGGAATCCCTTTAGATAATTTATATATGGTATTAGAGCGCCAGGTATCAAAATAGAAGAGAAGAACCAAAGTTTTTTTTGAACATCTACATTTAATATACAGATTTATTGTTCAGGACCAATAACAGATCAAGATGTCTTTTAGTGACTTGAGACTCGAATATGCCCTTGAGGGAACTTTAAAATACATAAAATGGAAGGACATGATGGAGGCAGTGTTGGAGGACAATGAGTTGAAGGAATTCATAGAAAGTGATATTCCCAAGCCCGCAGCAACAGATGCTCAAAATCTTGATGCATGGAAGAAGAAGGTAGAAAAGGAGAGAAGGATCTTGTTAGAAGGAGCTCAATATCATATTGTATCGAACCTACATGGAAAGGAAAAACCATATTATATGTGGAAGGCCTTAAAAAATCTATTTCATAATAGCAATGACCACAAGAAGTTAGCTCTGAAGGACAAGCTTAGAAATATCAAGATGGAGGAGGGCGAGACAATACCAAAATACTTGATGAAGCTCAATCAATTTCGAGATGAGCTTGGAAGTGTTGGTGTGACAATAGCCTAGGATGATTTGGTCAGCCTAGCACTTCTAGGCCTTCCCAAGAGCTAGCATAGCTACCATGGATTTGTGAATGAGAGGGAGAAGTTACCCGAGTGGGAGATATTGTGGTCTGACTTCGTATAAGAAGAGATATGGGGAGCACCGGAGATGGGACCTCCTATAAAGACAAAGAAGAATATTTTGCATTAGTCAGAAAAGGCAAGAAAGCCAAGGGAAAGAAGTCCCAAGGTGAAGAGGGCAAGAGAGACTTGTCCAAGATCAAGTGTTTTGATTGTCACGTGTATGAGCACTATTCCATGGAATGTCCACAGAAGGAAAGCAAGAAGGAGCTTGTAGTTGCAGCAGGAAGTGAACCTCTAGCTTCACAGTTCGAGCTTGATTTTACTCTCATTGCATGCATGACCAACACTGTAATGGGATGCATGTGGTATCTAAACAACGATGCCTCGTTCCATATGATAGGGAATAGAGATCTCTTCAGTGACTTGGAGGAGAAGGACCTCATCCAGAACCTAGAGTTTGGAGATGACGAGAGGTATATCGCGATCGACATAGGTACATTTACCTTTCCCAAGGAGTTTGTATCCCCTCTTAGAGTAACATATGTTTTGTTTGTTCTAGGACTAAAGGAGAATATTGTTTCCATATCGATATTGGAAGACCGTGGTCATGATGTGATATTTAGAAAAGGAAAGGTTTTCCTTAGACACATCACCACGGGATAGGTGAAACAGATTGATGTGCAAGTTAAGAACCTGTATTCTCACGAGGTCAAAGATGCATGCAAAGCTTTGAAGATAAAAGAAGAAGTTAGAGACTTGGTGGTTGAGTGGGAGCATAAATTACCTCTTAACATGCAGCCTCATAAGCAGTCTTAGAAAGTTGTGGAGCAGCCAGAATTGGAGAAGCCGATGGGAGATTGAGTGGAGACGTCCACTCAAGAAAATACCTCTAGTAGGGGGAAATTTCAAGCCATATTGGTAGAGGGATCACATGCAACTATACCTCCAGGTGAGAGGTGGGGTAATGTGAATTCATAATCCCAAGAGAATACATTTGGGTAGGGTCCATTGAGATGGTGTGTCTCATTGATCAAACCTATCTATGGGGGCCCCATAGTACACAGTAGCAGGATGGATCAATAACGATTGATGCAGTCAGATATCAGAGTGACATATGTCAAATACTGGAGTGCAGATCAAAGTTGGCAGCAATGCAGATGGCATAAATGCAGTGTCAACAACAACGCATATTTTTTAGTAGATAGTGAAGTAACTAGTAGCAGTCAGAGAATCTGATGACAGATGCATCATATTGATTCAATTCAAATGCTTTTTCAGTTTCAGGAGTTGCTGGAGCAAACAACACTAGAGAAGTGTTGCATGCAGAACATTCCAAAGGTACCAGATCGGGATAGATTGAATTCCTTTATTATTGAGAGGGAGTGTTGAAAATTGAAACAAGAAATATTGGAATGGCACCAAGAAATAGCACCCCAAGGGGGCTTCTGATTTAATTTTCCCTTAATTAAATTAGAATAAAAAATGTAATTTCATCTCATAACAACTTGTAAGTGTTAACTCAGCCAGGAAGACTTAGTTAGCTCAGTTAATTTGAGTTGGAGATCAAACATGAGGCATGTAGAATTCTTCCTAATTTTTATGGGGTCCAGTTACAGCTATTTGTGAGTTGTAATTAGTTAACTCAATTATTTGAGTTAAAATCAGTTTAACTAGTTCTAACCGAGAGATGAGCTAGTGATAGGTCCAGTGGATTAAATATGATTTAATTCACAAGTAGCGATCAATCGGTTAACTAATAATTCACTATAATTAATTGTTGCATGTCAGTTCTAAGGAAGGCCCATTTGAGATTGGGGTTAAAGGGAAGATAACTATCAGTTGTATAATTAAAAAATTATATAGGTCATGCATGAGGTCATTAGGATGCCTTGAAGAAATTGTGCAATCAATTCTTAGGAATTTCCTTATTAATAGGGAAAAAATTCCTCCAGGAATGTGCAAGCCAGGCTGGTCAGATAGAGGCTGATAATTGATTAAGTATTTGATTGATTTTGCTTAGATCAGAGTGATACAGTCAGCAGAGTGAAACATTTTCTTAGTGAGAGAAAAGCATTGTATTGTTTCATGGTATTGACTTAATACAACATACAAATAGTAGGGTTTTGAGAAGTTTATTTCCCTAGATACATCTTGCATTGTGTGATTGATTATTTCTTCTCTTACTTGTTAAGTGATTATGCAATCGTATTTGGTTTCTGCAAATTGTAGAAGGATTCAATATTTTTTTTTAGTACATTACAAGATCAGATTGAATCCGTTTGGATATTTTCTACAGGTGGGGTGGTTAATTTCCCTTTAGGGGTTGGGAGAATCATGGGTTCCTGAATGATAAATGAGGCTCATGTAGGGCCTAAGGAACTAGCGTGATGGCCATGGGTATGGGGTAGATCTCATGCATTGGTTTCTTCCTGCATGTTAAATATGTTTGTCCCGACCATCTTTTGCATCTTGTGGTACATTTTCCTGTTGAATGTGGCCATTTATGCTTTTACCTTTCTTTTCGGCTGCTTCAACCTTTGGGGCACTATTCAAAGCTCGACCCAAGGTGGGAGTAAGGGAATGGGGAGGCTAGCCCTATGTGGTCCCAGAGAGGAAATGTGGACCCATGTGGGAGAGATGATGAATGGGGGTATAGTGAGTGGAAGGGGAGTGGTATATGTGGATAAGGGAGAGGAACCACACAACCAAAGTCGGGGTTTCCCAAGTAGTACCATCCTAAAACCAAATGGTCAGTAAAGGAGATCCCATGGGACTAAAATCCAAGGATAACATCCCAAAGGAGGTCAAGGGGACAAAATCACAAATGAAATCGACAAAAGCACAAATGAAATTCACTCTTTCCACTGAATCCCCCCATTAATCTATGACCATAAGTGTCCATGATAAGTAAACCCAATACTCAATTACCAAATGAAAAGACATACCTTTAGGTTCGAGAGGCCCACCATCAAACATACGATCAATAAAAATGGGTGGGGGACCACATGGATGGCTCAGGTAATGGAGAAATGTCACAACAAGCAAGATGAGGGTTGCAAGGGGCTTCTGGCTGCTAGATGAGGACCATCATGGAGAAAATAATTCTCGTAGGGATATCACCCATGAAGTGGTGGGTAACTCATCTCAATAGCACGTGAGGGCCACATCATTTTTTTAGTAATGTTAAATGAATTTTCTAAAAAAAATTCATTAATAGAACTTTAGATTTATAAATCTAACTATATTAAAAATTTGTAATGCACATATGCCATAATAAATTTTCCTGAAATGACATGGACATAACCTAAAAATAAAACTGTGTTACGAACTAGAAATTTTAAATTGCATTATGTGTTAGACATTTTGATCCCTTCTATGGGATCATCATCAATATGCCGAGTCTTCCGATGACGATACGTTAAGCACATAATATTTAGAAAACAATTTCCTTCTCACAAATATCGCACTCTTCAAAATGGACATAACCCTCACCATATTCTATTTATTGTTTCTTACATATTCCATTTAGTGCCACTTTCAATTTTATGGCTATTACAATATGAAACATGAATGTTATATATTAATAATAAGAAATCTGTAATTCATTGTTTTTGTTTATCCTAGGTACTATGCTTGAAAAACACAAGACAAGAAGTTCATGCCCTGATCATTGGATAAAGTGGGGTGGATACCATCCATAGAAATGACAAAGTAGATAAAGTGGGATGGATCCCATCCACATAAAGGACAAAAGAGACTATTTTCTTAAGCTTCTAGAATGCATGAAAGAAGCCCATCAGATTATTAAATCATAGTGATACTTACGCAAACAAAATATAAAGCGCTAGGTAGCAAGAGAAACCAAAAAAACATTTTAAAAGGAAAATACCTAATATTTTAAAGGAAAATACCTAAACTTGGTCACTTGGAAGTTGATGTTGAAACTTGAATATCCTAGCACCAACTATTACCTTCTCCATACACAAGAAAAGCCAAGCTAAAAATGAGGAAAACTCACTAAATTTTTGGCTTTAAATAAATTGCGATTGTGTGAAGAAAAGAAATTAATGACCACAAGGCTAAAAGATACTCTAGCCTTACTTTATTGTTACTCCATAATATTCAGATGGAGAAATGAATATAGTAATCATATGTTAGAACAGTCATTTATTATTTGGACATAAGGTTTGTGGAATGATCTCTCTGTAGACACTGTATATATTACATTTTATAATTTTTAATGCTTGTAATAGGAGTTGGAAGTGTCACTGCAGTTTGTGAATCCCCTACCTAGAGGGCACATTCGCACATGAATCACCTCTTTGCTTGACTCTCATTGGTAGGAGTTAGTGACATAACTCATATGAGGTAGGACACCGATCTCTTCTATGAAACTCTAAGAGTGATTTATGTACTAGTCTAGACTCCGTACCAAAAAATATTTCCCTTCTTTTGAAACATAGAAATTTAATCTAACCTTAGCCATTAGCAAATGATTTTGATATTTTAATTTTTTTTTGGAAGGGAAAATCCTTTTAGCCCTTTTGGGACTAGCAGCCGAGGAAGGGTTGGAATGTTTTTTCATGGTTTTTATATGAATATATAGAATTATTTGTATTTTAATCATATTTATAAGTATTAATGTTAAAGTTTTTTAATATATATATATATATATATATATATATATATATATATAAAGAATTTTAATGGTATATGTTATTTTATATTAGGGAGATGTTTAATTTGTTTTATTTAATATATATAAATTCATCTTAATTCTACATCTGTGAATGACAATTTTTTTTTTATATGAAAATTATTTTAATATAAAAAATATTTGAAAAGAACTATTTTGATAATTATAAACCTATCATAAATAAGAAGAGAAGAAAATGAATCTATGCTAATGTATATGGTATATTCAAGATTATATTCTTTTCAATTGTTTATGATTTTCTGAGCCTTTTCTTTTTAACTAGCTAAAAACACTGATAAATTCGAAAGCATATAGCTAGTAATGACCTAGAAATGACATTGTCCTTTAGCAACATCTATTTGAACTTCACACTCAATTGAGTTATAAACAAGTTTTTGACAACATTCATGCAAAGTTTTATTGAGGCAAATTTTGTAAGGAAATAAAAATAAAATGAAAACATAAATACAGAAGAGAACTTATGCAATTCGTAATTTACAAACGTTCTCCTAAGATCCATTTCTTGAACATCACAGATCCTTGTCGAGGCTTGTATTCTGGAGCTGTATGTCCACCTCCCTGCAGAATGTTCCACTCATTATTAGCTATCACACACTCGAGATGGATCAATCATCCTTCATTTTCTTCTATAACATGAAGCAAAACTCAATGAGAAAAGTAATTCATCAGAGGGTATATCTACGTTTAGAATTTTCACCTTGATTGTTGCAAACGTTAGGTTATTTTCATATAACCTCGTGTATCTGCATACACAATGGATCCAACATCAATGTTTCTAACCTCAAACAAATGGGCCTTTTACGATACGATAAAGTAGTGAAGGTGAGATATTTAAAGCGCAAGGTGGAGCAGGGTTTTCTGCTGAAGAAGCATGTATAATGTTCTTTCCTGTTCAAACCCATCAAATATACAATTAATTTTTGAGGGACGTTGCAGGAATCTGAGCTCCAAGTCTTACCCTGCAACTTGTTGATCCACCCACCAAGATCTCCAATCATCAAGTATTGTATAGTTCAATGATCTGACCCAAGCTTCAGTTCCAATAAATGGTACAATTAGATCCAGATCACCACTGTCATGACAACAAAACTAGTTAAATCCGATGGCGAACATTTAAGCAATCATGCATAGTATTTCTACCATCTTAAAGCCTTATTCATAGTCACAAGGAACTATGAATGTAAACACAGAGAAACTATATTTGTGTGAATGGACCTGTAGATTAAAGCGCGGTAGCCCTTCCTGGTAAGATTGCGATGATATTCAATTACGCTTTGAACCTGATAATCATATTTAAAGCGGTGCGTGCACCTTTCCCACACTCCAGTTATCTCTTCCTGAAGAAAAAATAAAATATGTTAACAACCACCATAAACTTTCGCATTTTGTTCCAAAAGCAATAAATATGCATTTAACATTAAAAAGGATTACCCATAGTAGTGATGATGGAATAACAATAAGAAGAATGCTAGTTATTTTCTAATAATCAACAAAATCATGTTTTTTCATAAAAGTTGCTATTGGTAAGTTGTAAGACGTGCAGGGGAATGTGAATTGGAATTGGAATGTGAGTAATGAGTATGTATGAAGACTATTTCATCATCTTAAGAGCACACTAGTAATGTCATCCTAAGATATATTATAATTTACAATAAAAAAAAAATAGAATTTTATAGTATTAATTGTTTTGACATTGGTCTATACTAATATATGTGTAGATAAATACATTTTAGTTTTTAATAACTTTGACAACCCCAGAGCATAAATGGTGTTATTTTAACTGCATCAGTTACCTGCCATTCTAAACACTTGGAAAAGATGAGAAGAAAAGTAACTAGCAAGGACTAGGTTAAAGTGGATACCGATTGCGCATGAATTGCTTTTCTGACATAGGGAATATTTGCCCAAGTGTCTGAAAGAAGATATTTGTTCTGTTTTGCAATATGAACCATTCCGTTAGTAGAATGTATTAGAAAAATCAATTATAACAACTGCAATTATGAAAAAAGGAGATGAAATGTGTAACTTTACACAAAAACATACATCAACGGTTACATTTACAAATAATTCGAATGCCAATAGTTAAATTTACGAATCAAAATCCAAAATCTCTATTCCCGTCCAGTGGAAAACAGACCAAAAAATTGTGAATTTAATAATTTTCCTTATTAAATCCTAGCTGTTGCAGTTGGAAGGCCTTATATATTGAGATTTTTACAACACATACCAAGGAAACCCTCCTCTTTTATTGTATATGTCGGTTGTCAAAAGCCTAAAAGAAAATACTCAATACAAATTTGCTATACTGTAAATAAAACTGGTTTCAAATACGTAGCGTGTATTGCAATTTACCACAACAGGGCATGGCCTATCCTGGTAACCATGTTGTAGATGAACTGTCAGATATCCGTCCTCAGAGGATTTTGTAAAGCAACCATGACTAGAGATTCTGCCCGTTGACCCAAGAAACTGATCAAATATTTCTAATTTTTCGTACCTCTTGGTTATAATTCTTTGACTATCTAGGGTTTCGGGGTCACAAACCGGATCAAGAATATTGCCTCTGTTGGTTCCGTTCAAAACCTGTTTTTCAAATTCCACATCAGAACTAGTTTTCCAAGGAATACTGTTGTCCCGAATTTAGCAAAAGCAACTGGAGTGGACTACAAGCATTACCTTCCACACGTCTAATAGGTTAGATTGACAAGATGCATTGGTGGAATACAAATAGCTACTATTGCAAGTCTCCTTTACTGCCTGCAGCAACAAGTATGAAGAAATTCCATATTCAACAGCTGCTGAAATGCCAACTGATTTAAATTATCTAGGATTCAAATGGCATCCTTGGAACTACCATACATGTATGAAGAATACAAATATTGTGCCTATGATTCCATGGTATCTTATTTCACTGTTGCAGGGTACACACCTGGTATAATTCATCTGAAATAAGCCCCTTTCCATGTGCAAAAGGCACCTGTGCGTTGTCAAATGCTACATCTGTCTTTCCATTTCCAACAAGATAACCCTGAAAAACTAGCCATGCAAGAAGTCAGACCATGAGACCATCTAGTAAAAAATGTAACGTTGTTCCTAGTCATCAACATATTTTGGAGAGGCCTGAGTGAAGGCTATGAATTTCAATTATTAGCAAAGAGTTTTGACCTTAAGGTTCAAGGTTGGGTTGATACCAGCTGCATTTTCTGTCATAGGCAAGAAATAGACATTGTAACGGTTAAGCATCAAAGGATCAAATCTAAAAACAAACTGTATTAAGAAATATACAAAGTCTAGAACCTATGTTTAAAACCTCAAATCAACTTATAGTACTCCTGCTGCGGTAAAGAAATTCCGTCCTTTTCCAAAAACGAAGGAACAAAGAAGTCAATTGAATAACAAAACATTCATCTTGTGTGCTTTACCATTTGCTATTTCATTTACCACCAGTGGAACAATTACACCAGAATAAGAATCCCCTCCGACATAAAATGGATTAGATAGAAACTCAGGGAATGCCTCAAACCACTGCATCCAAGATTATAAACTGTATGAGATTCACAAAAAATTATACACTTCTAAGTTATTTTGTAGTGGGATAGAACTGAAAACCTTTATGAGGAAAGTATTTATATCTGAAACAGCCTTAAAATCTCCAGTCATGTAATCTGTAGATGTATTCGAGTAAGAAAAACCAGTCCCAACTGGAGAATCAAGAAAAATAATGTTGGAGACCTACACGTGAAAAACTATTCAATGTTAATCCATTACAATAAAAGTTTCTATACATTCCAAAGTGATGAAAGAAACAGAACAAGAAAGTTGACAACAGAGATGCTATATCAATCACATAATCTACAGGCCTTACGAACGCCGACCTTAGTCCAAGAGTATGGATTGGGGATAAGCGTGGGCAAATTCTGAGAATTGTTCCTGATATCAAAATTCATTGGACCTGAGAAAAGCATTGGGAGAAACATTAAAAAAATGATAACCATTGGAAGAAACATAAAAAATAGTTATCATTTTCTAAAGAAAATGATGTGATTAATAGGAAGACTTCTATCTACTCTATGGTTCTATCTACTCTATGGATCACAAATATATCACAAAAAATCTTAGATCTAAGATCATTTTCTTCTATAAATTTTCTAAACATTAATATTATGTTCATTTTTCTCCCAAGCTATTAGCCTCTCACCTTGCCTAGCCTTGCAAGTATGGCAGGTGCATAAGAGCTAGATCTCACAATTAGCTTTTCACAATCTTATCCTTAAGGTAATCAGATGAGGTGAACATTGTATAGGTAAAGACTCAAGAGTATAATATCCACAATTGATTGATTTTGGTTATTCTTTGGGTTATAATGATATGTTAGTATTGTATAAACCTAATTATAATGGTAGTTGACTCAGTTTTGGGTGCCATTCCAACAACATGGGAAAAAATGAACTTCTATTTAGTCATTTGAACAAGCCATTCACATGCCCATTTCCCAAATTACTCAATTTCAAAACTATATATAAGATCAAAATCCATGCACGAAATAGCAATTTTGAGCATTGAAGCCGACAATAAGAGCAAGATTTCCCATAGCTAACCAATCTCATAGGCAAATCCAGTGAGACCGGTGCAACCAGGCCCTCCTGTGAGCCAAAGAAGAACTGGATCATTTTCTGGATTTCTTTCTGACTTCACAAAATAGTAGAAAAGTTCTCTTCCAGTAACCTCACTAACTGTCACGTACCTGCATGAATATGAAGAAAGCACAAAGACTTTCACAAGTTACTCAATTGGTCATCCGATAGAATATAAGCATTGAAGAATCACATCTTTAACAACTCCATATAACAATTTTAGCTCCTACTTTTTTACTTCATACAACAATTTTGACTCCAATAGTCATTATAGAATATAAGCATTGAAGAATCACATCTTTAACAACTCCATATAACAATTTTAGCTCCTACTTTTTTACTTCATACAACAATTCTGACTCCCATAATCATTTTATTTTAGCTTCAATTGTTACAGAATTTTATCAAATCTTCATAGACATTAAACTCTGTTCAAGCATATGTCAAACTTCACACTCTGTGCATATCAATGTAAATAGAGATATGTGTCTTTTATCTTTTTCTCTCTTTCTTTTTTTCATATTAACATGCATTCTGCTCTTAAAAGGGGAAATTCATAAATTCCTCTGTTCTCTTCTCAATCTTCACATAAATACACAGCTGATTGTTTATTTATCAGATTCATCTCAAGCCAGAATCTGCTATGTTGGGATGCTAATTTCAATGCTTTCTCACCAACTTGGTGTCGTTAAATAGTATCAATTGTGGATATTAAAAGCATTGAGATCTTAGTCTCCTCTAGGAATTCATTACTCTTAATGATAATTCTGAACATAAAAGTGTTAATGAAAAATTTGTGAAAGATATGAAACTTGAATTTGATACTCTCAATTAATGTTATATTTGAACATGGACGGTATATATGATTAAATATGCTTTACCGTGAACAGATATGACACTTACCCAGCATATATCTCATAACTAATATTGCCATGATAGCCTGGAAAGGACTCTACTCTTGCATTTGGGGGTGCTCCCTTGCAATGCAGTTGAACTGAACTGATAAGAGATGTAATTACATGGATAATGAATAAATTAACCACAAATTGCATCGACTTACTCTGGGAAGACATTGTTATGGAAATAGACCAAACCTCACTTCAATTTAAAAAGAAAACACTCTCTTTCTCTCCAGTGCACTTCTGATAGGCTTTGAAATGCTTTGATATATATATATGTGTGTGGACAGTTCATTAAAGACAGCAAGTATAGTATTCTTATTTAAAACAATTCAGTTAGAATTCTTATTTAAAATAATTCAGTTACTTTTCACGACTCATTTGAACCTTCCGAGATTCTGTTAAATCCTATCTATATCTCTTTCAAAATAGTTTAAACCTAACAGATTTAAAAGAACAATCTGGTAAGGTTAAGCCAACACGAGCACAGAACTACCTGCCAGTCATATCAGCCAGCCAGCCGGTGTGCCATTCATTCTACCTAACAGGGTAGTTGTATTCATTCAACGCGACCAAACAACCTGAGCTGGGTGCAAATCCACACCATATGTTTTATAATGTGTTAATTTTGTTTGTTTTGAGGATAGAAGTCATGTTCATATAGTTTTAAGTAAAGTTCAAGTTCCAATTAAAGGGATACATTTTGGACATAAATAATTTTCCAGTATGGCATGGGATTTTCTATAGTTTAAAAAAATACTAACAATTAAGAATGAAATCTTGACATTTTTTTAATGTGGATTTAAATATATTTACTAAATAGAGTGGAGAGGGCATATTCAAAGCATTTTCATAGTGAAGATTTATTTTACAATGTGGATTTAAACATTTTTTTTATAATGTGGATTTAGATATATTTCTTAAAAAAGGAGATAGGGCATTTGATTTAAAAAAAAAAAAAAACATATTTTTGAAGGCAACAAAAACACATTCAAACATGAGAATGGGGCAAGTAATTTTAAGACATGTAGAAACAAATGATAGAAGACAAGTGAAAATTTCCTTATTAGTCAACAGGGAAGTGCCTTTGGGTCAATGCCAAAAAATTTCTGGGCATTTTAAATTTCCTCTTTAGCCAACACAGGGAAGTGAGTTTGGGTCAATGCCAAATAGTTTCAGAGCATTTTAAAGCCAGGACTAGCCAATAATGGTCTCAAAGGGAAAGTACTTCAGCCCTTGTAAGGGCAAATTATTTATCACATGGGAGAATGAGCACCATACATAATTTCAGAAAACCAAAACCACTTTTTATATTATGAGGTCTTGGAGTAAGACAGTTTTGTTTTTTTCAATGTGAAATGATGATATTTTAAAGTAGAATAATATTTCATATTTATTTTATTTTAAAATCTATTATTATTTTTAGTTTTTTTTTTTTTTCAATGTGAAAAGATGATATTTTAAAGTAGGACAATATTTGTTTGAAGGGTAGGAAGATGACAATGTGGAATAAGGTAGTAGGGAATGGCAAAGGACACATGGTATCATGGTTTTAGTGAGGGAAAAAGAATGCCATTTCATTAAATTAGAAATACAAGACTCAAATAAACAATTTATTCGGTTTAAAATATCAAAAAATGAAAATCACATTAGAATTGCAACATGCTATTTTTGGGTCGCAAGTGTAAAAAATTGACAAAAGTATAGGGATTCACCACAAAGGCCCCTTTGCACCCTTAAAAACAAATATTGCAACATATTCTTAGCTAGGTGAAGTCCTTATAGTGAGTGACTTCAATGCTAGAACCTCAAGTGAGCAAGCTAGCATTCTTCGTTGTAATGAAGATTGGGAGTCTACCTGGCTTATAAAAGAGAGTAATCATCACTGGGAAAGAATTTAAGAGGACAAGAGCTGAAATCTCTTTGCTTACTCTAAGTGGAGCTTTGGATTTAGTCATCTATAATGGTTTGACTAGATGGACAAAATTTGGTAATTTCACTTGCACTACTTACAATGGAAATTTCATTTGCACTACTTACAGTGGAGCAAGTGTAGTAGATTATTTAATCTGTTGGCATGGTTTGTGTGAGAAAATGGAGGAAGTTTTGATTGCTGAACATCTTTGGGATTTAAAATAAGATCACAAGCCAATTTCTTTAAGTTTCTCTTGGACTAGAAAGAAACAATTAGGGTAAAAAACTCAGTGTGTTCAACAAAATTTTCCAAAGGGAAGAATTCTTTTGACTCCATAAAAAAATAATACCTTTAAAATTAACGCTAGAGAGACTCTTTGAGAAGGAGAACATTCTTATCCATGACATTCATAGTCACTAATTAACAAGTTTAATTAAAAGTGCATTTGTAGAGTGCAAAAGAGCAAAAAATACGAAGTTTGAAACAAATTGCTTTTGGGTTAACTCTTGGTTTCATGGGGAATGCAAAATAGCAAGAATAATGTTGAAAGAATCAAACAATGATAACATAAACCTTGGAGCTTACAAAAAGAATATTAACAAAAAAGAAAAAAAGCTTTGGTGGTTGCAAGGAGAAAAAAACTAATAAGTTTTGAAATGCTTTGATATATATTAACACTTCACTAAAAACAACAAATATTGTATTCTTATTTAAAATAATTTAGTTATTTTTCATTACTCACTTGAAAATTTTGAGATCCTGTTAAATCCTATCTCTATCTCTATCTCTTTCAAGATGCTTCAAATGTAATAGATTTAAAAGAACAATTTGGTAAGGTTAAACCAACACAAGATCATCGAACCTTCTTTACCAGCCATTTATATCAGCGAGACAGTTGGTGTGCCATTAATTCTCCCTAACGGAGTGGTTTTATTCATGCAATGGGGAAAGTAGCGTCCAGTACGACCATACAACCTGAGATGGGTGAAAATCCAATTGTGGGAGTATTAATTACACATGATCCCAGTTTTGGGCTTCTAGTGACTCCAGTGATTCTCTATCGTTGTGAACTATGGACTAGGAGCTCAACCGAGATGTAGTGGAAACAAATTGAGAAAATTCAGAAGCGTTTGATTACAAACAAATTCAAAATTAAAAGTGCAGTTCCTTATGTTATCCTGTTAAGTGAAACAGGGGTTGTTCCTATTGAAGCAATTGCTATGGTGCGAGTCATAAGGTATTTGAAAACAATTGAGAAAATATGGCCTAAGGTTGTGTTTAGTGACAGATTGTGCAAAACAAAGAAGAATTGGATGCGGAAAAATAACAAATGGTTTAGTAAATAGAGTATTTGCTTGAGCATGTGTCCTACAAACAATAAAGAGGTAAAAACTTTTGTTATGGATAAGTTCCACAAACGTACTTGGGAGAAGGAGCCAGGGAGAAAGAAGAAGTACTACATTGAAGATTTTAACCCCACTCATAACCATCAACAAAAGGCGCACATAGGGGCCAATATTTCTTGGAGATCTAAAATTCTTATTTCTCAATTAAGGACTAATTCTCATCAACTCCGTTGTGAAACAGGATGTTGGAAAAGGCCAAAAGAAACGTGGGAGGAAAGAGTATGTATTTTTTTCTCTTCCGGAAAAAGTGGAAACATAAAAAACATTTCATTTTAGAATGCGAGGCCTTCAAAGACAATAGGGAAAATTATGCAGGTATTTTGGCAGCTAATTCTTGAGATAATATATTCAGCGAAGAGTTTGTCAAGAAGCTGGGAGTGGTTATTGTAATTGTAATTGTTTATCACATGGAAGAATTGGCACGCACCATAATTTTAGAAAGCTCAAACCACTTTTTATATTATGAGGTCCTTGAGGGCAGCCTTATTTCCCAAGCTATCCAACAATAAATACGCCTGAGCATATACTTCCCACTGTTGGATGGTGTACTTTGTTTAATCCTACGGCAGGCGGTATATGCCCAGGCGTATTTATTGCTGGATAATCGTCCTTGAGTGAGATATTTTTTTTTCCTCAATTATATATGGAAGAATGGGCACGCACCATAATTTCAGAAAGCCAAAACCACTTTTTATATTATGAGGTCCTTGAGTGAGACATTTTTTTTCCTCAATTATATTTTAAAGTAAGATAATATTTCATATTTATTTTATTTTAAAATTTACTATTATTTTTAATTATAAATACCTCTCCACCATATATTTTATGAGTTAATTTTGTTGGTTTTAGACCATAGGAGTCATGTTCATATATATTTAAATAAAGTTCAAGATCCTAAGTAAGGGACACATTTTTGCAATAAATAATTTTCAAGTCTGGCATGAGATGATTTATAGTTTCCATTTAGGGTATTTAATGTAATGAAGTATATTTAAAAATTAAACTGTAAATAATTTTCAAGCTTATAAGTGGTTTTCTCGAGAGTATTTGATTGGATTAAACCTATTTAAAAATGACTGATAATCAAGAATGAAATCTTGGCATGAAAACTCAAGCATTTTCATGGTGAACGTTTTCCAATGTAGATTTAAATATATTCACTCAGAAGTGGAGAGAGGGAATATTCAAGCATTTTCATATTAAATGTTTTCCATGAAATGTGGATTTAAATATATTCTTTCAAAAGGGGAGATGGGGCATTTCATTTAAAACAACAACATATTTTATATGGTAACAAAAATACATTCAAACATAACAATGGGGTAAGAAGTTTCAGGACCTATGGAAACAAATGATCGAAGACAAGTGAAAGTTGCCTCATTAGCAAGCACAGAGAAGTGGGTTTAGGTCAATGCCAAACAATTTCAGGACATTTTAAAGCAAGGACTAGTCCATCTAAAAGGGGAGCAAACAAGAAAAAATGGTCTCAAAGGGAAAGTACTCAAGCCCTTGTAATGGAAATTTATTTATCACATGGCAGAATGGGAACCATAAATAATTTCAGAAAGAGAAAACCACTGTTTATACTATGAGGTCATGGAGTAAGACAAGTTTTTTTTTTCAATGTGAAAAGATGATATTTTAAAGTAGGATAATATTTGTTTGAAGGGTACTGAAAAATGGTAGCATGGAATAAGGTAGTAGGGAATGAAAAATTACATGAGGGTTTCATGGTTTTAGTGAGGGAAAAAGAAGGTCATTTCATTCAATTATAAAAAGAAGACTCAAATAAATAATTCATTTGGTTTAAAATATCATAAAATGGAAATCACATTAGAATTGCAGCATGCTATTTTGCATCACAAGTGTCAAAAACTTACAAAAGTAGAGGGATTGACCACAAAGACCCCTTTGCATCCTTAAAAGTAGATATTGCAACATATGCTCAGCTAGGTGAAGTCCTTATAGTGGGTGAATTCAATGCTAGGACCGCAAGTGAGCAAGTTAGAATTGTTTGTTGTAAAGAATATTTCTACCCTATCTGGCTTATAGAAGAGAGTAATCATCAACGGGAAATAATTTCAGAGGACAAGGGTTGCAATCTCTTTGGTGAACAATTACTTAATCTAAGTGGAGCTTTTGATTTAGTCATCTATAAAGGTTTGACTAGATGGGGAAAGTTTGGTAATTTCACTTGTGTTACTTACATTGGAGCAAGTGTAGTAGATTATTTAATATTCTTGCATGGCTTGTGTGAGAAAATGGAGGAAGTTTTGATTGGTGAACATCTTTGAGATTTAAAATCAGATCACAGGCCAATTTATTTAAGTTTCTCTTAGAATGGAAAAAAGCAGTTACGGTCAAAAACTCAGTGTGTTCAACAAAATCTCCCAAAGGGAAGAATTATTTTGACTCCAAAAAACCATAATACCTTCAAAATAACACTAGAGAGGCTCTTCTATAAGGAGATAATTTCGATCCATGGCATTCATAGTCACAAATAAACACGCTTAATTCAAAGAGCACTTGCAGAGTGCAAAAGAGAAAAATGTAACACCCTTTTCCCACATCTACCCAAGTAACAGACCAATTGGGGTAAACATGTGACAAGAGGCGACTATAATGAGATTAAACCTCCTAGGTGACCTTAAGGAAGTGGAATCGACGAAAACACAACATATATACCTTGTACAACAACAACAACACCCTGAGGAGGTAACCAAACCATTCATGCCTCTTACCCCTAGGTCACACTGAAATTTTGACCCCTTTGAGCCATAGCCGTAGGAACAAGCTTGCATGCCTACGTCCAAGAGGCTATAGATGTAGGCATAACACTTCATGCGAGTCGCCAAGGCCCCAAATACTCGGTTCTGTGCCAACATCCCCAGGATTTAAGCCACATTTTCAGGCCCATGACCCAATGCTCTGACTAGAACTTCATGAAAAGTTTAGAGATGATAAATAACAACAAGACAATGATACAAAATTAATCACATCAATAATAAATCATCTGGACCCCTCCTAGCCATGACAATAATTTTGTCAAATATATCACAAACATGAAATCTACAGGTATAAACAATGAAACAAAGCACAGGGGTCTCATACTTATCTCAGAATCGCTAAGAAGCATTGCTCCCATATATCGTTAATTGCAATACAATCTATTTGACCACAAATACATTGTTTATTCAGTTACAAATAAAAACATGGGGAGAGCCATACATCATCACTGTAAAAATGCATGCTCATAACCAACATAATAACAACAGAAATACCATGGATACAACAAAAATAAAATCCACATATAAATCAGTACATTTGCATACCAAACACCAAGGGAATTAATTGCTCATTAATGAATGCAGAAACCAACCAGAGATGGGACTTCCATGTTCCACCCGACCATAGATTGGCTGAGCCAAATCTCTCTTAAGCTAATCACCTTTGTGCCATATTCCAAGCATGGATGTGGTATCTCATCAAACACATCAATCAAAACCAATCCAGGGCTTCCAAGGTCTGAACCACCTCAACCCTCAACTAATGATTCCACCTCATGGTCTGATCCAGGTGGATCTAGACATCCTAAGGAGACCAAGAGGGCTCAGAAAAGGTGAAAATTCAAAGTGGCCAGAATGATTTCGAACAGGACAATATTTTAGTGCTCGTTGCCCCGATTCCAATGGTGTGAACATCACTCAAATTTGAGTCTGTATGAGAAAGTTAATACAGTTTGAAGTTTGTACCAAACAATAAAAAAATGAGCCAAATTCAACATTCTACCATGTGGCAGAATGTATGGATGACATGTGTTAGGCCTAGGGGGACCCACAAAGCTAATGTGGAATCCCAATCAACAAAATAGGTGGAGCCAAAAAAGGTGATGTGGCAGCACCGCTAGTCGACACATGGCAAGTAGGTGGTATAAGTGGAATATGATGTGGACCAATGAGGGCTTGCCACATAGCCCAATCACATGGTGCCAAATGGAACATCAAATTAGGCCCAAGTGACCTTGGATGGTGCAACCTCCATTTTTTATCTTATTCTCATGTTTTTGGGATTCGTTACAATATGGACATACAAATTCCCTATATTATATAGTTTGAAAAAACTATATTAAAACTCAAATTGGGCTTTAAAACAATATTGGGAGTCAATGGTATTTGAACCCAAAACCTCCCAAAACCTCCCAACAAGTATCTTAATATGATTATGCCAAACAATGTACCAACCTCACACTTTGTCTTATTCACCCTCACACTTTTTTATAAAATGCCATTCAAATGATTCAAGGAAACCATGGAGAATGATGGAGAGTACATGAGAGATGAGAGCACAAAGAGGCCAATGGAGTCATGAGCAAAGTGGAGGCAGAACGTGGAGCAGAACAACATGCTCTTCAACGAATAATATTTTTTCATTGCAGGTGCGGAACCATGAGCGGTCAGAGGGGAAAAACCTTGCCTAGGGAATCTTGAGGGGCATCAAAAAGATTCCTTGAGGTCTTTAACTTTCCGAAGTTAGAATTTGACAAATTTTATGTCGATTTTACACCTCTCGATGGAAGGAATCCAATGTTGATATCTGTTTCAGCAACAGGGCTTCCCATTTTTCGGCCATTTTCCAGATTGGAGTGATAGTGTCAAATTCTCAAGTGTGGACAATCGTTTTAATGTCTCTCGATGCCAGAAATTCGATTGTGCAACCAGATTCAGCAGCTGAGCATCCATTTCTTCAACCAACTTCAAGGGGTGAGGTATATGTAGTATTGCTATTTTGTGCCTCTTTTATCATTTGTTGTGAGATGTAATATGTTGTTTAGATCCTTGCTTGATGTATGTTGCGAGATATATGTTTCTACTTCATGTGAGATGTATTATCCATGGATCACTATGATCCCTATGTAACCCTATTGAATGAATCCTCAACATCACCTTGTGTGATATTATGTCATGTTTATAGGAGGCCTATTGCGAGTGAGAGTTCCTGTAGTGGAACGTCTCGTGGAGAGACAAGCCACTCATGTTGAGGGCATATATCTTTGTATGACAGAAAACATAATCCATGTACATCATTGCCATTTCTAGCACTATACGAAGCAGCCTATCCCATTTTGACACTGGGCTCGAAGACGTAGCTCACACTGGGTGAATTTTTTATCAATTTCTTGTGTTATTTTGTTGTTGATTGTTGTCTTGTTCCTCTTTCTTAAAGCATTCATAATTTTAATGCTCTTTTCAGTGCAATTCTAACCACATCACAAAAGTAAAAGATCATGGATAGACCCGGATCATGTGGTATCAGAGCAATATTTTTGCTGATGTGAAGTGCAAGCGTGAACAACGATTGAATGTGCAACAATGGAGGATGACAAAGACATGTACGAGGCCATGCTGAGGATGTCCAAATTGGTGGACGTAATGTATGACACTTATGAGAAGAGAATAGAGGAAGAGGAGAAATAAAGATCAAAGAACGATGCTTCATCCACATATTCCAGTGCTTATGCATATTATTTGTCACCTTCATCATCTTCTGATCATTCGAATGAGGATATCAACCAAAGTCGAGAAGAGAATGTTGAATTAAGAGGCTACTATGAAAAAAGAAAGAAGAGAAGCAGAGATTGGAGCTTTAGTTGCGAGCCGCAGAATGATGGGAACACTTCATCATCATCCTATGACATTGCACATTGTAGAGAAAGAGATAAGGCAAGCTCTTATCACCATGATTGCAATAGATACCAACAATAAAAGTATAACAAGTCTTGATATTCTAATGTTCATTTTGATTACAAGAATATTGCTAACAATGAACATAAATCATGGCATAGAAAAGCATGTAGTTTTTGTGGATTACATAACCATGTATTTGTTGATTGTTGGAAGAGAATGGCAACACGAAAGAGGATGAGGCATGAAAGGCCTTCTCCATCGCAGGTAAAGAAGGTAAAGTAGGTTTGTAGGAAGAAGTATCATTGTAGTCATGGCGACAGAAGTGGCCATCAAAGAGCCACATGTTGGAGGCTCTATCGAGAACAGCGTCTCAAGGACAAAGTTTCCATACATGAACTAGTTGAAACAAATATTCAACAAGAAAATGCGCCATAGAGAGATGACCCATTCACTTTGATAAGTGAGAGATGGTTTTTCTAGGTGTGGTAGTGTGTCATGACCTTATTTTGTAAATCATGTGTTGTAATTTAAAATGTAAAAGTGATTATGTGTTTTCCATCACTTATGAAGCAATAATGATGGTTTGGCCTTGTATTGATCGTTGGTGTATTGATTCCATTTTAATGTAAACTTGACCATAGAGTATGAGTTATAAACTCATGGAAATTATGGGATGATTGGGTCATAGTTGGTCATGTAATTGAGCATGAAATTTGTAATAAGAATGTACTACAGGTTTGCAGAGGATGCAGGTGTCAGCTCGTCGCTTATGGCTCCAAAGAAAAAAGGTGAAGGAGAATGAAGAGTGACCTTTCAAGACACTTGTGGTCCAGACAAGGTACAAAGTAGCTGCAGATTGTTTTCATGCTTTTGGTGGACCAAAAGCGCCTCAGTGGGGAGGATTGATCCAGGTGGCTCCAGACACCCTTAGGAGACCAAGGTGGCTCATAAATTGTCAAAATTCAAAGTGTTCATAATTATTTATAACTAGAACAAGATTGTAGTGCTCATCGCCCTGATTCCAATGGCATGAACGAGACTCAAATCCGAGTCTGTATGAGAAAATTATTGCAATTTGAAGTGTGTAACAAACAACAAAAAAAAGTCAAAGTAAACATTCTTCCATTTGGTAAGCCGTATGGATGACATGTGGTAGGCCTAGTGGGACCCACAAAGCTAATGTGGCAGCCCAATCAACAAAATAGGTGGACCCACAAAAAGGTGATGTGGCAGCACCACAAGTCGAGACATGACAAGTAGGTGGTAGAGGTGGCATATGATGTGGACCAATGAGGGCTTGCCATATGGCTGAATCACATGGTGCCAAATGGCACCTCAAATTAGGCCCAAGTGGCCTTGGATGGTGCAACCTCTATTTTTTGTCTTATTCTCATGTTTTTGGGAGTCGTTACAATATGGACATACGATTTCCATATATTATATAGTTTGAAAAAATTATATTAAAACTAAAATTGGGCTTTAAAACAAGTATCTTAATATGATTATGCCAACCAATGTGCCAACCTCACACTTTGTTATAAAATGCCATTCAAATGGTTTAAGGAAACCATGGAGAATGATGGAGAATACATGAGAGATGAGGGTACAGGGAGGCCAATGGAGCCGTGAGAAAAGAGGAGGCAGAACATGGGGCAAACCAGCACGTTCTTCAACGAATAATATTTTTTATTGGCCAAAGGGGCAGAACCATGAGTGGCCAAAGGGGCAAAACCTTGCCCAGGGAATCTTGAGGGGCATAAAAAAGATTCCTTGAGGTCCCAAACTTTCCAGATTCAGAATTTGACAAATGTTACGTCGTGGGATGGCCACTTATTGTACTATGATTTGAGGCAGCAAGATGAAGGACAATGCTGGTCTCAAAGGAGGGAATATTGTCACCATCCAATATATCATATGACACTTAGTCCATATTTCTTTTGGAGCACATATGGTGAAGATACTCTATTCACTATATGCATGGAAGATTGGGCAAGAAGGCTCACTGTGATCCATGAAGGGAATCATGAAGTTCCAAGTCTCTTTTGGTTTCATGAGAACTATATTGTTTTAGTCGAGGATCATCAACTCCATATGTATCATAAATGGAGGGAGAGACATCATGAGTTGAGTATCCCTATCTCTCATTTCCATCCATGGAGCCCCTACACATTGCATATGGTGGGGAATGGTGACTATTTCTTTGAGCTGTCTAGGATGGCTCACCTTTTTTGTATGATAACATGGAGATTGGAGTTTCTCATCAGCGTTAAAGTGCCCAATATTTACCATCTCTCATGCCTTGAAGAGACCAATGGACAACATATGATTCTTTTATGTATCTCCCATTACTTCATGATGTCAGCTATTTGGTTCATCCACCAAAGGTAGACTTGCATTCTTGGGAGGAGACAGCTCCATTGGAAATTTTACAAAGTCCTTGTGAGTTTCTTGAGGAAAATAAAATTTTTGGAGGGGAGCACTGTAATATTCCTCTTTTAATAGGAATATTCAATTTCATTTTTTTTTCTTTGTTCAAAGAATAATTATGTAAAGGAGGGTAAAAAACTCCTAATAAAAGAATAAATACATGCCCAATGTGAAAAAGGGTAAATCTGGGCCACTTTTATAAAATCGACTTGTGTGTGAAACATGATTGAGCCATTTGACTGGGTTAACAGGACCAAATCAAAACACAGTCCAGATTCATTGAACCTCCTAGATGATCAACGCAGTTCTAGAAGGAGGTCCTCCATGTGAAAAGGGTTAAATGAATGAAGGTGGTTTAGGGTTTTGGCAAACTCTCATCTTATAAAAGGAAGGGGAAGGAAAAATGTTGAGGTTGTTCAAAGATTTCATTTCTGAATTGCTGTCTATTTAGACAAAAAAATTTCTTGGCTACTTAGCCTAGATTGCATTGGAATTTCCTGTTTAGGAATTCCATCTCATCCAATTGAGGAGCTCTTGGGAGAGCTTGTATTTCTTGTCCACTATCTGGTTGGAGACCAAGCTTCTACCTCCAACTGCAACACAGATCTAGTGAGGGTTTTCTTACTTTTTTAAGCTACAGCAAGTGGAATACTAGATCTTTTCAGATCTAGCTTGTATTGGAGCATCTTCTCAGTGAGTGTGTCTTTTAACCTCTTGGAAGAGTGCATCCATTGTTGGAGCTTCAGTTTTTAATATTGGCATCAGGGAAAAGAATTCTGCATCACCATCAACACAGTTCATTGAAGAGACTATGTCCTTTCTGCAGGTAGAGTTACAATGGGGTTTTGTGTATCAGTTTGGAGGAGAGATCTCTCGTGAAAGGGACCCTTCCCTTCACTATGGTGATCCATGGATTGGCCAACCAATCCATGTTCATTTCAAATATGATCTGTTGTGTATCATATGATTCAGAAATTTTTGAAGATTACTGCAGATCTGTGGCTTAGATCTCAGATCTATTCATTGATATCCATCTTTTGCTGAGATCCCCAAGGGGAGTGTAAAGAAGAGCCTCTTTGGAATATAAATCTGTAATAGATCTATGTTTTCGTGTAAATATATGTCCTAGATCTGAAATATAATAAAACACTGCTTCAGCCCTCTGAAAATTATGCTGTCAAGTTCTTCAGTCTTAATACATGGTGCAACACCTCTATTTTGAGGGTTTATTCATGTTAAATCTCTGTTTTTATCTTGTATCTTGTTTGATACATATAATTGATCCAATTTACTAATTTTCAGACCATATTACAGTTAAAACCTTTATAAAATCACACTTTCTATGCTTCAGTAATTTCTGCATACTCTAGGTCATAGGAAATCAACATTTTTAAGCCATTTCGGGAGTGGGGGAACTGTTTAACTTAGCTAGAGTGAATTTTTTAAGCTTAAATTTGGTATGGGAGTACCTCATGACCTAAGCTAACATATCCAACCATCATTTTCCTCTGTTTTTATAGAGATTTCTGAAAATAACCATTTTAGGGCTTAAATCACTGCTTTTCCCCACTTTGGGTTGAAAGGATAGATCACTTTCCTTGCTGCTATATATATTACTATTATTAGAGGGTATATTAACACCTCCCATTCATTATTATCCTATGAATACTCCAATACAGTGTTTTTATATTGTTGTAGTCCCTCATTGGACATTTATCAAGGCATACTAGGTGTAGGAGGCTTGTTTGCCTCACCTAGTTTGTTTTGTTTCTACTCTCCTCTTGGAATTGGGTCTTAGATTTCAAGATATAAGGAATCCAAGGGCTGATCTTAATTTTTGAAGCACACATCCCAGAAAAATGCATTTTTCAGGCTTGTTTTGCTAAGCAGTCCCTTTTGGGATATTACATTGCGTAAGCACAAGGTTGTGTTCCCCACTAGGATGATCAATTTCCTACGGGTGGAAATTGTGCCTAGTGTAGAGGTGCCTAAATGTTTCCATTAGCAGGAATACCTCTGGCTCCTGGTTTTGGCCAGTGAAAATGGTACATGGTACCACTGTGCCAGCTGAGTAGATTGTGTGGGAATCAATAGTACTCTCCCTCCCAGATGTGGATGCTTGGAAAGGATATATGGTAGAATAGGAGGTCTTCTGCTTCCATTTCCATGTTGCTGGCTTGGGTGTGTCCATATATTTGGGGGAGTGTAGACTTAATGCTTCTCTTGCCACTCTTAGCTTGGGTAGATGCTCACATTTAATTGTATGATGAAATTGTGAACAAATCCAGAAATAGGTATGCGTGATGTTCTCTTGGTTAGAGAGAAGTCTCTGAGGCAGAGAAGATATTGTGTGAAAAATGCTTGCAAGGGGCTTTAGTTCTTTTCACTGATTGACCCGGTGGTCATTCAGGTTGAATAGTCCGCCTTCTATCCTAGGTTTGGCTTGGGTCATGCTTAGTTGGTGCATTGGCTGAGTTTTCCCATAATGCTGATGTGGGTGTGGGGTTGCTGGCCTAGGGGTGATGTAATTTCTATATCGTTTGAGATAATTGTCCTGTTTCTTCTCTATTGTATGAATCATATCAATGAGGGGAAGAACTCATGGGATATAGGTACAATGATGTCCACAGTGATATCCCTGACATACTGGGAAAAATAGCCTTGAGATGGGGGACTCGTCGTGTTCATTTTGTGGTCTAGCAGGGTACCAATGTTGTAACACTGCTAGATCAGGACCACGTGACTGGGCATTTTACACAACACACGTTTTGGTCTTCTCTTTATAGAGTGGTTGGGGGTAACTAAGGATTCCCTAATTGGTCGCTTTTCAGCTGAGAAGAATAGGATGGATATGCTCGTCACATATTCTTGGGTTGTTGAGCTGTTCATGGATTTTGAGTCAGTGCCATATTCTTGGGAGAGGCTGACTATAGTTGAGCGCAAACTAGTGAGTGCTAATTGGAATCGGTGAATATAGTGACAATTTTCCAGAAGGTGGCTATCAACACATAAAGAGCATGTGAACTACACTACTTGCAAGCCAACGTAATAAACCCGTTCTATGGGATACCATCTATGGATGATTTCTAGGGTTGCGCATTCTTCGATTAAGTGACCACATTCATCACACAACATGCATAGTATGATAAGAGGGGAGAATATGAACAGGAGGTTTCCAGTGGCCTTCGTTCCTCCTGTAGGTATAGAATGGTATGAGGTTCATCTCTAGATGACTGAGTAGAGGGATCCTCTTGATAGGATTGCTCGATGGCGTGCAGGGCATCCCTATATCATGGGATTTCTGGGAAATGACTGTTATAGTTCCCATAATTGCTGCAGATAGCGCATGCGTGATTGGTATGCAATGATTTGCCATTACCTTTGGTGGCAGGTTCCTTTTTACGAGAACGTGGCGTTGTGATGTCTATATTAGAGTCCAAGGAGTGGTTTTAATTCATCCATCTCTGGGCAGATATGGGTAGGGTGACCTACTACATCACATATGGTGCAAACTGGCAATTCCCATTGTATGGCGAGAGTTTCCAGCTTCTTTCCTCTCTTTTCAACTTTCTTAGCTGTAATCATCAGTATTGCAATGGGAATTTCCTTTGCAGTGATGTTTTCGACCGTTTCCTGAATGGGCGGGACCTCCTTGGGACTGAGGGGCTTTAACCCTATGGCACTGATGTGTGTGGTTCCTGTCCCAGTAGGGGGAATGAGATACCAAATTGGTATTGCAAACGATATTTTTGGTAACACCACTATTTCCAAAACCTGTTGGGATACAAAACCAACTGGGGGGTAGAGGAAAGGGGTTTGGGAAGCGGCGTAGGCTAGAGAGGCTGTCGTGGCTGAGGGTTCAGTGTCATTACTACTTGTGTCCATAATAAGGTGATGACTCACGTATAATTGGGGGATCTCCTAGGAATGACCATAGGATGGACGACTACTTGAACTAGCCAGGGCTAAATTCTTAATACCATTAAAGCGCGTCCGTGGATGTAGGGTAGAATTACATCGGTGTTTGTTAGGGGTCATTTTTTGCTATGCGTCAATTGGTCGACAGTAATGATGCAGTCCTTGTGGAGGAACATCATAGTTCGGAAGACGGAGGAGGCTATGGCTGACATGGCATACATATTACTCTGACCAAGGAGTATATTATAGTCCAAGTGAGCATCCAAGACTTCAATGTCTATAAGGACCGTCTTTCTGGCTAAGCAGATCAGGAGGTTTTTCTAGAGACCAATGAGGGTTGAAGGGCGACCATCGTATGTTGTAAGCGTGATGACTAATGGTTTTTGTTTGGGAGACCCTAACTTCTGCCAAATTTTTTTTGACATGATGCATGTGGATACACCCTCATCAATGACACATCAATGAATGGTGATATTTTTGACCGATGTTGTTATCTGAAAGGTGGCCATCGAAGGAAGCCTAGGGTTGGATTTGTCTAAATCAAAGGCCATTAGGTGTGTATTGGTAGGGTCGATAGCACCTAACGCAGAAAGTAAGGCTTTCCGTTGTTTTGGACATGAATGCAATACTTCCAAAGCTGACATGGCAGTGGGTGATTGAGCTAGATCATCCACGATGTTATAGTTATGGGCTACTTTGGAATAGTTTCTTGCTCGCCTAGTTGGTCCCTTAGCCATCTTTGGAAAAGGTTCAACATGCATCTTTGATATGGTAAATGGTGATGTTGGCGCACTGGTACTAGCCCTTGACATGTTAGTGTCTGGTGGGGTTTTGTAATTTCGATTCCATGTTTGAAAAAACATCTCTTCGGTAGGCATGTATATTTCATGGCTACTTTTTCCAGATTCATCGGGATTTTGTTGTTGAGTGCTAACTATCCCTTGATGGGGGAAAGGCTCCTACATCACTGTTGTCTGCTAGGAAGATCCCCCTTGTCCTCGATTACTCTACAACTTCTTTAGGTCAGAGAGGTTGGGACAGTGGTGAGTGTAACGGTCGCACTCACCACATATTGAACAAGAGTGGTTTGTTAAAAGAGGTGGCCTTTTTCTCTGCCGTTGGGCATTTCTTGTCTCCAAGTTTTGATTTTGGTTGGATTTTCCTCCAGCCTGAGGCTGTGGAGGGCGTTGCTGGTTGTTGCCCCCCTATCCAGGATTTCCTTTAGGCCTGTTTTTCCATTTTTATTAACCACGTTAGGAGGGTAGTTCTCCTGGTTATATGGTTGGTGCGGTCGGTTTTGGGAAGGTTGCACAAATTTCACTTGTGCATTATTCTGCATAGGTAGGTCTTGTGCTGGGGACTGAGCATAAATATACCCGATAGGATATTGTAAATATACCCTGACTGCATATAGATCAGTTCGAGCTGTTGGGCCTTACTGATTGCATCCTCCTTGGATATGGGCCTTTGTTGCACCACAACCTTCGAAATATCTACAGTGAGATTTTTCAGGAATACGTCTAACAGTACTCGATCGTCGAGTTTAGCTTTACACAAACTACGACGCCGCCACCATTCATGGAGATCGTCTAAGATATGAATGGCGGGGGTTTGCCTAAAGTGTGTCAGTAATTCTGTTATCACTCAGAAAAGTGAAACATAATTTGACATAGTCTTAGAGGTTCATTTGTCAAACGTATGGTCATAGAGTTCATTTCTCATTAGTTGTTAAAGGGAAAATTTAATTTTTTTCATATTAGCATATCCTAAGGTCCAAACCCATCCCCATTCAAGTATTTTCATGTCCCATCAGTCATTATTTCCTAACATATTCCATTTCCCAAGCTTATAAATCTAAAAAGGTCACTTTAGCCAAGATTTCTTGTTTTCATAGCGAATACACAATAAAAAGGAAGTTTTCGCTATGAAACTGCTCATAAATGAACTAACTACGCTACGAAAAGGAGTTTTTTTGTCCGTCTTTTCAAATTTAGTGCTAGGTGTCATTCAATGATTAGAAGTGTTAGGGTGGATGTTATTCGAGTCATTTAGGGTTAAATCAAGGTACAATGGTCATGGTTGAGGTCATTATTACTGTTTTTAGCATGTATGAGTCATGATTAAGCCACTAGCTATCATCTAAACTTTAAAATATTTCCCAATTGAGTATTTTGTCCTTCTCCACTCCATCTTTTCACATTGCTAACTTTTGGAGAGCTATTTCACCAAGCCAAGCTAGTTGTTGGCATTTTCAAGAAATTGTAGGTGTAATTGATCAAGCGAGGCAGAGAAGGTATAAAAGCACCATGGCTACAAAGAGGAAGACCAACAAAGGAGGCCACTGTGTCAGATATGAGCCATCAGACCTGAATTTACTAAATGAAGACCTAATTTCTTTATAACTTTTCAGAAGAATAGGGTGTTTGCAGTTTTGCCAAAGATTGCAAGGATGCCATGTGCTAGTTTCTAAGGAGTTTTCCATCAGTTTCAATGAGACAGCTTCAAAGGTGGGGATGTTGAACCTCACAGTAACAGTAGAAACCATTGCAGCAGCAACAAGAATTCCTAGAGGAGGAGAACAATGGTTCAAAGGTTTCAAGTTAACTATGCAGGAATGTGAGGAATTTATCAAGCCAGAGCATATTGAGATTGATCTCACAAATTCCATCCTGAGGAACTACATGAAAGACAACTTCTCAAAGCTACTGATAATCATTCAGACATACTTCACTTTTGAAGGGAGGTAGAACATGGTTTACTCATACCATTTCACGCTTCTGCTACATCTTGCTGGTAAAAGGTCTCTTTATTTACCTTTTTACTTATATAGAAGCTTAGCTAAACTGTCAGACAAATTTCAAGCCAAATATGAAGGAAATGAAACCTCACTCTTTCATCATGGTTTAATCAAGTTGCTGGTATTAGAAGAGTTACAAATATTATGCATAGACTGGACATCTTTTCTGTTTTCCAATGGTTTTGAAGTGGATGCAATCACTCCTAAAAGAAATCCTAAACCTAAAGATATCCCATCACCTTCAGTGACAGAGAAAGTTGATCTAACATAGAAAATTGAGCCAGTGATCATGGAGATAGAGCCATTGCAGAAAGCTGACACACCCAAAGTTACACCTACAAAAAAAAAGCCAACAGTGAGAAAATATGGTAGCAAGAGGGTTACAAGATGTCAAACAATGACTAAGGGTAACTTAGAAGATATTATGCATGCTATTGATATTGAAGAAACTCCCATAGTTCAAGTTGAAGATATAGATGAGGGAGGAAAGAAGCTCAAGAAAGCCAAAATAGCTAAGAAGTTAGAGTTTGCAGGTGAAGATGCAGGATTCATGTTTCAAGCTAGGAAACCAATGACAAGACAGGCTAGAAAGGTTTTGGAAAGCAGTAAAGAAACTCATAATGTCATTGAAACTATCCATCAAACACCAAGCATCATTGACCTTTCCTCACCTGCAAAAGAAGAATCAGTCATTAAGAAAAAGAAAGGCAAATAGAAAATCGTTGAAAAAATAGAGATTGAGGTCCTTAAGGAGAAGTTGAAGCTGGAAAATGATGAAATATTGATCTTGAAGAAAGAGTAGAAGAAGCACAAGATTCAGATGGAATAGTTAGAGAAAATGAAAGAAATTTGGGAAGAACGGGTCCTAAGTGTATCAAAGACTTTGGACAACACAGAGAAATTGATCAAATGGACTAAGCCATTGATAAGAGAGGTGAAACATATCAGAAAAAATAACCTACACTTATAGTCTAATAACAGAACACTAAAATATGAAGTGAAATATTTATAACAACAGCTCGAGTTGATCCATGAGGAGCTGGAGAAGAAGGGCTTAAATATGACTGTGGTTGAGGGGCCCATAGCTCAATTGATCATTGATGAAGAGGAAACACCACAAGGGTCTTAAGTTGAGGTTTATTACGTTTTAGAAGGTTCATGGCATATTGAAGACTGATTTTTTACAGTTGGAGGTCACCTTTTTGAGATAGTGTTGAAATTTGGAAATTCTACAGTTTTTCACAGTTTCGTACCATTTCCTAGGCTTAAAGCCAGGAAATCACTACGAAAATTTCTGTAGCAGCCTATTTTCTTTCAAAATCACTTTTTTTAGTTTTTAAGGAGGGATTTTAATGGTGATGAGGTCTCATGTCTTGGTTGAAACCCTGGAACAACAAAGGAGAAATTAGGTGCTAAAGCTTCTTTTTCAACGCTATGAAAGCTTGCTACGAAACTGTCCTGTTTTCATAGCGATCTACTTTTGAAGGTTTTGAAGCATCCCAGTGGAAGTTTTGGACAGGTGGACACATCAAACAGGTCAAGGGACATTACCATCAAACATTTCTGACTTGATTTTTTTTTTGATGAGACATCTCATCAGCTAAAGCTTTTGTTGAAGATAAAGGTCTTGTATTTCTGAAAAATAGGCTTTTGTTCCACATATCTAGGAAGGTTTTTAATATGTAAAGTAGTGATGAAATATTTCATAGCCTATTTGAGCATGTAATGCTTATTTGTAACTGACATGTAATTGTCTCAAAGATAAGGTAGAATGATGTAGTAAATAGGAGTTTGAGTCCTATTAGGAAATTTCATCTTTAGGGTGTAGCTGTCATTTTCTTATTAAAAGACATTTTTTTTCTATTATATGAGGTGTCATAGGAAGAATTCGATGAATCTAGCCAAGAGGCAGATCATTCTTGCTGTAAGAATTTCTATTTAAAGTTAAATCATCGAAGTAGTAAGGGGTTGGAGATTTTCTGCACCATGCTGCTTCTTTATGTATTTTGACTCATATCAGTAATACAGAGTGACTTGTTTCTTGATAGACGTGAGATTCTCATGGTGTTTTTAATGTATTTTTGATCTATATATTTATGTTTGCCACTTTCAATCGATTTCATCTTTATTACTCAAAATTCATATGTTTATGATCTGACTTTATTTATTGATGAAATGATTGTGTTGCCCTATGTTCTATGTGTGATTTTCCTTTGTTCAAGACTCTTATCTGCCTCAGCTTCCATGTTAGGAAATATTGCCACTAAAACTACTGATAGTTGACTCCATAAGCCCAATGGTATAAAACCTGCATTCTTTCAACCTGCAATCATAAAAATAAGATACAATTTCCATAGAGATACCCATCTATCTTTATCATTATCAAATATCATAAACCTCCTTGAGAGAGCCCTTTTAGACTGAAGAGGCTAAGATTTAGTCAAAATCTGGTTTGAAACAGTTACATAGAGTTGTCTGATCAACAACCAATCAAGTACAATTTTGTGATAAAAAATTCCATTCTGGAATCATGGTGAATGGGTAACTGAAAATAGGTCAGGAATGTAGTGGTGAGGGCGCTAAAGGTTCCATGTGTAGAAGAGGGTTGCTCCACATACCATTTCGCTACTACTCTTGTTAGAGTGTGTTGAAACAGTCTTAATCGAATAGTATCATCAACAATGTTGTTAGATGAGCACCATAGGTGGAAAGTAATGACATGATTTCCCGGGTCTTCTGCATGCTTTCCTTCGAACTTTGGAATTTATGAAGGGATCTTCATGGGCATGGGAGGCCATATGGGGTTGTGTGCAATGGGTTCGTTCATCAACTTGGCTAAATCTAGTAGATTCAACAAAGCTAGAAAATTTTACTGCGAGGTTGTAGCCATTGCGACTTGTGAAAACACAATGTTATGGTTAGGAAGAGGGTTTATCCGCGACATACCCTACTTTGTATTTGACTGGCTTCCTGAATGGGTAGCACTCCTCTGCCCTCTAGGGATTGTGAGAGGAGTGGTATGTGCTGTGGTGTTGGGACAGTGACCAGGATTCCTAACTAAGGATTCCCCAATAAAGGATGAACCAATAATGGTGACAACGTTCTTTATTTGATGCCTAAATGGCGAAAGACCTGGAACCCCTCCCAGTAATGTGGGGAGGTCCAAAAGACGTCTAGATTGACGAGGACCCATTGGGTCTGTTCTGGAATTGAATAGGTCTGGCTTTGGAAGTATTTGAGAGGATAGAGATTATAGTTAAAGAAAAATTCCGATCACATACATAAAACAAAGCGAAAATAAAATAAATTTTCCCTTTAAATTAATCCTATGTTGTCAATCAATCAAAAAATATGGTTTTTGTTTGTTTACGTATGATTCTCAAATCCTAGAATACCTAATCGTCCTCATAGACTAAAATTTAACTGGGCCTTGAGAAGATATATTTCAAGTGCTAGCACAATGTCCTGTAAGAGCTGGCGATGCCCCCAGTCAGTCAAATAAAATCCACCAAGGTAAGGGTAGAGGATCTAGTGCTTGCCTGCATCGTCACCTATAGGGAAAGGATGCCCTAATTTTGGCCACTAAGTACCACCATCCCACGTGAGCATTTGAGTCTTGGGCTTCTTGGTAGTTCAGCTAAAAATACCAAGTATTAGCCGGGTCAGGTAGCCCCAATTGATACTGCATGCACTACGCCTAAGCCTAACCCCCTCTTAATTGGGTTTGTGTTGCACTCGGGTTTTCTTTTCCATGGGATGATAGGTGGATTTGAAAGCTCCCTAAATAGAAAAATTCTATGTTTCAAGATGAAGAATGATCAAGGCAGCTTATTGGATGCCTACCCCCTTTATCCTAACTTAGACTATAAATTTTTTTGTGGCCCGTCCGGGGAGAACTTAGTGAGTTTTGTTACGTTAGTTTTAGGTGTCTTTTCTTTGCTTAGTGTGTGGATGTGTGTAAGAAAAAAGTGAACAAGCACATAGTTTGAACATGTGGATATGTGATGATCCTTTTTAAAATCCCCTATTAAACTATGTTCTATTGTTCCTTGCTCAAAAGAAAAACATGTGCAGATATGTGCCACTTTATATTTTTCCTAGTTAATATATGTGATCAACTATAGGGAGACGGTGAGTTGTGAATAGAGAGCATTCATATGCTTGCCTAGGATCACTGAATGGTGCAAAGGTAGTAGAGATTACTTTCTCTTCTATCGACAATTCGATCCTTGTCTCGAAATCCTAGTGCAAAAATTGAACTAAACTAATAAATTTTACACTAGAAAAAGGAACTAGCTAAGCATGCGTGGACTTGGGCCACTTACTTTGGCTAATTATCTAGGTGTGTTGGTACCTAAATTTTCAAATCATAAATTTTTTTCAGAATTCAAGTTAATTTCCCCCCCTACTAAAACTATGTGTGAACTTTGAAAAAATCAACTTGAAATAAAACTAACGCGAAGCCTAACAAAAGAAGCTAAGAGTGAGCTTTAGCAAGCTACGGGGCACCTCAACCAGTGCTCACAGATGTATTATGGGCTGCCATGCACTTTATAAGTAGGAAAGGATAGAAATATGGGATAAATTTCTCATTCTCTCTTTTGCGCACAAAAGGCTGAAACAGATGCGATGTCTGCGTGTAGGTAACCTCTGAACGCGCGCCCTGGGCATGCCTATCTGAGGGAAACACACGCAAATTCTTGCAAGAGTAATTTTTTGGAGTTTTCCTGCTCCAAATTGTCACTTGGGATGAACTAGAGACTGAAGGAGAAAAAGGGGGCAATTTCAGCCCAACTCCACAGCACAAACGGAGGTCTCTGCAAAAAGGCACAACCACATAAACTTGGAAATAAAAGTTAGTGGAGTGGCCAATCCCATGTTAGTTTTTTTGCTACACACATATACGAAATCACACCAACTTAAGGGGTGTGGTTTACCCACTTAAGTTATTGATCACAGGCAGAAAATATATGGTGTCAAGCAAGTTAATGGAACATGTTAGAACATAAACATACTAGATAGAGAAATAGCATGCATATTCAAACATAAAACTAAAACCAAAAGTAAAAAAAATGACACAAAATCTCTAAATAGAGTCAAACAACTTCAATAATCCAAACGACAACGCTTACATCCCCTCTTATTGAGTGCTGGTAGGAAATGAGGATGAAACTTTAACCCACCTACCAAGGGGCCCTTAGAACTTGGGGTTCTAAGGACCGATGCAAGGATGTCTTTACTTCCAAGCTGCTTTGGCACAAAGTCTCCCTCTCTCTACTATAGTGGACTGAAGCTATTGGATGGCCAAAAACCGAGTCCCCTCTATCTCTGCTCTGGATTGTGCACTGCTGCTATTTCTTGGGGAAATTTTGGCCAACATAACAATGTGTTCTCTAGTTTTTCATCTCTTGGTGGCCTTTTATAGGAGAATTCAAATCCTTCTTATCTCTCTTGGTACATTGTGGATGGTGACCCAAGAGAGGAGGGTGATTCCATTGTGTGCTCCCTTGATGTCCTAAGGAGGCTTGAGTGGTTATCCTTAGGCAGCTTCAAGTGTGGAATCAATGTCTTGGAGTGTGCTTTTTGTGGTCCCGGAAAGTGACTTTTGCAACTCCCAAGATTGCGTGCTTATCTTGAATATATTGGCAACATGACTCCGAAATTTTCCAGTATTTGAAATCAAGGGATCTGAGGTCAAACGGATAACCCAAACCCATGGAAGAAAAATGACAAATGTGGGATGTCCCCAAGCTAACACGAATTTCCATTAAGTTTCATGTTCAAGAGTGACATACTGCTGACACAACTGATAACTAGTTCCATTTCCCCCCACCATTTTTGGCGAGTACCCCAATTATTTTTGGAAACAAGATTGAAGGGGATAGAATATGCTTGTTATGTAAGTTTTTCCTTCGAACAAATCCATCCTAGTACATTGTATGAGCCCTAGGAAGGTGGAATTGGTAACGTCATGGTGATGGCTTCCAATGTCATTGAGTTTTAACGAGTCTTACAAAGAGAAAAATTGGTGTCTTTTCATGTTTAGAGAGTTTTCAAAGAAGTGGAAAATAAAACTCCATAAGGTCCCTTTTCGTAGGTAGTCTCCTAGATCTGAAAAGGTAGAAAATAATAATCTATAGAACCTCTTAGCCATGCTCGGCTAAGGTATTCTTTTTTTGTAAATAATCTATCCCAGCCCGAAAAAGGGGTAAACGTATATTGGGCAGATGATGTTTCGCAACCTTTAGTGAGTTAAAAAATATAAGAGTCTCGAAAATCTTTTCAATTTTTGAGATTCATAAAAGAGCTGAAAGATGACTCCATGGGGTGACTTTTTTGTGTTTTTACCAAGTCCGAAAATGTAATAAAATACAACTTGTTTCCTCATCGTCACTATTTTTAGGACATGTTGCTGCACAAGAAACAAACACAAAACCTATTTTCTAGAAAAATAATAAAAAATAATCGAAAAATGTGTCCAAAAGCCTAATTAGGGTTAGAAAAGGCTATAAAGCAATGAAAATAGTAAAAACAATTCACTTTTACCTTTTCGCCTTCTTGTGGGCAGTTTTATTGCTTTCTTGTGAAGTTGGGAAGCTGAATGTAGGCAATCCAGGAGGTCATTGATGAATTCATTTCTTCCAGGTAGAAGATTTTAACTTCTCCTGCAATTTCATCCATTTTTATTTTTTTTCATGTTTTGATGCATTTTGTGGAGGATTCTGAAAAATCTTGGCCACAGTGGTCAGTGTCGATTCTGGGCACAGAGTCATGCCCAACTCTAGATTTTTTGAACGGGAAGGTGCCATTCCGTGTAGCTGTTTGAAAAAAATTAACACCAAATACAACGCACAATATTTTTGAGCTTTCCTTCAAAAATGGCTGGACAAATGGATCAATTCTTTAACCATATGGCTAATGGAACCTCATAAGTTGGTTTTGTAGGAAGAATCAACAACTAAAATGGTCATAGAGTGGAAAGGGGAAGAGGATCAATAGGCCATGGAGAACGATGTATGCATGGATGCCCTAAGGAATTGTGGGCTCTTGAAATTATTTATGACCCCATGTTTGAGAGCTTAGCTAGAGCTGCTACAATACTTGATCAGTGTATGGGACACTTATCGAGAGAGATTCCTTATTCATGATCAGGAGGAGATAGAAGTATCTGATATTTTATTTATAACTAGATTGTCACAGAGGGAAGAGAGATCAATACTGAACATAAAACCTCAGCTAGCTAAATGAAAAAATGGTAAGCTGAAATAGTTCGGGTATGGGTCCATCTTGATACCGTTCATCCTGGAATGATTACTGATATTCTAGCACCAGGAGGTGGCCTTACCTATGCCACCAGCACGAGAGCCACAGATGATCCATTGGGCTGAGTTGATGCCTCGATCAAGAGGTGGGAAACACATGTCATGGAAAACAAAGTTCTTTGACTGGCTACACTGACAACTCGTTATGGTGGAAGACTGGCCGCATAATGGCACCGATTTCAGGAAGGATCCAAATCTTCCACTTCCAAAAAGGGACTACTGGGACAAGGACAGAGGTAAAAACTCATTTTTGGATTTTTATGAGTATTATGATTTTTTAATTTTTTCTATACATGTGTTCTGATTTTTACTCACGTGTTGCAGATGTTGGACCAGAGAGACCCGCGAGGATGTACCCCATACCTCGGAGGGTCCCACAAGATTTATAAGTGGCCCCTCATGTCAAAGGAAGTGATGAGGAAGAAACTGCACGCAACTTGGAGGGATTCACAAGTGGGATCTCGGACTATGTGAGATTCGAGGATGTTCCTCGTGCTTACTAGAGGCACACCACAGGAGTTTCTAACCACATCCATCGACTACTGAGATGTGTCGTATGGGTAGTGACATGATATCATGAGCACCATGTTGATGAGACTCCTAGGTTTCATTTCTGCATATTTTTGAGACACATGGCATCTGAGGATGTAGCCATATGTAATATTCCTAAATTAGCATACAGCTAATTGGAATATTAAAATCTAATTATGCTCTCTTGTTTGATGAATAAGTGGGTAGAGAGACCCATAAATCTCTTTATTAGGAATAAAACCACTTCTCATGTGAACGTGGATCGTATTTTCAGTGAAATAAAGCACCCTCATGTGTGAACAAGGGCTAGAGCATGTGGATTGGGTCAACTTTGACCAAATCAACAATGTTGTCATGGAGGAGTGGACATTTATGGAGGGACAACATAGTTTTGGAGGGAGATTTCATGCATGGGGATGGTGCCTTTAATGAGTGGGGTTTAGGGTTATAAATCTCATCACCTATATAAGGAAGAGGATGGAAGCCATATGGATTATGATGATGTATTAGATATTTCTAAATATATGGTCTATTTAGACATATAGTTTTCTTCAGCTGTTTAGCTAAGATTGCAGTGCTGTTTAGCACAGGGTGTTCCTGATCGGGACTCCCACCTTTTTCCTTGAGAGGCCTCAAAGGAAGAGTTGCACTATAATTCCACATTCAGGCATTTTTCCAAGATTTAGTCTCATATACAACGCAGTTCTGTTTAGAGTTGGGTTGTGTTGCAGGGGTGTAGCAGTGGAGGAGAGAGATCTCCAATTTCTGAGCTAGTTCTCCATTGGAGGGATCATCCTTAGATCTGAAAGCTTTTGAGGAAGTTCTCAGGGCTTCATTTCATATTTTGGCACCAGGCCAAGTATCAGTCATCAGCTACAACGCAGTTTCCCTCAAGGACTATGTTATTTTAGAGAGCAGCTGTAGTAGTGGGTTTATTTCCCTATTTGGAGTGTTTGGGTTTCCTGTGTGGGGATCAGCCCTTCATTTAGGAGATCCGTTGGAGGAGGACCAGCCATATTTTATATCATATCAGCCATCTCCCATCAATGATTTAGTTGCAGAGATTATTCAGCCGTAGGGCCAAATCTGCTATATTGTGTATAGTGTGTATTTCCTGAAACCTTTTCTGGGTTTTCCTGGAAATCTGTTTTGGAGGATGGATCTCTAGTCTTAGCATTTTTGGAGAATTATATCAGCAGCAATACATTTTTCTATCTTCCAGCTGTTATTCTCTCATAGACAGTGCAATTTTATGCATTCCTATATTTCAAGTATTAACAACAATTCAAATCTAGGTGTATGCTTTCATGGGAGGATTGTTTGCCCAACTTGAGTGATATTTTCCTCAAGATCGTATACCTATTTTGCTGTTATAATCATAATGGAATGGATCTATTGCTATCTCATGCTTTCATATATTTATATTTCTGTATATTTCCAGTTTTATGCACTCTATTCTTGCTTTTCCCATTTGGGAATATTACACCATAACACATATATTTTTTGAACTATGATGTACAACCAGATGAAAAAAATCAATATATATATATATATATATATATATATGTTATTTTTTTAATTTTTTTTCCTGTGTAAAATCTTACTATGTGATGATGATTTATTTTACAAATTCCGCAAATTTTCTAACGCAATATTGGCTACTACATCAGTTAACGTATTCATTCTTCTAGGAATATGGTGATATTTAATATAATCAAAATTCCTTTCTGATAAATGAACATATAAATAAATCCTTAAAATTAGAGGGTTTCTGACAGAGTAAGCCCCATTGAGCTGGAGAACAACATGTTGAGAGTCTATGGTTACAATTATTCCATGAATGTCGAGGGTAATAGCTTTAGTTAGAAGTTCAGTAACTGCATTTTATTCAATGACATTGCTAGTTGCATGTCCTAGACAAATGGCTTGAAGGTCTACTAACTCACCATTAGGGTCATAAATTACCCAAGCCACGAAGGATAGGTTCCGAGTATTTCGGGAGGCATTGTCAGCGAAACCAACATAAGGAGTGAAAAACATCTGCATAGTAATAAAATACATAATAAGAAGGAAAAAACTACTGGAAAAGCACACCAACCCAAAAATGAGGATGGTTTCATCTTTACACAATATTGAAAAAATGGAAAAATTATGCTTGGATTTGGTTTCATTTTTACACAAGCTTGAAATAAAGGTGAACTATGCTTGAAAAAGGTTCGCATGCCCCTAGCATGGTGAGTCAATTCGAGGTACATGCTGTTACACCATTTTTTGGTCATCTAACCTACTATCATTAGATGGACCTAAGTACACCACGTAAGACCAATTTTACCCTAAGTAAAATTGCTTTCACTATGTAAAATAACTTAATAAAACACATTTATTAGGTTGTTTATGGTCTAAACAGGAAACCCCAAAAGGAAATATTAAACAAAACTATATTTGTTTGATTTTCCTCAAGGAATAATTAATTAAAAAATAATTTAATTATTATTCCTGGTCATGTTTAATCCAAAACAAAAAAATTAATTAGATAAATCCTTATTTATCTCATTATTTTCTAGGAATAATTGTTTAAATCTTATTTAAATAATATTCCTTGTTAAATATGACTAAATCACCCATAAATAATTAAATAAATAATTATTTATTTGATTATCCTTCAACCACTTCCTTAAAATGATAAATAAACCATTTATTTATTTATTATTCACAAATAAAGGGATTTGACCCAAGTCAAATACTTTTTCCCTCCAACAAATATAATAAAATATTCCATAAAAGGTGGATCTAGATTTGGTTAATGTTATTTTAATCATGCACCAAGATCTAGAATGACCCAATATTTTGTTATAAATAGGTGGGTTTTTCCTACCACTCTTCACCTTTTGTTGCCTATTAGATCACTCTGGATCTATACACTTGGTCACATCCTTCATTATTTGTTGTGTGAACTCCCTTTGAGTTCTATCTTTGTCTGGGTTTTCTACACCAACAAGAGAGAGAGATTCTAGATCTGAAGTGCTGAGGACTTCCAAGAACCCATCCCATTGAGGAGAATTGGATACGTCTTCTTGTTTTCCTCCCAAGTGCCCTTAATATAAAAATTCTTTCAAAAAACATTGTTCTTGTCTTGTCTATTGGATGTATGGAGCAAACTCTTGATTTTACTACTTAATGTCTTTCTATGCATAGATCTGGTTTTTTGCAGCACTTGTCTTGATCAACTAACTGCAGATCTGAAGATATTGGCAGGCATATTTGATGTTAGGGCTATAAGTTATGCGTAGCTAAAGTGGTTGTTTTTCATACGCTTCGACCAAAGATTCATACTAACAATTGGCGACTCCACATGGGTTTTCAATTACGGCCGCTGTTGTTTTTCATATTCCTGCATATCCAGCTACTTCAAACCCTAGGGTTTCTTTTCAGCTTTTTGTTTTTCCTATTTTCATGTTGTTTTTCACCTATAAAACCCTAAAACATTAAAATTTCTAACTTCCACGTGTTTCTGGCCCTATTGCACAGGTGACAGACATCAGCCGCAACTGAGACGACAACTTTTCCGCAAATCTGCCGCCGAGACAACCGGAGTTGGAGGTCACACTTGTCAGCCCAAAAACTATGACCTAGATTCCAGGTCGCACTTTTTAGCCCCTTTTCTACGACCTGAACAGGAAAACAGGTCAGAACCTGCGACCTGTGCTTTTTTCTGCTGTTTTTCTGCAATTTTTCTGGGTTTTGCTGAAGCTTCTGTTAGGGTTTTCCACCCTCTGTCTCCGCCCGTTTGGACCTGTTTCTGATCTTTTTTTCTCATCTAAGTGGGAACTTAGCCCCCTAGGGCTTCAGTACCCTCTACTTTTGGTGGAAGAGTTTTAACTATTTCAGCTGTCTGTTTTTTCAGAGTTTCAACCTTCCCTTTTTCAGATCTGATACCTCATTCTTAGATCCCTTTAAATCAACTCTTCTTCCTTTCAAATCACCTCTTGTAGTTTTGTTTGGACCTCCCTGTACGACCTCCTCCTTGTCCTCTCTGCTTTTTGCTGATTTCCTCCTTTTTTCCAGCCACCTTGCCTCTGCCTCTTGGCTGTGATCTGCACCTCTTTTTAGTAGCTTTCTCCTTTAGATCCCTGTCCCTTTCGACCCTAGATCTATTGGCCTCTTTTTAGTGTGTTTTGACTAGATTTTTTCCCTCTTTTAGATTAGTTTTGAGAGACCTGCCTTTTTTGGGTTGAATCGATGCACTAGTAGCTGTTAATTTTCTGTTATTTCAGCATTATATATTGTTTTTGCAGCATTATTTTCAGTTATGCAACACACTTTTTCTCTTGCTCTCAAAATGAAAAGGGTTTAAAAATTAAAATTAACACACGCCACACACTCACCCTAAGCGAAGAAGAGCCTGGTTTACACCGCCAGGAAAAGACTTTAAAATCAATTGACACTGCACCCTTTTGCCCTTGTTTCAACATTGTAATCACTTGAATCTGCACCTCCCTGCCTTTGTCGGTCATTCTTCTTCCCCTCGTGCCGTGTTTGTGTTGTCACCATTGTGCCCCCAAGGCGTGGCTCCCGGAGACTTCTTGGCCTTCACCCTCAGTTTCCAGTCGGTCGACCTGGTCCGTCCCACCGTCGTCAAGCCAGTCCTCCTCTGTTTCCGCACTCTGACTCCTCTTCTGATTCATTGGGTTCTCCTTTTTCTTCTGGTTCTCCCCCTATCACCTTCACTATGTTTGGTCTAGGGCCTAACGCTAGTGGTAATCCTGGCCCTAATGACGGGACTACAACTAGCGGAACCGCCGCAGGAACTACCTCGACTGCGCCCTTGCTCCCCTTGATGGCAGGCCTCAGCCTCCCTGATTTGGATCAGTTGCTAAACAACCCTATACACCATGATGCTAGTTGGTCTCCTATGCCGACAAAGCTCCCTTCTGACATCCCAAATTTTGAAGGTCTTGCTAGAGAAGATCCTTCCAATCATGTTCGATCTTTCCACATGTGGTGCTCATCTACCTCCATTACCGATGACTCTATCCGTCTTCGGTTGTTCCAACGAACGCTTACAGGCGCGGCTTCTAAGTGATATGTTGATCAGGCCCCTTCCTCTCATACCACCTTTGCGACTCTTGCCTGGGCTTTTTTATCTTACTTCCAGCTTCCCCTTCGTTATGACACTGGTATCGAACTTTTGAATTCTTTCTTTCAATCATCTGCGACCCGCCTATTTGATCATGTCCAGGAACGGTGGAGAAGAAAGAGCCTATGTGAATCCCATACCTTCGAAGACCGTGTCTACATGAACTGGTTCCTTAGATCTCTCTTGCCTCCTATCAGGAAAGATGTCGCATCGCATTTTCCCCAAACCGAAGAAGCCGCTCTCCAACTGGCGTTAAAATATGACTTGATCTACGCTCAGATAGGTTATGTTTATACCGTTCTACCTGATCTCCCCAAACCCGGTGGTGTCAATGCACCGGGGGCACCTCATGCCGCCGACGGTATCGTTGGAGCTCTCTCTCATCCACATGCCCAACCTCCCATGGGTTATGGTTTTCCTGGGGGAGGGGGCAACACCTCCCGCACTTGTTCCCCTCCTGGTAGCACGTATCCAGGATACAACATGCCTCCTCTTTTGGCCCAACCTCCTGGTCACCATACTACTACCCAACCCCCTTATTATTCGTATCCGCAGTTTAGTGCTCCAGCTCCTCCAGCATCAGCACCTCTGCCTCCCTGGCCTTCTCAACCCCTGCAACAGCAGTCACCGCCCCCTCAAGAGCAGGTGGATGCACAGTAGGGATTCATGGCTACCCAGCCACCTGATAGACAGGTGGCCACTCAACCTCCCCCTTCTAGTTCCTCCAATTACCAGATCCTCATGATGAACTCTGATCCACCTCTAACCGTCGACCTTAATCTTCCAACTCGGTCCCATCAGTACCCCAAACCTCCCGCTTCATCTGTCCCCGAGTCACCTTCTTCAGGGTCTACAGAGCCTATTTCGACATCCAATGGTCCCTTGCATATCCCTCTGCCCAAAGTCGAGGTTCATACCCAGATTCCTAAGGGACCATTACGCCAAAACGCTGCTTCTGGTCAAGCTGCTCATTCATATAACATCGTAGATGATTTGGCACAATCTCCTGTTGTCATTTCAAAATTGGAACTCCTCCAGTCGTACCCTTCTCAAAAGAAGGCTCTACTATCTACCGTGGGTGCTGTAGATCCTGCTGATGACAAATTGATTGTTTTCGACACCCATTAATCAGAACATCCTTCTCTTCCTGCTTCCGTAGCCTGCCAATTCCTAGTCAAAATTCGGAACGCTAATGTTTCTCGGTGCATCATTGATGAGGGGGCATCCACTTGTGTGATGTCCGCTTCGGTTTGGAAACAACTCGGATCTCCTAAATTGGCCCCTTCCACAATCACCCTCCGTGCGTGGGATGGCCATGCCTCCCAGCCCATTGGCTTATTCTGTAATTGTCCTATCACTCTTGCGGGTAAGACTGTTTGCGTTGACGTTGAAGTCATTGACGCCCCTCTTGATTATAACATTCTTTTGGGGTGTAGCTACACTTATGCTATGTCTGCTGTCCCATCCGCGGTCCACCACAAGATTTTTTTTCCTCATAATGGAAATATAGTCACCATTGACCAGTTGACGTATCATGAGCCAAAATATCAGACCTCCCCTGAGACGACCATCTCTTCTGTAGCCAATAAGAAAACCATCGATTATTTGACCAGTGTCTCTCCCGGTGCCTACAAAGACTCCTCTTTTCTTGGAACCTTCCCTAGTCATCCTCCTCCTCCTGTCTCCAACCCCAGCTCATCGAATGTTTGCATGATGCAATCGTCTCGGGCTGCTCTCAAGCAACCTGCTTCGGCTAGTCAGCAACCGCGCTCTCCGCAACCTACTCCTAGCCCTTCACCTATAGCTGGTATTCATGAGCCTCTTTACCCTCCTAGAATGGTTCCTCCAAGCCTTAGCCCTTTAGAAGCCGTCCCACCTGGCCATTACCCCTCTGGTCAGATATCGTTCCTAGCTCCCCCACCAGGAGTGTACATGGTACCTGTCATGGCCACCCTCTCTCTTCCTAACCTGACCCTTGGGATTCCCGTCTGGTACCTTGATCCTCCAACCCAAACCTTGCCTGGTCAACCCAAACCTTATCTTGCTTTGACCTCGGTTCAACCGGTCCCCAGGACTTCTCCCGCCACAATAGTGCCTCAGTCACCTCAACAAGAACCACCTCCTGTTGCGACCGCTTCGGGTAAGAAGGGCAAAGCTCACAAGGGGGCATCAAAGGACAAGGCCGCCCTGAAAAACCCTTCCCCTCCTCAGCCTTCAAAGCATACCATCCAGTGTGCTTTGTGTGATATTGTCGGTCACACCACCCATACCTTTCCTGAATTGCTTCATCTCAAGCCCATGGTTAATGTCACGTTCCCTGAGTCCCCGGTCCTGGAAGCCTCTGTTCCTTTCACGACTGCGGCCGCGAACCCCCAGAATATTCACACCAATCACCCCTGTGCTTTGTGTGACCTCCATGGCCATTACACCCACCTTTGTCCCCGCCTCGAGGACTTTCGCACCTCTCTAGCCGCAGTCCGCCAATTCGAGGCCAAGCGCAATGAGTCCACCTCTCCCATATTTGCGCATTTTGCTTTGGAAAAACTACCAGACATGACTTCTCCCATTGACATCCCCCCTCCTGATGTCGAGATGATGGAGCCTTCATCCAGCATTTTCTACCTATCATCATCTATGAGACCCTCGGGGAACATTCCCTCTGAATCCTCCCCTGTTGTTTCGCTTGACCTTCCTTCAGCGATCACCTTGGGCTCAACATCGGTAGATCCTTTATCTACTTACTCTTCTGTCACCCCTTGTGACGATGTGCATGTGAACCTCTCTTCTCATGACGATGAGTTAGGTAGCTTCTCCGCGTCAGGTGGTCTTTCTTCCACTAGTCACCCCATCTTCTATCACGATGACGACATTATGGAAAAAATCCCCACCCCTAACTTTATTTATTCCCCCTTACATCGAACCCATGCGTTCACACCACATACACCTTGTGGCCATTACATTGAAACCCAATGTTTGGGTAAGGGGGCACCCACATTTGAGAGACCAAGAGAAGCAATTCTCCACAACTCTCCTAGTGTATCTGGTCGTGCCAACTTTATTACCATTATTCTTCCACCTTTCGAAGAACCTCTAGAGTCCCATTTCACTTCCGATCACTCTAGGGATGATACCCCTTATCATTCCCTCATCTTCCATCAGCAACCCAATCTCTTAGACATTGTTGTTGACCAACCTATGGGTTTTCTAGGAGAGCGTCAGTTCATTATCTCCAAATCCTCTCTTCGGGATAGTGACACCAGGTATGCCACCCCAAAAACTTAAAGTCCATTTGCTTCATATATGCAGTACTAAAAGAGATTGGTAATCCTCCATTTCCTTTCTCAAACTGCATAACCATCACGAAAACAAATGGCACACCACATCATTAAAATGTGTTTCGAATCCCATTTTTCTAAATACATTTTTGCATGACCACACCATGCTTGGGGGCACCTATTCCCCTCAACCATAACCCTCCTCAAAATCGAATTTATTCACTTGCAACACTTATACTAGGGGCACCATTTGGCCTCCATACTTATCCATGCTCGTGTTGATGTTCGTCGTGAGTTACCATCTCATACTCATGTTTTCATGGTCCCCCATTGGACCTTTACTGTGTGGTAGCACCATCCAGTCGCCCTTGTTTAGAGCATCCAAGTTGAGTTATCATCACATTCATGAAGTCTATCCCGAGTCCCTTTGTACCCTGCTATAGTCCTCCATCCTTCATTGCTTGGTCTCTCTCTTGTGTCGCACATTATGGCCTTCAGTCCCACTGTCCCCTATCCCTTATGATATTGTGTCAGTCGCTGCCATGTCATTCATGCCCTTTATGCTCTAGCAAGGGAAGTCATCCATTTGCTACTTAGTCCCCTCCATTCCATCATCATCATTGGTATTAGTCTGTCCGTCGCTCTACCATTTTCTCTCATGCCTTAGTTGAGGATCTCTCATTGCCTCACCTATGGCGGACCTCCTTCTGTCGACATTAGCTCCTTCAATCCAGAAGACAGGTCTAGAGAGCGGTGTACCTTGGTTCCAGCTTCCACTCTTGTTCGGTGCCTCGGATCAGGCAAAGGGATCTCTCATTTCTCTTTGACTTGATTGTTTCTCCACTCCAACTCCTTTCAGCATGATCGAGATCCGTATGCTTGATGGTCCAGTGATGCAGCAGCAGCTATTGGTGATGCCCGGGTGTGTGTGAGATGTCTCAGCCCTCATGAGGGGGTGGCCCTGCAGGTAGCCCCCCACATGCCCGGATGACCTCTTCATTGCAGCCTTCGATGCAGCTCCATATATTTGATGATGTCAGCCTTAGCCGCTTGCAGTGCCTCTTTGATTTGCATGTATCAGTCAGATTTTGTGAGCCCTTCCCCGCTTGTAGGGGGCATTTGGGTTGTATTTGTATCTCATGTACTCAGATATTATTGTATAAGTCCTGGCTGTTATCCCAGGCACATCATGTATATGAGATCCCTCATTGTATTTCTATCTGGCTCATGTTTATGCTGGCTGTACTTTATGGTTCAGTCCCTTGTTTACTGGACACACTATTCTTTTGTACTTTGTCTCGGCGGGCATAGGTATGCCTCCCCCGCCGCCTTTAGCACAGGTACCCTCTCATAAAAATAGACTTGTTGCACCTGTAAGTCTCGTCTCCTCAGGGTCTAGTTCTTCAGCACATTAGTCTACCTTACATCTCTCTCTCCGACTTCCCTTTTGATGTTTGGTGATTGAGTTCTTACAACATACTTCGGTCATACGATTTGCTCCTAACACTCGCACGCTGGGGGGCAATCTGTTACACCATTTTTTGGTCATCTAACCTACTATCATTAGATGGACCCAAGTACACCACGTAAGACCAATTTTACCCTAAGTAAAATTGCTTTCACTATGTAAAATAACTTAATAAAACACATTTATTAGGTTGTTTATGGTCTAAACAGGAAACCCCAAAAGGAAATATTAAACAAACCTATATTTATTTTCCTCAAGGAATAATTAATTAAACAATAATTTAATTATTATTCTTGGTCATGTTTAACCCAAAACAAAGAAATTAATTTGATAAATCCTTATTTATCTTATTATTTTCTAGGAATAATTGTTTAAATCTTATTTAAATAATATTCTTGTTAAATATGACTAAATCACCCATAAATAATTAAATAAATCATTATTTATTTGATTATCCTTCAACCACTTCCTTAAAATGATAAATAAGTCATTTATTTATTTATTATTCATAAATAAAGGGATTTGACCCAAGTCAAATACTTTTTCCCTCCAACAAATATAATAAAATATTCCATAAAAGGTGGATCTAGATTTGGTTAATGTTATTTTAATCATGCACAGAGATCTAGAATGAACGATATTTTGTTATAAATAGGAGAGGTTTTCCCTACCACTCTTCACCTTTTCTTTGCCCTATTAGATCACTCTGGATCTATACACTTGGTCACCTTTTTCTACATTATTTGTTGTGTGAGCTCCCTTTGAGTTCTATCTTTGTCTGGGTTTTCTACACCAACAAGAGAGAGATATTTTAGATCTGAAGTGTTGAGGACTTCCAAGAACCCATCCCATTTAGGAGAATTGGATACGCCTTCTTGTTTTCCTCCTAGGTGCCCTTAATACAAAAATTCTTTCAAAAATTGTTCTTGTCTTGTCTATTGGATATATGGAGCAAACCCTTCTTTTTTACTGCTTAATGTCTTTCTATGCATAGATCTGGTTTTTTGCAGCACTTGTCTTGATCAACTAACTGCAGATCTGAAGATATTGGCAACCATTATTGATGTTAGGGCTATAAGTTATGCGTAGCTAAAGTGGTCTTTTTTCGTATGCTTAGACAAAAGATTCATACTAACACATGCCCCCTAAGCTTTAGTGCATCCGCCAGAGAACTTGTCAGTTACTAACAGATAGATGGAATGAAGGTTCAATTATGAGATCAAGAGAAAGACTCGATGGAAATTTTACGAGATCTAATCAAAAGCTCGAATTGCACGGGAACGTGTTTTATTTTTTAACGAGGTTGACACAGCAAAAATAGTTATCCTTGTAACTTAATTCATTTTTTAATGAGGTTGACATAGTAAAAAAACTATCCTCATAAAACCTTGTTTCATTTTTTAAGGAGCTTTGACACAAGAAAAAAAAATGTGCTCCATTAACCTTGTTTCATTTTTTAAGGAGTTTGACACAAGAAAAGAAACTGTGCTCCAAAGACCTTTTAAGATAGAAAATAAGAGGTCATGGCTTCCAAGAGGTTCGCATTTGATGGGAGAAAAATGTCTTGGAAATCGCGATCAAATGTCCCCTGTAAATGGCACCCAAGGGCACTATCACTGGATGCGGGCAATGAACAAGTGGCCACATAATTAACCTATGGTGGGGAAGATACCACTCGCAGGTAAGGACTAGGAAAGGACTATGGTAGACTAGATGTCACATCAGGACCAATGAATGAAAGTTGATCAATGGTCACGATCCAACCTTCATGTGGAAAACAAATCACACGAAAGAGGGAAGAGACAAGCACTCCCATGACATAAGTATAGTCACGCCCCATGAGTAAGTTAAAATCCAAGGGGCCTTGGACAACCATCACGTTTATATAGACAATCTTGCCTCCCAAAGTAATAGGAAACTTTGGAAGTATCCCTAATGGATTGTTCCTCTATTAAAAGCCAACATATTTTGAGTAAGAGGCACACGTTGCGGAGAACAAGAAAGCTTGCTAAGGCTAGGTAGTTGAGGGTAGAATACTAACCGAGGCACCTTCATCATTAATTGTGCCTGGTACAACCATATTGTAGGCCTATACAATGATCTCAAAGGGCACGTAAGAAGGAAGACAATATCCCGTAAATTGACTCCAATCAAAGGAAGCGACTAGACTACATGGAGGGGGTGCCATAAGAATAGGAGGATTATCCCCTTGCATTATGGGAGTGGAAAGACCATCCTCCTGGACTCTGGGAATGAGAGAAGGAGGATCACTTTCTGGAACTGTGGCAACGAGAGTCGAAGGATCACCCTCTTGGACATGGAAATAGGAGGATCACCTCCGATCTCGGGGAATCAAAGGAAACAAAAAGAACTTGACTGGGGTGAGACCCACTCTCGACAAAAAATACTTGATGAACCATAGGTAGAATCAAGTCAACATTTTTCTCAACTAATGATTGGTTAGAAATGGACTCAGAAGATTGAATTTTAGAGAGAGTGGAATTGACCGGAGATGAATCTCGATCAATGACTTGATCAACTATCGGAGGACTCGAAGAAAACTTCTGGTAATCGATGGGAAGACAGGACTCAGAAGCCGAAAGGTTATCCAATAATTTAGAAGCTTCATCCATATAAGGACAAAGGTGAATGGGATGGTTCCCTTCACACAACCTACAAGGAAATTTAATCTTACCTTGTTTCTTACGAGTCTCATTATCTCTAGTTGAAGGCTCATCATCAGCATGATGCCCAGAGGTTGATGATGAAGGACAAATCGGGCCAACGGACCACACTTCTAGCACTTTGGGAATACCATGGCAATCACGAAGAAGGTGGTCACCCTCACATAGCATGCAAGGGAGTTTGACTTGGCGAGATGGAGTGGGAGGTTTCTCGATAGTAGCTGCATCAGTAGCAATAGTTACCAATTCCCCCCCCCAACTTATTTTCCTTCTTCTTCTTCCACGTCTTCTTCTTCTTCTTCTTCTTAGCCACCTGGTTACTGGATGTAATATTCCAAAATTTTAGCCTTCATCTAAATGGAATATTATAGTTGGTTTTATCACTATGTAGGTGAATAAATGGGTGGGGAGGCCCATTAACCTCTTTAGAAGGAATAATAACACTCCTAATGTGAAAGGAGGAAGAATAAACAGCTAATTTGAGCACCATTGTGTGTGAACAGGGATGCGATCATGTTGATTCAGTCAACTTTTACCAAGTCAGCAGCGCTGTCTAGATACATTGAATCTCCTTGATGAACAACACAGTTTTAGTGGAGGAAAAATTGCATGAGCTTGGTGGAAAATATGGATGGGACCCAATGTGGAGAGGTTCACTTAATATATATGGAGAGGATGGGAGCCTTTTTTATTCATGATATGAGATTATTATTTTGATATTGGTCTGTTTAGACTTGGCTTCCTCTTGTTGTATAGCACCGAGTGTTCCCGAGCGGGAATCCCACCTCTTCCCTTGAGAGGCCTCTTCGGAGTGTTTGTATTGCATTTCTCCACATCCAAGCTTGAGGCCACACACCATTATTCATATACAATGTTATTTCTATAGAGAATAGTGCTGTGTTGCAGGGCGTTGCAGTGGAGGTTTAATAACACCACTTTTGGGTCTGTTTCTCAGTAGAGGGAGCCTTCCCTCTCTTGAGAGATTAGATAGGAATATTTTTGGGCTCATTTCACGAATTGGTAGTTGGAAAAACTATTCCTCATCTCCTATAGTGTAGTCACTTGTAGGAACTGCAACATTTTTCATAGAGCTGCAGCAGCAGGGTTTAAGCCCTTTTTTTTTAGCTAGTTTCCTAGGGAAAGGGCAAACCCTTCTCCCAGAAAGCTAGAGGAAGGGATTCTCATCCTTCTATTATATTATTCAGATATATTTATGTAATTTTGTAGTAATAATGCATTATGTCAGAGCTAAATATTCAGATCTGCTCTTTTTGTACTCAAGCTTTCAAGAAACCCTTACCGGGTTATGTTTATAATGTATTAAGGAGGCCAGATCTTTATTTTCTTAGCATATTGTTCAATATAGTTCTAAGGCTATGATTTTATATCCTATTTTTGTAGAAACCCTCAAAAAATAATGCTTTCATTTTCTTCAGAAATTCTGCATAGCTTAAGTCATGGGATTTGGTTATTTTTAAGCTGATTTGAGGTCGGGAGGTCTGTTTAACTTATCAAAAGATATTTTTTTCTATTCCTCTTTTGTATGTGAGGGCCTAAATCTATATTATAAGGTAACCAAGAATTATTTCTTCCCGTTAAAATATATATCTCTCGAAATAACGTTTTTAGGGTCAAATTGTTGCATTTTCCCCACTTGGGAGGATGTAGAAGAGCTCCTTTTTGTTGTTGTTACATTTATTTGATAGAAATGTGTTTCTCAAAAAATTTTATGATTTAATTTCTTCCTGATATTCCAGTATTGTGCTTATGAACTACTGCATTCAAAATTTGGGATATTACAGTGGTATCAGAGCATAATCTTGGCTCAACCTGTGGATATTAGCCATTATGCTATCAAGAGAAGAAGGAGAAGAGAAGATGTATAGAAAAGAGAAGACTCCATTACGTGGAGGAAGAAAGGAGGAGAGGCTCTCAAAGATTCTTCCAAAATCTATGCAGAGCATCAAAGAAGATCTTAAGAAGATGAGAGGGGAGATGGAATATTCAGAGAAGTTTGCATCTAGAGCTAGATATAGATTTGCACATGATAGGTGTGAGCATGCAACTACACCCTATTATGCACAATGCAATCAAATGTCCAGATCTATCATAAGAGAGATGGAAGAAGGAGGAATGCCTAAGAGGGAAACTCTTAGTGATTTTCTTCAGGAGTATGAATCTCAAACTGAAAGGTTTAGAGATCATATCACTTTTCAGGAGTTTTGCAAGTTGAAGGTGGAGAGGAGAAGGCAACATGACATGGATATATTTTCTCTATCTACTTTTGATGGATCACCAACATGTTTAGCCATAGCTTGGGTGGATGAGCTACACACCTATTTGCAGCAGCACCAAGTTTTTGAAGATGAGGCCATCAGAGTTGCAACGCTGAACTTTGAAGGTAAGGCCTACACTTGGTGGATTTTTGAGTCATTTTCATTGAAAAATGCCAATATTTCTTCTTATGAAAAGTTCGCTAAGAGATTATTGGAGAGGTTTGATGGAAGACATTCTAAAACACTCTTGGTAGAGCCAAACAAACCAAAAATTGTGCATGGGTTGGAAGAACCTAAAAACTCAGATCCACTTCAGAAAGTTGTTGGGAAATCTCACATCTTGCATAACACCTTGCTAAAGGCAAGATCTCTGTCTCATACCCTTAGAGAAGAGGACATGCAGGTTCCTTTTTCAAAAGAGGATCCTCTAACTAAGCAAACAACTCCCATTCATATTGAAGAGGAAGAGAAGGATGGGGGCAACAACACTGTCACATCTAGAGCATATCTAGTCCCTCATGCAGAGGAAGGAGGAGCACATGCTCCAACAGGAGGAATTCTTGTGTCGTTACAAGATATTCCCCAGGATCCAACATATGGAAGACAAAGCATAATCAATGAGTAGCATGATTGTGAGATATTACTGATGCGAGGAGAAGGTAGGGAGGAAGGACAACATCATTTGATGAGGAGCACATACCCCTATCTATTTCAGAGAGCTGGTACAAGGAAGAGGCAGAATAATTTGCATTGTGAGGGCAAGGGCAAGGTTGCCCAACCATATGTATAGTCTACTCTTGACATTGATGTCTCACTACATGGAGGCATTCCACCTGGGAGGCCACCAGATCTGGAGTTGGTAAGAGACATCTTGCCATTTGGTTCACCCCTCTTAGATTCCAGAGAGGTGAAGACTTTGGAGGAGATGAGTACAGCACAGAGAGTTTGGGATAGTCTCAAGGATGAGGGAGACATTCTTCCATTTTCAGCACCACCCACTCTCACTACATGTACTGCGCTGACATAATTTGTTGCAGTGACGGAGGATGGCACCTTCATGGTGCAAGGGATCTGCTCCATGGATTTGGAGAAATAGATGGAAATTCCTTTGAGGAAGGAATCCTCCATACATTGGAGTAGATGGAGGCTACTCATGCTTACATTGGCGAATATTGGGAGATTATTTTTGGATGGGAGCTTCTCATGGGAGGCCAACTTCCAAAGATCACTACTTCTTTTTGAGCATGAGTAGGTGCATGATGGGCATGACAACAATTTTTAGGATTTCTTTGGCTTGGGTAATTTCAAAGAAAAAGACAACAACATGTGGGGAGCTTCACATTGCAGTTCATCAGTGTTGTCTCTTGGGAGGATTGATCCATATTGGAGGTCTCAACTATTGGTAGAGTACTCCAAGGATCTTGGTGCCTGCATGATTCTTGATGTCCTAGATGGATATGATATATATATATATATATATATATATATATATATATATATATATATATATATATATATACACACACACACGCACATTGCAGTTCATCAGTGTTGTCTCTTGGGAGGATTGATCCATATTGGAGGTCTCAACTATTGGTAGAGTACTCCAAGGATCTTGGTGCCTACATGATTCTTGATGTCCTAGATGGATATGATATATATATATATATATATATATATATATATATATATATATATATATATATATATATATATATATATATATATATATATATATATATCGTGGATGATGTTGTAATCTATTCTTATGGTAGAGTCTTCTTGACCAAAGCTTCTGGGCTCAAGGATAAGCTTCTAGATGCAGCACATGAGGACTTCTTTTCCATGCACCTTGATGCATACGTTTCCTTGGCTGAGGAGTTCATTTAGGAGGTCATCCAGCATGACATATTTCAACATATGGAGAGATGCATAGCCTAAATGGTGATAGAGAGGATGTCACAACCACTTCCCTACTCTTTGGAGGTGAGGGAGAATTTCCAGTTGAGCCATTTCAGCTCAAGGTCCCAAGTACATGGTGGAGAAGGTATAATTTCACATTATGTTTTGCACCTCTTTACTTTAGATGAACAACATGTTGTACCAAGGAGGATTATCCCTTCTTTCATATTGTATCATGATGTACTTGAATCCACTTGTGGCATTCAGATTAGCTATCTTATTGGTGGTTTGTGGGAGAAGCCACATGATTCTTGGTGTGCACCATTGACACCACATTGTAATTTCATGTTTATATCTTATAGAATGATTGTGGCAACAAATAAGTGGCTGGGAGAGCACTTGTTATTACTTTTTTTGATGCAAGCAAGGGATGCACTGTGATGTTTCCATGTGTGGAACTATGATCCACTCTCCGGTTGTGATGTGGTAGCTTGTTTTCATTGGTTTTTGCTTCCATGTATTGCTGATATTCTTATGTTCATGGGGAGCTTTGTTTGAAGAGAGCTAGATGAGTTTGAGATGCCCATTGGGAGTATGATTCTCCCTATTTTACATGTTGTATTTTTCAGGAGAAACAATGGGAAAACCATGATTTCCACACCACACTTCTTGTCTTCACATGAGAGGAGCCATTTGACGAACTTGCGTTCTTGGAGGAGGCATTTCATGGCTGATTTAATTTCTGGGGTAACTTGGGCCATTCTTGGAGGAAATGACATTTCAGCCCAAGATAAAAAAAAGCCCCATACTTACCATTAATGGAGAGAGAAACCACTTGAATGGAAAAATATAATCTCTCCATGCAGGCCCAACACATTACATACACCGGGGGTTGAGGATTCTCTTGATGAGCTACCTAGAATGGCTCATTTCATTTGGATGATAGCATGGGTTTGGAAGTATCTCATTGGTCATGAGATCCCCTATGCTTGTCATAAATCCTATCTTGAGGGGGCCATTGGACAACAATAAGGTTTCCACTTACACCTTCCACCTTTTCATAATGTGAGCCATTTGGTTTTGCATGCTTGGGAGGGAGTATTGGAGGACAGATTTATTGCAGATTGTTTTGAAGCAGTGGTGGGAACTATTGATGAAGAGGCCATAAGAGGACGAGGGGAGGAATTTTTCTCTCCTTATACAGTTGCTTGAGGACAAGAAACATTTTGGAGGGGAGGAATTTACTATTCCAAAAATTTAGCCTTCATCTAAATGGAATATTATAGTTGGTTTTATCACTAGGTAGGTGAATAAATGGGTGGGGAGGCCCATTAACCTATTTAGAAGGAATAATAACACTCCTAACGTGAAAGGGGGAATAATAAGCAGATAATTTGAGCACCCTTGGGTGTGAACAGGGATGGAATCATGTTGATTCAGTCAACTTTGACCAATTCAACAACGTTCTCTAGATACATTGAATCTCCTTAATGAACATCACAGTTTTAGTGGAGGACAACTTGCATGAGCTTGGTGGAAAATATGGATGGGACCCAATGTGGAGAGGTTCACTTGCTATATATGGAGAGGATGGGATCCTTTGTTATTCATGATATGAGATTATTATTTTGATATTGGTCTATTTAAACTTGGCTTCCTCTTGCTGTTTAGCAGGGTTGCAGTGTTGTTTAGCACCGGGTGTTCCCAAGCGGGAATCCAACATATTCCCTTGAGAGACATCTTGGGAGAGTTTGTACTGCATTTCTCCACATCCAGGCTTGAGGCCAAGCACCAATCTTCAGCTACAACGTTATTTCTGCAGAGAATAGTGCTGTGTTGCAGGGTGTTGCGGTGGAGGTTTGATAACACCACTTCTGAGTCTGTCTCTCAGTAGAGGGAGCCTTCCTTCTCTTGATAGATCAGCTGGGAAGATTTATGGGCTCATTTCAAATATTTGAAGTTGGCCAAACTAGTCCTCATCTCCTTTAGCGCATTCCCTTGCAGGAACTACGACATTTTTCATAGAGCTGTAACAGCAGGGTTTAAGCCCTTGCTTTTAGCTAGTTTCCTAGGGAAAGGGCCAACCCTTCTCCTGGAAAGCTAGAGGAAGGGATTCCCATAAATCTATTGTATTATTTAATACCTTGTTATTTCACAGCTGAATGTTCAGATCTGTTCTTTTTGTGCACAAGATTTCAAGAAACCCATGCCGGGTTATCTTTATACTGTATTAAGGAGGCTAGATCTTTATTTTCTTAGCATATTGTTCAATACAGTTCCAGATCTATGATTTTATATCTTATTGTTTCAGAAGCCCTCAGAAAATAACGCTATCATTTTCTTCAGAAATTCTGCATAGCTTAAGTCATGGGATTTGGCTATTTTTAAGCTGATTTGAGGCCAGGAGGTTTGTTTAACTTATCAAAAGATATTTTTTTCTCTTCCTCTTTTGTATGTGAGGGCCTAAATCTATATTCTAAGGGAAAAAATCATTATTTCTTCCTGTTAAAATGTAAATCTCTGGAAATAACGTTTTTAGGGTCAAATTGCTGCATTTTCCCCACTTGGGAAGATGTAGAAGAGCTCCTTTTTACTGTTGTTAAATTTATTCGATGGAAATGTGTTTCTTAAAAAATTTTATGATTTAATTTCTCCCTGATATTCCATTATTGTTTGTTGTCTAACCAGCTCCAAAAATAGAATAAAAGAGATATAAACGCCTTAGAAATGAGCCACTTCGAGGGGGAAACCTCCAATACATTACATAAATGAAAAATTCTTGGATGCTACAATTTACAAAACCTCCTTTCTATATAGAGGAGTCCATGGGGCCATAATGTAATCCTAGTGGGCCACAATGTAATCCTAGCCGACCTAGCAATACTAATTTAAGGGCACAATAATAACAAAATGGGGGTTACAAGGGTTCAATAATAACAATAAGGGGGTTACACTAACAATAATAAGGGACTATACTAGTGATATAGGGACCTAACATGTCCCTCTCCTTCAAAAAAGTGTTGTCCTCAACGCTTGAGTAGCTCCGGGTGCTTCTGTATAAAATTCTCATCCTCCCATGTAGAATCTTCAGTGGGTAAGTTCTTCCACTTGATGAGATACTCTGAAATTGATCGATTCCGTAGTTGTCGAGTTCTTGTTTCTGTGACCACTTCAGGTTCCAATATGATTTTTCCTTCCTCATCAAGTTCTGGCAATATTGTTTGAACTGGAAGATTTTCACCTATAACCTTCTTTAAGCATGAAACATGGAAAACTGGATGTACTCGTGAAGAAGCAGGAAGCTCAAATTTGTATGCCATAGAACCAATCTTTTGCAACACCTTGTAAGGACCATAGTACTTTGGTGATAATTTATTATCCTTCTTAGCTTGCTTGAGGGACATTTGTTTGTATGGTTGCAGCCATAAAAATACCCAATCTCCTACATCAAAACTTCTCTCGCTACGATGTTGATCTGCCTGTTGTTTCATTCGATTTTGTGCCAAATTCAGGTTATCCTTTAAGAGTTGGAGAACTACTTGCTGATGCTCGATGTGATCTTCCACTGCTTGAACCTTCGAATTTTCCCTTAAAGATGATGTGATGGATGGTGGATGATATCCATAAAGTGCCATAAATGGGGTCATTTTCGCTGCAGTATGGAAGGAAGTGTTATACCACCATTCAGCAAGAGGTAACCACTTGACCCATTGTGTTTGTTTATCAGATACAAAACAACGAAGATATCCTTACAAACATTTATTTACGATCTCAGTTTGACCATCAGATTGAGGATGATAAGATGAGCTATGAGCTAATTGAGTACCCAAACAAGAGAAAAACTCCGTCCAAAAATTTCAAGTAAAAATGGGATCTCTGTCGCTCACAATAACCCTTGGGCTTCCATGTAGCTTTTGAATTCTATCCATAAATGTAGTAGCAACTGTACTTGCTTTAAATGGATGAGATAATGCACAAAAGTGTGCATACTTGGTAAGTCTATAAACTACCACCATGATGACACTCTTTCCTTCAGACTTATGTAAACCTGTGATAAAATCCATTGAAATCTCCTCCCAACGTTGACTTGGAATGGATAAAGGTTGTAGAAGTCCCGGGGTCTTAATTGTTTCCACTTTATTCTGCTGGCAAACCAAACATTACGCCACAAACTTTTGAATATCAGATTTAAGGCCATCCCAAAAAAATTCTTTCTTCACCCTCTGGTAAGTTTTTAAAAATCCTGAGTGTCCTCCTAAAGGAGAAGTGTGCAATTCCAGAAGAATCTTTTGTTTTAGTTGGGAATTATTGCAAATATATAAGCGATCTTTGTAACATAAGGAATCATTTTTCCAACTAAATGTATCATATGTACTAGGATCTTGCTGCAACTTTTGAATGAGTGTCCATACATCTTTGTCCTTCTTCCATTCATCTCTTGCTTCGGTTATCCAATATGGTTGGATAATAGAAATGGCACAAAGCAATGCTTTCACCTCTTCATTCTTTCTTGAGAGTGCATCTGCAACAACATTAAGCTTTCCTTTTTTGTAGATTATTTCAAAGTCATAACCCAACATCTTTGTGACCCATTTTTGCTGCTCTTCTGAAGATAGTCTTTGTTCCAAAAAAGTGTTTAAGACTATCATGATCAGTTTTTACCTTGAAGTGTCTTCCCATTAGGTAAGTTCGCCATTTCTTTAGTGCATGTAGTATTGCTAACATTTTCTTCTCATAAATAGGTTTCTGTAAATACTTTCCTTTGATTGGACGACTTTCAAAAGCAATGGGTCTTCCTTCCTGCATTAAAACTGCACCAATTCCATTTCCTGAGGCATCACATTCCACCATAAAGGTTTTTGTGAAGTCTGGTGTAGCTAAGACCGGTGCTAGGCACATTGCCTCTTTAAGACGTTCAAAGGCCTTAGTTGCTTCAGGAGTCCATGAAAATGCATCTTTCTTCAATAATGTTGTTAGAGGTGCTGCTATTCTCCCATAATTCTTAACAAACTTGCGATAATACCCTGTTAACCCGAGAAATCCTCGCAACTTCTTTATGGTTGTAGGGACTTTCCATTCCTTAATGGCTTTAATTTTGTTAGGGTCTACTCACACCCTCGTGAGATACAATATGACCCAAATATTCCACCTCTTGTACTCCAAAGAAACATTTGGATTTTTTTACATATAATTGTTTCTCCTGCAATAGTTTGAGCACCCTGTCAACATGTTCAACATGATCCTTCCAAGACCTGCTGTAGATTAGTATATCATCAAAAAATACTAGCACAAATTTTTAAGGAAGGGTTTGAAAATGGAATTCATCAACCCTTGAAATGTAGAAGGTGCATTGGTAAGGCCAAAAGGCATGACCAAAAATTCATAATGACCCTCATGAGTTCGAAATGCTGTTTTTGGAATATCTTCAGTCTTCATTCTAATTTGATGATATCCTGAACGAAGATCCAACTTGTTAAAATAAATTGCTCCATGTAATTCATCCAATAATTCATCAATCACAGGAATGGGAAATTTATCTTTAATGGTGAGCTTATTGAGGTCCCTATAATCCGGACACATTCGCCATGATCCATCCTTCTTGTGTACCAATACTACAGGAGCAGAGAAAGAACTTTGACTAGGTTGAATTATACCCGCCTCTAACATTTCTGCAATCATGCGTTCAATTTCGCTCTTTTGGAAGTAAGGATATCCATAAGGCCGGATGTTTGGAGGAACACTTCCTGGAATCAAATGAATAGCATGATCATGATCACGAATAGGTGGGAGTCCTTTGGGAGTTTCAAACACCTTGGAATGATTGTCCAAGACTTGTTGGAGATCTACAGAAATAGATGATTTTGATGTCGGAACTTCTAGTGAGAATAATTGTGCAATTACGCCTCGTTGTTCTTTCTTTAGAAGCTTTGTCATGACATTAGAGCTTATTATCCTTCCTGGCTTCCCTTCAATACCCCGTAATTCGACTTCCTTTCCTTCTGAAAAAAATTTCAAGAAAAGTTCTTGAAAATTAAAATCTACCGTCCCCAAAGATTGTAACCATTGTACTCCTAGTACAACATCGACACCTCCCATAGGAATGGAAAGCATTGGACTAGTCAATACATATTCCCCCATGGTTAACTTAATATTATGGCATTTTCCAGAGCAATTTATAGTTCCTCCATTTGCAACCATCACTTGAAATTCTGGTGCTGGGTATAGGAAACAATTTAATTCCTTGGCTACCTTACAATGAATAAAATTATGGGTGCTACTTGAATCAATCAACACTATTACCTTTTTCTTCTTGATTTGTCCTTCTATCTTGAGAGTTTGAGGAGTGGTAATTCCTGCCAGTGCATTACACGATATGGTGGGATTCATTTCTTCCTCTTCTAGGGCTGGTTCCTGGTGTATATCCTCTTCTTGTTCATTTTATTCTTCCTCTTCACAATCTATGTAAAATAATTTCTTCTCAGCACACTTATGACCTTTAGTGTATTTGCTATCAAAACTGTAGCAAAGCCCTTTTGCTCTTTTTTCTTCCAATTGTTGTGGTGTCAACCTTGTAGGTTGTGGAAATCTAGACGTAGCAACACTTCCTTCTTTATAGAATTGAGTGGTAGGCTTCCTTGTTGCCATTATTTTACATTCAAATTTTCTTGCCAACCTGAATGCCTTCTCCAATGAATCCGGTTCCAAAACACGAACTTCATGTTGGATGTTATCCTTTAAAGTTCCTATGAAGAGATCGATCTTGTGTTCCTCTGGAATATCAGTTACCCTTATATTCAATTTTTGGAAGTCCTCAATGTGCTGCCCCACTAAACCCTTTTGTTTTAGATTTATCAATTGGCTAAAGAAGGTGTTGCTCTTTGTATCCTCATAATGTGCTATCATTTCCTCCGTAAAAATTGACCAAGTGACAATTTTTTTGTGGGAGCAAAGCCATCGATACCATACAAATGTATTTTGTTCTAAATTTAAAGTTGCAATGCGTAACTTTTGTGTGTTTTTCACATTATGGAGATCAAAATATTGCTCCATCTGTAGTATCCATGTTACAGGATCCTTTCCATCAAACTTCCTCATATCCATTTTTGGAATATGGTGGTTCTTCCCACCAACATTAGAGGTTATGAAATCACAATTAACATTTATTTTGTTCTCATCATGAGGTTCTTCTACTATATTTCCGCCATTAGGAATTGTTTCTTGTTTTAAGCTTGTCATCAAGCCTTCCATGTATTCTTTTAGATCATTCTTCATGTTTTCCATGTTGTCTTTCATGTTTTCATCGATCTTAGCTTCCATGTCATCAATATTAGCTTCCATGCCCACTTCCATGCCATCCATCTTAGCTTCCAAACCATTCATCTTAGCTTCTAGACCTTTCTTCAAACCATCCATCTTAGTTTCCATGCCTTTCTTCAAAAATTCCATTTCATTTTTTGTTGTTCTTTGCGAGAGCGAAATTTGTTGTTGCACTTGCTCTTGTAATTTTGATATGTCATGTTGCCATTCTTCGTCTTCATGAGTGACAGTAGAGCCTTCTAAAGGCTTAATGAGAGTTGAATTATTTTTAGGGGCCATTTTAGAATCCAATACTGATATCTATTCTACAATATTCCCTTGGAATCAATTCAACTTGATTCTTCAAACAAGACTTATGCAATTCGGAAAAAAAAAATACACACCTTTTACTTGCTTTTTAGGAGATCTGTATTGAAATTGAATTATCTCTGTAATTGAGAATCTTCAATATCTGAAATTCACTTCTGTAGTATCCTTCTGAACTGTCTTTCAAATGCCACAGGTATGATCTGATTTGGATTCTTCAAGACAAAGTTATTTCCAATCTCCCACAATGACCCAATTTTGGACTGGTTCAGTAGAGCGAACTTGTACGACTTGCCACGTGTCACTGTTTAGTCCTTCGTCTCTGAAATTGATAGAAAAGAAACTACAGTCTGTGTACTTGCAACCAATTTTTATGGCACTCCAAGCCGATGCCCAGAGAGAGAGTTATTGAAATTTTCCCACAATCACCTCTTTGAGATGAAATTCAAGAGCCTGAAAAAGCACTACCTTCCACAGATCATATCTCCAAAAATATTGCGAACCAAGATCTGAAATTTTTTAACGAATTTCCTTAGGATTTCAGCTTCGTACCATATGAATTTCAGATTCTGAACCTTTGTAGAAATTTTTTTTATAGCGCAAAGTCCATGATGACCTGTTTAGGAGCCTGAAAAAAGACCTAACTTTCACAGATAATATCTCCGAAAATATTGTGAACCAAGCTCTGAAATGTTTAGGAAAACTTCCTCAAGATTTCAGCTTTGCACCCTAAAAATTTCAGCTTCTGAAGCTTCTTAGAAAAAAAGTTATAGCGAAAATTCCACGATGACCTGTTTGGAGCAGCGAAACCCTAGAATCCAAAGCTTTGATACCAAATGTTGTGTAACCAGCTCCAAAAATAGAAGAAAAGAGATATAAATGCCTTATAAATGAGCCAATTCGAGGGGGAAACCTCCAATACATTACATAAATGAACAATTCTTGGATGCTACAATTTACAAAACCTCCTTTCTATATATAGGAGTCCATGGGGCCATAATGTAATCCTAGTGGGCCACAATGTAATCCTAGCCAACCTAACAATACTAATTTAAGGGCACAATAATAACAAGAAGGGGGTTACACTAACAATAATAAGGGACTATACTAGTGATATATGGACCTAACATTGTTCTTATGCACCGTTGCATTCCCAATTTTGGATATTACACTAGAATCTAGACTTTCACCAGGCGAAGAGGAAGGAGGTGAAGAAATAGGCGAAGAAGGTGAGGGGTAAACCTTAGGAGAAACATGGGGTTGACATGGTTTAGGTGGAGGAGAAATCATTTGAGAGACATTTGGTATATTTGAAACCACCAGGGTTGAAAATAACAAAACTGGCAGATGAATGGTTAATCTCGGGAGGGACGTTGTTGCCATATATGGAGAACTAACATTTCCAAAAGCAGGAAATGAACCATAATTCCCATTTGATGGGACCCCTTGGTTGATGGACTCAGGAAACATTGCCATTGACCTAAATCTAAGAATCACTAAGGAATATAACTTTAACCAAGAATATTTCACGGGTAGTTAATTTTATAACATTGAAACAAGACTCTGCCTTTTCATGTTTTAAGAGTCGAGAAAAGGAAAAGAAGGTGACTCTAGTCACTTTCAATTTTGAATGAGCTTGAAAGGACATGTTCTCAATGATATTTTAAAGTTTAAAGAGTCACTGAAAGATCTAAATGAATACTCAGGAACTCTAGGCAAAAGGGTGTACCAAGCTCTCGTTAACTGAAATATACACCTTGGTGATTAAATGAAAGAGAAATGACCAAGGACTTAACGTACGTGTAGGCAGTCTCCCTGAATGTTGTGCTCGGTGTATCATAGTTACAGGGTGATAGACTCAGTTTCCTATGGATAAAGGATCGCAGTCTATGAGGGTATCCCTTTATATACACAACGGTACAGGGAGCACAAGTCTGTACAAGCACTATCTAATGCAAGATTGAGAGTGAAAAATGCTAGGTTTAATGATGCCGGAACATGTCACTAACCTAGACTTCCAAATGTGAGTGTTAAGTTTCAATGCTTCCTTAGATTTATTGAGTTAATTTTATAGTTTATCTTGAAATTATGTTTCAGTTTCAAAGCCCTGCCGAATGTTATCTCAAATCCCTAATGTGCGACTACATGAGAGGAAAAAAACTATTTCATTCAATGAAAGGCTATCTAAGTGTAGGATAGAGGCTTGCAACAAAGAAATAGTCAAACTAATGCAAGAATGATACTTTCCTCTATGCTATTAACAAATCTAAAGAAGAAAATGAAAACTCTTATTTTATCTTTCACTTTCCAATGAAGAAGAAACCTACTAATGCAAAATAACACTTTTCATTTTCAAATGAGAAGGGAGAATGAAAATATTTTTTGTTCTTTTGTATAAGTGAGAAGAAACAATGTAATGCTACACTAAAAAGACAAAACAAATACTAGCTTCAAGTAGATTCAAATGAAATCATCAAAACATGAAGATACGAATTCCAACCGAAAATAAACACGCACTAAAAACTAGGCATGCATCTCCTTACGCGAGATAAGGGGATTTTAAGTCGACTCAAGAAGAAATGTGATCTATGCCTGGGGTGATGGAGGGACAATCAAACAGACACAAAATGAACGTTTTACAACCTAACTTCACATACAATCAACTGAAAAGAACAAGAAACCACATAAAAGGGTGAAAATAAATGACTAAACTGACTCATAAGAAGATCAAACACCCAATGAGCATGTGACCAAACGAATGGTTTGAAACACCTATAAACCCTAGGATGGACAAGTCACATTGTTCGAATGAGAGATGATACAAATAAAAATGAATGAGACAGCCAATTCAAAAAATGAAATCCAGATGGATCGATCCAAGAGTGAAAAACCAAGCTAAAGGACAAGATACACTGGAAACTCAATGGGAAAGCCCAAAATCCAACACTAAATGAATTAGCATGATTGTTCAACAGTATCCAGCACTGAACATGAAAAATCGCTCCTGTGTCAAAGACAACTCGCGCTGCTTTGCACGATTATCAGAGAAAAAATAGGGTCGAGCTATAAAAGGAAGGAAAAAGCAAAGGACTGGCTGAGAAATACCAGACTTATCATTCTAGGAGAAGGCTAAGGGGCCAGACTCAGACAATCAAGCCAACAAAAAACAAAGAAATGAAAAACGGACAAAGTTGGACAGACAATCAAAATTCAAAATGAACCGTAAGAGACAATAGTCGTTGAAATCCCAGTGGAGTCACCAACTTGTAATGAAGGAAAATCCCCTCTGCTGACATAGGTGATCCCTCTAGCCCTAGGGTGGGTCTAGCAATAAGGGAACATGCTGGTTTCTAAATTCCTAGTTTCTAAATGAAATGTGGATTGGAATAGATGTGCTACCTCAATCCAATGCTCTTGATGTAGTATGTTGCAGTGATCCCTTGATATTTGTCCTTCAAGCCTTGCACTCTATTAGTAGCGACATTTACACACCTGCAAAAAGATCAAAAAAACAATAAAAACATACAAACATACATATTCATTTACAACTATCCAACTAGTCAAAGAGAGTCAAAAAATTCAAATACTAACATAGACAAAGATGGAACTCGTAATCAGTCATGTCATATTAATACATAGAAATGGGATTTTACAACCTGTGCCTTGATGCTATAGACCTCCTTTGATGGGTTCAGTCGGGCATGTCTCCAAAGCACCCATTTGTCGATTGGCTGAATGAGGCAAAAGGCTCAAATTCTCTCTCAACTATGGACTATTCTCTGCTATCAGCTCTTGGTCTATTCTAGCTATCTATGGCTAGCTGATTCAATGGAATGAAGAGGGATTTATAATATTTGAGGATGAGCTTTGGGATCCACATATGGTGGAGGAAATGTCTATTCCTTTGGGAAGTTGCATTTTTGTAGGAACTAGAAGGCTAAAGGGAGAAACTCAACCTCATCCAGTTGAACAAACACTCATGAATCTGCCCATGTTACATATTAGAAGCTTCATTTCCATATTAAAAAACCTTCCAAAACTAGCTCAGTGTGGGTTCTGTTCAGAGGCAGAGTGACCATGACGTGGGGCCTAGTGTAAATCTAGCCATCAGCACTAGGTCATAACTACACAACCGCGCCGACCCAAAATAATATGTTTTAAAGAGTCAAATTTAGGAATGGTCAATAGAGATTGTATTCCTGACATGTTAAGGGATGCAATGACATTAATTATGATGTATAACAATACACAAGGGTCACTCTGACAATCCTCCAGTATTTGGGATGGGGAATGCAAGGACGATGACATTATGCTGTGTAACAGTGATTTGTTTCCTTTGCTGTGTTTTATATATATATATATATATATATATGTATATATATATATATATATATATATATATATATATATATATATATATATATATATATATATATATATTTATTTTCTGAGTGAGAAGCTTATTTTTCTGAGTGAGTTGCTTATTGATTTTTCTTGCTGATTCTTCTGCAGGTGCCTCATGGATACCCTAAGGTGCTACTTTTGGTGTGGTTTCCTTTATGTATTCGTATGGTAATCATTTGGAGCCATCTTTATCATCTACCTCATGCTTACTTGATGTGCTAGTTTCATGTACATAATTGCTACATGAAGTGATCATCTTCCTGTAGCAGTCCCCTTATTGTATTTTTGGAGCTCAACTGAGCTGAGGAATGTAGAGAAGTAATGCAGGCATGTTAGGGATGGTGTTAGTAATTTAATGGAGTTACGAAGTGGAGGAGGATATGAGAGGATATGCCCCACGTGAGGATTTAGCTAAACTATCTCACAATGGAAAAATATAGGGTTTATTCAGTCAATATTTATGCATGGAGTGGAGTGATGGTTAGGAGTGGTAGGTATAGGTAAAAAAATGTTTTTTCGAGTCTTCTTGAGGGTTAGGTGGCCTTGGGTGAGCTTTTTCCTCATCGGATGACTTTCCAATACAATTACAGGTTTTCCTGTAGCATTACAAGAAATCCTATCGCAGCCTAGGACATCTTGTATGACTGCAGAGAGTAAGAAAAACATGGAATTTTTGCACAACTAGAGGGAGAAATTGACGAATGGATGCATACTGGGATTGCAAATGGAGTGGACAGGTAGAAGAGAGAGAGAAAGAGAGAAGGGATGTTGCTCCCTTTGCCTAAATTGTCCTTCATCAACAACCTGTAAAACAAAAGCATGTTAGTTCATAGGTGTTGTTTCATTCCATTTCTCTCTTTTTTTTTTAGGCAGGTGGTTGCCTCAATAGAGGTTTTCAACCCATAAGTTTTCCTTGGGTGCCTCAAAGAGGTTTTCACCCAAGGATATTTTATTTCTCGATTTTTTCTTTTTCTCTCTCTTTTTTTTCTCCAGGATCACCTCATGGAGGTTTTCAACCGAGAAGTTGGCCTTGGATGGTTCAGAAAGGTTTTCACACAAGCCTCTTTATTTTTTTTTGTTTTTCTTTTTTTTTAGGAAGGCGAGGGGTTGGAAAATATGGAGCTTCCAATGATATTCACCTCCATGTTTATTTATTGATAAATTAAACCTTAGACATGGGCTTCTTGTACATTTTTAGTCTATAACCATTGACAAGGAGAGGGATACCCTCCTAATATATGGTTTTGATATGAGCAAGCCCATTGTCATGGAATCTATCCACTTGATAAGGTCCTATCCACCTAGTCATTATCTTGCCCTTGAATTCCTTGAATTTGGAGTCGTAGTGCATCACCAAATTTCCTTTCTAAAATTTATTTTGTTTGAGATGGTTGTCATGCCAAAATTTCCTTTGCAGCTGGATTACCTCTATGTGAAGGAGGACATGCATTCTGAATTCATCCAATCCATGTAGTTGCAACAACCTTTTTTGTTGTGTTTTTGTGATGTCCAAGTCCAACTGAGCTTCCATCCTCAGGGTTTTATCCTCAAACTCAATGGAAAGAAAAGGTTTCTTCCCATAAACTAGATCATATGGGGTAAACCATGTAGTTGTCGTGCAGGTGGTATTGTAAGCCCAAGTGGCTTACACCTGCACGACAACTACCAATTCAAGTGAAAGGGGTGCTTTTGTTGATAACATTCCTCTTTTCTTTGGATGAATGGTTTGGAGGAAACCTCTCAGTGACCAAGTATTTAGATATGTCAAAAAACCAAGGAGAGAGTGCTTAGATAGAAAATAGATGTTCATCCAGAAGATGATCATCCACCATTCCTTCCTCATCTACGGATAATATTAGTCTAGATAAGAAATCTGCAACAACATTTTCCTTTCCTGGTTTATCAACAATTTTTAAATAAAATTGATGCAATAACAATGACCATATAATGATTCTAGAATTAAAATATGGTTTATTCATTAAGTAATTGATGGATGCATGGTAAATATGTACAAAGGTATGATAAACAGTAATATAATACCTGAACTTGTTTAAGGAATGCACAATGGCTAATAGCTCCTTTTCAGTGACAGTATAGTTAAGTTCAAATTTGGACATATTCTTGCTAATGAAATAGGGTAATTTGCCTTCTAATTTCCCCAAGGTTTCACCCACAACTTTATTTGATGCATCTATGTGGATGTGGAAGAGAAAAGCCCAATTGGGACCTCAAAGAATGGGGGCATTGGTTAGCTTTTCCTTGATGAGATCAAAAGCCTCTTGACAGAGAAAAGACCAGAAAAACTCAGAATATTTGGCCAACAATCCAAATAATGGTGAGGCCACTTTGCTGAAGTCCTTAATGAACCTCCTATGGTAACCAACCAAACCTAGGAAACTTCTACCATCTCATGTTATTTTGAGGAATATGCACCCTTTTTATGATGGTGATTTTGTTTGGGTCTACATGTATTCTTGATTGTGATATTGAGTGGCCTAGTACTATCCCTGCCCTTTTTATAAATTCACAATTTTCTGAACTTAGTGAGAGATGCATTTCAATGCACTTTCTAAACACTTTTCCTATATTAGAGAGAGCCTTGTCGAAATCATACCCATAAGGTGTGAAATCGTCCATGCATATTTCTACAGAGTCATGGACTAGTTCAAATAAAATTCTTAGGACTACTCTCTAGAAATTATCAGGGGCATTGCACAACCACAATGGAAGGCCTTTATAAGCGAAAGTGCCCTAGGGACATGTGAAAGTGGTGTTGTCCTAGTCCTCAGGCCCGATTTGGATCTGCTTATACCCACTGAACCCATCCAGGAAATAGAAAAACTTCTTCCCTACAAGACCATCTAGGACTTGATCAATGAAGGGAAAGGGGAAATGGTCATTCTTAGTGGCTTTGTTTAGTTCTCGGTAGTCAATGCAGATTCACCACTTTCCATTTTTCTTTGGGACTAGAACAAGAGGAGACACCCACTCACTATCTAATATGTGGTAGATGAAACCTGTATCCAACAAATTTTGTAGTTCATCCTTCACTATGTCCTTTAGAGTTGGGTTCATCCTCCTTTGGGGCTGGTGCACATGGGTGCAAGTCTATGCACAAGAATCTATGTTTTCCTTCAAGAGATGGCATAGTTTTTCTTCTTATTTGGCCGAGAGGGATGCATTAATCTTTAGGGATTTTTATGGGAAATATTCCACTACCTTGGTGGCTTCATAGGTTGAATCAACTGAGTGCAGCTCAATCCGAGGGTGGCTTTCAGATTCTCTCACTAGGTCATTGAGTGGAATGGAAATGGGGGGGTGGATTTAAATGATGTGGTCGATGAGATCATCCTCATCAGGTTTCCCCCCTCTAAGAACAATAAATATGGTACACATGGGGTAGGGTGTGGTATTGTATGCTCCATATTCTTCTTCTTCATCCTCCAACCATAAGGGTAGGTCATGGTCAATGGAAGGCTAGGCAGGAGGATATAATACCAGCTATTTGGACAAGGGCCCATTCTTTATATTCATGTTTCTAGCCCTAAAACTGATATAAGCATCGACAGTGGCCAACCAAGGTCTTCCTAAAATGAGAGGGTATCCATTAAACTTGGTTTTTGGCTGGAGGACCAGGAAATTTGTGGGGTTCTCCCAAGAGTCAATTGATACCATAACATCCTTAAAAATTCATTCCAGAGCTACTATGGATCTATGTGAAAGTTGAATAATAGCGATTGTATTTCTAAATGCTCCTTGGAGTTTTATTTTTGGCATAGTTTCCTTGGTCATCACATTTATGCAGCCCCGAGATCAATCAAAGTGTGGGTGACTATGACACCATCAATGTGTACATCCACTACTGGACTTCCGAGGTCCAGGAACCTTAGGAAGATCACCTTTCCCAACATTAAGTCAGACATATGTCCCACAAAATTGATGGTGGGGGTGTCTTTCTTCTTTCTCCCAGTTTTCTTAAAGAACTTTTCTTTGATGAACCTATTGTAAATAGGGACATCCTTAATGGTCTGAAGAAGGGGTATTTTAACATACAAATTTTTTAGTTCTCCTAGAAGTTTAATTTCTTGTGGGGTGTGCTAACTAGGGTGGATTAGGAGCTTAGGAAAAGGATGCTAATTGGTCTAAGTATTTCTCTCTTCCTTTTCCTTTTCAGCCTTTGTAGGTGGATATGGAGGATGATTGTCTAGGATAATTCTTCTAGACCTGAGATTGATCTCGTGTATCTCCACAACATAAGCTGGATAGGATGATTCCCCACTATAAACCTGTTATGCCTACTTGTTGTTCAGGTTTACATTGGGCTAGGCAGGAATCTGAGGAAACTTAGGTGGAGAAGAGTGGGTGAGCTGAGGTTGAGGTTTGGGTGGAAGAAGAAAAGTAGGTGGTTGGTTGTGTTGGGACCTCCACCCTTGTGATGGGTTGCTCCACTAAGGTGGTTGAGGAAAATACTACTGGAATGGTTGGTACACAGGCTGAGGGTGATATTGAGAGGTGTAAGGCCAAGTAGGAGGTGTACTAGGCCATGATGTGGGAGTGGATGTGTACCAGGACTGCATAGGTGCATTCTGGTTTCTATTATAGTAGGGGTAAGGTCTACCTTGCATTCCCTGATGATATGACCAATGCCCTTGAGGCCTCCTCTGATTTATGAAACATATTTTCTCTGGTCTTCCTTCCCCACCTTGATATACAACTTTGATCCCAGGTAAGGAGGGACACTTATCTTTGGCATGATTCTCTTCACAGACTAAGAAAACCTCTATTACATTTAATGGGCATTCATTTCGAGGGTGTTTTCTGGTACATCTAGGGAAAAGTATATCCAAGGCCCTCTTTGCTTCCTCTTTCTTCCTCGTGATCTGCATTGTGTCCATTTGCAAAGAAAAGGTGTGCAACATCTCACTTTTGAAGTCCTCCAACATATTCTGAATATCGTGCACGATGGAGGTGTAAGAGGAAGGTGTATTGGTCATGATTTGGTTGGCTCTACCTTTCTTCCTAGCTTCCCTAGAGTGATTTGTAAAGACAGTTTTGATCTCCTCATAAGGAAACTAGTAGATGTCTCCTCTAGATACCATATTTAGGGTTTTTATCACCTCTTTCCCGATCCCTTGGAGTAGTACCAATTTGAGTGATGCATGATCAAGGGTGTAGTTGGCTCTTTTATAGTTCATCTGGAGTATTTCTTCATAATCCTCCAGGGATTGATTAGGTCCCAGGGTCATCCTAAATATATCCACTTTGGTTTCTTTGGATCTGCAGTAGTCTCTATATTTTTTGTTGAAGGACTCTTACATCTTTGCCCATGTAGTGATGTTGTTCCCAGGAAAACACATGAAACAGCATAATGTTTCATCCTTGAGGGTGGATGGGAATAGTTTTAACTTCTGGTCATCTGACGCATAGTCACAGGTCCTACATACAACAACAAACTCGAACATGAAGGTGTCAGGATCCTTAGAAGTAAGGCCATGGAAATGTGGAAGGGATGAGGGACTGATGTTATTCATTCTAGTTTCTCCATCTATTTCTCTGATGGGAAAGACTCCTTGGGTCCTAGTTTAAGCCATGGTTTGAGTTGGTGAAGTAGGTTCCTCAATTGAAGCAAGTTCCTCTTCTTCTCCAATAGGTTCCTCAAAGTTTTTCAAGTGGTTCACCTATGGTGTGTTCAACCTCATAGTCATTGAAGAAGAGTGAAGGTGACTATGTGGGGATGTGGGGGTTTTTGGTAAGAAGTATCCTTGGTTATCCCTACTGCTATGAGGCATGAAAGTCAAACTAATTTTGTATTTTTCAATATTTTGGAACTAACTGTAAAAGAAAATAATAAAATAATGCTAAAGAAGAATCAAAACATCTACTTAGAAAAATCCCCGAAAACGACGCCAAAAAGTGGTGAGCCCTGGTATTGCACCAAGAGTGCTGCAACTCCTAGAGGCTACTCAACTTTACTTTATCAACCTAAGGTTCATACAAACTTAGAGGTGATACTGCTATATGTACAACAAATGAGTTCTACTCATGCCATCCTCTTCTCAATTCTACAATTAGGTGTTACTTCTAGGGTTACTTCTATGATGACCATTATTCTATCAATAAGGAATGAAACTATTCTAGATCATAATGATTCATCTAGCCATCTATAAGAAGGAGAAATTCACACTTCAGCTAATGCAATAAAATAAATTAAATTAATGGAATTCATAATTTGGTTTGTTGAATTGAACTTGTAGAAAGGGAAACTAATCTAGGTACACATGTTGAACCAAATGAATAATTGAGTTCTATTTATATTATGCTTAATTACTATGATTAATAATGCATCCATCCATGAGCTAATCACAATTTTAAATGAATATTTTTTGCTACAGAAGAAGGAGGTGATGAGATGACCTAAGAGGGTCCCTAACTCAAGGTTTTAGAGCTGAAGGTGTGTTTGAGGCTAGGCTAGGATTAGATGAGGTGAAAGAGTGATTTTGGGCTGAAGTAGTGACTGGTTGGCATTGTAGACTGAAGCTAATTGTACCAGGGAATTCCTCCTCTGCTTCTTTATTCAAACCTGCAAGAAAACTACTTGTTCATGTATTCATCATTGACAAATATATCATAATAATGGTGGAAAATATGATTTGAATTTAAATAAACCTACCTATGTATTTTAAATGAAATAAAACGATGCATATAAAACATTTCCATGATAAGAAAAGCACCCTATCTAACTTTTTCAAGAAATCATAAACTAAAATAAATTTTCGTCTCTGGTGAAGGTCTTCCCCCCTCAAGCTCCAATAGAAGAGCTGAGAGACGGAGCCTTTAGCACACAATTTTGAGATTTTATAAGCTACTAAACATGAAATGGAAATAGATTAACTACAACAACATGAAAGAGCACAAAAGTAAATAAGAGAGACTGAGGCCAATGGATTGGTCCCTAACCCATAAGCTCAACTCCTTGAAACTAACTCCATGGAGAAGAAACCAAATGGTAATTTTATTTCATAACCAGTCTTGTACATAACATATGAAAGTCAGAAATTTCTAATACAAGAGCTAAGAGTTCTCTAGCTACATCAAAAAATCGAATCTGAGTGAGCTCTTTCTCTATCCTATTTATCCTAGAGAGTAGCTACCAACACTCCCTAAAAAGTAGGTGTTTGTCCGCTTGGGACTTGAGAGAAGTGGAGCTTGGATCCCCTTGATCTTCCACTTGCTTTGTTGTCTCTGATTTCAAGCTATTGGATGAGAATATCAAGGAGATATTGGTTTCCTTTATGAGTTAATGAGGTGCTCAACCCTCCTACAATTACTCCTTGTTGTCTACTTCAAGCCCTGATTGTGCAATCTTTCTCAGAAATGGTATATTCTCTTGATTTTGTTAGCTCCCTATATTACAAGTATAGTCCCTTATTGTTGTTAGTGTAACCCCCTTATTATTATTATTGTACCCCTGTAACCCGCATATTGTTATTATTGTGCCCTTAAATTATTTATGTTAGGTCAGTTAGGATTACATTGTGGCCCCATGGACTCCCATATATAGGAAGGAGGTTTTGTAATTTGTATCATCCAAGAATTGTTTATTCATGTAATGTATTGGAGGTTTCCCCCTCGAAGTGGCTTATTTATAAGGCGTTGATATCTCTTTTCTTCTATTTTTGGAGCTGGTTTCACAACATTTGGTATCAGAGATTTGGATTCTAGGGTTTTCGCTGCTCCAAACCGGTCATCGTGGAATTTTGGCTATAACGTTTTTTCTACGAAGTTTCAGAAGCTGAAATTTTTAGAGTACAAAGCCAAAATCCCAAGGAACAGCTTCAAAAAATTTCAGAGCTTGATTCACAAAATTTTAGGAGATATGATCTGTGGAAGTTAGGGCTTTTTGTAGGCTCTTGAATTTAGTGTAGACAGGTCGTCGCAAAATTTTTACTATAACTTTTTTTTCTACAAAGATTCAGAAGTGGAAACATTTAGAGAGTGAAGCAAAAATCCTGATGAAAATCGTCACAAAATTGCAGAGCTTGGTTCACAATATTTTCAGGGATATGATCTGTGGAAGTTAGGTCTTTTTCAGGCTCCCGAATTTCATCTCAAAGAGGTTATCCTGGGAAAGTATTTATAAATCTCTCTCTGAGCATCGGATTGGAATGCCGTAAAAATTGGCCACAATTACACAGACTTTAGTTTCCTATCTATCAATTTCATGGCAAAAGGAGGAAAAATTGACACGTGGAAAGTCATACAACTTTGCTCTACTGAACTAGTCCATAATTGGGTCATTGTGGGAGATTGGACATAACTTTTCCTTGAAGAATCCAAATCAGGTCATACCTGTGACATTTAAAGAAGCTTCAGAGGGCTACTACAAGGCCGAATTTAGATATTGAGGATCCATAATTGTAGAGATAATTCAATTTCAATATAGAGCTCCTCAAAAGCAAGTAAAAGGTGTGTATGTTTTTTTCCCGAATTGCATAAGTCTTGTTTGAAGAATCAAGTTGAATTGATTCCAAAGGCATATTGTAGAATAGATATCAATATTGGATTCTAAAATTGCCCCTAAAAATAATTCAACACCCATTAAGCCTTTAGAAGGCTCTACTATGGCTCATGAAGATGAAGAATGACAACATGACATATAAAAATTACAAGAGCAAGTGCAACAAATTTCGCTCTCGCAGAGAGCAATAAAAAATGACATGGAAGTTTTGAAGAAAGGAGTGGAAACTAAGATGGATGGTTTGAAGAAAGGCATGGAATATAAGATGGATGGTTTAAAGAATGGCATGGAAGCTAAGATATATGGCATGGAAGCTGGCATGGAATCTAAGATGGATGACATGGAAGCTAAGATCGATGAAAAATTGGAAAACATGAAGAATGATCTAAAAGCAAACATGGAATGTTTGGCAAAGTTGATACAAGAAATGTTTCCAAATGGTGAAAAGATAGTAGAGGAAACTCATGATGAGAACAAAATAAATGTTAATGGTGATTTCATAAACTCTAATGTTGGCAGGAAGAACCACCATATTCCAAAAATGGATATGAGGAATTTTGATGGAAAGGATATTGTAACATGGATACTACAGATGGAGTAATATTTTGATCTCAATAATGTGAAAAACATAGAAAAGGTACGCATTTAAACTTTACATTTAGAACAAAATACATTTGTATGGTATCGATGGCTTTGCTCCCATAAAAAAATTGTCACTTGGTCAATTTTTACGAAGGAAATGATAGCACATTATGAGGATACAAAGAGAAACACCTTCTTTAGCCAATTGATAAATCTCAAAAAAAACGGTTTAGTGGGGGAGCACATTGAGGACTTCCAAAAATTTAATATAAGGGTAACTGATATTCCAGAGGAACATAGGATTGATCTCTTCATAGGTAATTTAAAGGATAACATGCAACATGAATTTTGCGTTTTGGAACCTAATTCATTGGAGAAGGCATTCAGGTTGGCAAGAAAAATTGAATGTAAAATTATGGCGACAGGGAAGCCTACCACTCACTTCTATAAAGAGGGAAGTGTTGCTACTCCTATATTTACACAACCTATAAGGTTTACACCACAAAAATTGGAAGAAAAAAGAGCAAAAGGGCTTTGCTACAATTGTGATAGAAAATACACTAAAGGTCATAAGTGTGCTGAGAAGAAATTATTTTACATAGATTGTGAAGAGGAAGAAGAAAATGAACAAGAAGAGGATATACACCAGGAACCAACCCAAGAAGAGGAATAAATGAGTCCAACCATATCGTATAATGCATTGGGAGGAATTACCACTCCTCAAACTCTTAAGATAGAAGGACATATCAATAAGAAAAAGGTAATAGTGTTGATTGATTCAGGTAGTACCCATAATTTTATTCATTGTAAGGTAGCCAAGGAATTGAATTGTTTCCTATACCCAGCACCAGAATGTCAAGTGATGGTTGCAAATGGAGGAACTATAAATTTCTCTGGAAAATACCATAATATCAAGCTAACCATGGGGGAATATGTATTGAATATTCCAATGCTTTCCATTCCTATGGGAGGTGCTGATGTTGTACTAGGAGTAAAATGGTTACAATCTTTGGGGACAGTAGCTTTTAATTTTCAAGAACTTTTCTTGAATTTTTTTCAGAAGGAAAGGAAGTCGAATTACGGGGTATTGTAGGGAAGCCGAGAAACATAATAATCTCTAATTTCATGAAAAGGCCTCTAAAGAAAGAACAACGACGCATAATTTCACAATTATGCTCACTAGAAGTTACAACATCAAAATCATCTATTTCTGTAGATCTCCAAAAAGTCTTGGACAATCATTCCAAGGTTTTTGAAACTCCCAAAGGACTCCCACCTATTCATGATCATGATCATGCTATTCATTTGATTCCATGAAGTATTCCTCCAAACATCAAGCCTTATAGATATCTTTATGTCCAAAAGAGCGAAATTGAACGTATGATTGCAGAAATGTTAGAGGCTGGTATAATTCAACCTAGTCAAAGTTATTTCTCTGCTCTTGTAGTATTGGTACACAAGAAGGATGGATCATGGCACATGTGTTTGGATTATAGGGAGCTCAATAAGATCACCATTAAAGATAAATTTCCCATTCCTATGATTGATGAATTATTGGATGAATTACATGGAGCAATTTATTTTACCAAGTTGGATCTTCATTCAGGATATCATCAAATTAGAATGAAGACTGAAGATATTCCGAAAACAAAATTTCGAACTCATGAGGGTCATTATTAATTTTTGGTCATGCCTTTTGGCCTTACCAATGCACCTTCTACATTTCAAGGGTTGATGAATTCCATTTGTTATCACTCAGGTTTTCCTTGAAGTTGTGGAAAAGGAAAGTATACCCGAGGTAACCACAAACCAACCTTCAGATGCAGAATCTAGCCAATCTGCATCCAGAGAGGGCTCTCTCTTTATAATTTATCTTTGTTCTTAGAAATTTTTAGGCTAGTTATAAGTCCAAGAGTTTTGATTTTGTTTGAATGGTGGAATCCGCCAACTAAGGGCAAGGTTGAAAATTTTTAGTCCATTGGGCTATGGAGTCAAAGGATGGCTTTACTGGATTTATATTCTACACACAAGATGGCTTTGCAGGGCAAGATAGCCAGACAGAGAACAATCCTTAAAATTTAAAGTGGATGGGATGATTTTGAAGGGATGAAAGGCAGCTAAGAATATTTCACCATGTTCAAAAGAAAGAAATGAGATGACTACAAACAAAGAGCAATGAAGAATTCTTTATTATAGTAATCAACAATGTTTAAATTAGCAAAGCAAGAGCATTTAAGAATTCATGCTTATAACTAATTTAGAAGAAAACATTAAGAACAACCACATTTGAAATCAGAGTACAATTAAGCAAATTCTGATTCAATCTTTTATGTAAATTATTCAGAAATGGATATGATGATATTATAAACTAATATAAAATTTCAGACAAAAGGGTAGAAAACTTATTGAACTGTAGTCCAACACATGAATCCTGCAACAAGTCCAGTGCTTTAAATCGTCATCCAGTAAGCCACGAAAAAATTTCTCCAAAATGCTTTTATTCCGAAAATCTCAATGTTACAGCAGAGTAATAGAATCCACCCTCAATACTCTCTTTGAGGGTTTATTTATACACTAAATAATTGAAAATATCTCACACTATCCTAGCCCATATTTTGGGGTGACTAAGGATTAATTTACAAATAAACAGGAGACTAATGGTCTCGTAGATGGCATAATAAGTAACTGCTGATGTGCTGTTCCCTTTCTTTGTGGATGTGCTGGAGGTAAGTGCTGAAAAAGGGCTCGTTGCTGTCTTTTGGAGTAATTTCTTTGCTTGCTTGATACTCTTTGTCTTTACGGATACTCTTTAACCTGTGTAACTGATACTCTTTCATCCGTACTCATTTTTATCATTTATCTGATAGTAAAGATAAAATTCTTATCCTGAAAATAACTTTTATAGAAATTCCAACATTTCTTTCCACCATTGATTATCTGGTATCATGGTCCTTTTGAGTTTTCTCAATGTTTCATCTGCTTCTGTGAGTTTGTAGAAGGTGGGCTCATTAGGAAACAGATACCTTATTTCATGTTCCAGATGAAATAAATTCTTTACTCTATCATAGATATTTCTCCCTGTTGGTAATGTTGATTGTGGTAGACTAGGATAACAAGCAGCTGTATTTTGAGCATGAGCGTTTATTTTCCTTATATATGCTTCTAAGTCCATTATTTGATCCTCTGTGAGCATAGGACTTGGTAATCCACTATCCAACAAAGCTTGGAATTTCTCTCTGAAAATATTGATATCCACCAAAATATCTGTGCACTTCCTTTCTAAGTTCTGCATGAAAGTTCTCTTGATGAAAACTCTCTTTATTTCCAAAACTGTGCCTGTCCTGTCATCAATCCCTAACACTGCAAGCTGTTGCTTTGTCCTGGTGTTCAAAAATTGAATGAGTTGATTGGCCTGCTCAGGCCTGCCTCTTAATTCATTTCTGGTTCTGTTTATTTCTTCTTGGGCTATTTTAACCAACTCATTTTGTTCAAAAATAGCTTGAATAGAGAGCCAAATACCCTTTATTAACTCAATGATGTTACCCCAAACAATGTCATTTATTTCGTTTTAAGGCTTCTCCAATGAAAGATCTTTTTCCAAAGCCTGAACCAATTTTTCCAACCTTTTTATCTCCCTGGTGTTATCAGCAGCTGTCTTTTTAGATGTATCATATTTTTCCTCCAATTTTACTAATTGCAATTTCGTTTCTTGGAGTTCTGTGACCCTTAGTTGTAGACTTTCCATCTGCTTTATTAATTCATCAGAATTCAAACCAGAAGTGTTTACCTGGGATGGCTGTATCTGCTGCCCTGTTGTTGTAGTACCCGTTGTTGATGTCTGCCTGATAGTTTCCTGTTCCTGCAAAGCTTTTTCCAATTCCTTCTCCGTTTCACTTAGTCGCTCAGTCATATTTATGAGCAACTCCATTATTTCTTCCTGTGAATTCCCTTTTAGAACTTCTTGGGTCTGAGGGTGCCTTGAGGCTGGAAATTTTAGCTGCTTTCTGAGTGCAGCTATGTCATCATATTTCTTCTTTATCAATGCCTCAATACCTTTAATGTATTTGGGATTGTGACCCAAACCAATGATTATCTCTTCTAAAAAATTTATTCTATTATCTTTGGCCTGTGAAGAGGCCTTCTCAATTTGCAATTGTGTAGTAGTGTTATTCAAAGAATCCTGCAGCGTTATAGCTGCCATGGCCTTGTTGGTAAGAGTGGAATAGACCATTTCCCCAGTTTTTCTGTGTAGCTCTATTTGGTCTAAAGGATGAATGTCCTTTGCCAGGACCTCAAAATTTGTTCTAATGTAATCTGTTGCTGACATGGGCTTTGGCACTTTTGATTTGAAGTGACTCATTAACATTTTGCCCTGTGAAATGTCAAATGCTGACATTAACCTCTCCTTGTTATGTGGAGCCATCTTCATATATTGATCATAAACTTTCATTCTTAAGGGATCATTTTTTGCCTTTATGTTGATGAAAGTTCTTTTAATATCCCCTGTATTTGTTTTGGGTGGCTTGAAAGAGGATACTTCAGTACTTAATTGCTTTTGTAAAGCTTTCCCTTTCCGGCTTATGTTTGTTTCACTTGCTGTGCCAGTTTGCTGACTATCTTCCCTTCCATCATCAAATACTTCATCTATAATTTCCACATCTGGAGGTGGATTTGGTTTCTGTTTCTTGACCTGATGTACCTGTGAGGTTTCTTTTGGAGGAGTGGTGTCTGAAACCAGCCTTTTCTTCCCTATTTCCACATTTGATGGAGTCTGTAACTCTGGAATCTGTGGATGCTGTACCTGAGTGGGAGAAACCTGTGATTGTTCAAGTGCTTTGGAAGTTTGTGGTTTCTCTGCCATGACCAAAGTTTCAATAACCTGTATTACAGGTTCTTTTCCTTTACCCTTTGATTCTGTTGCAACTGATGAACTGCCTTCCTGTAGTGCTTGCTGTAGAGTTGCTGCTGATGAAGTGCCAATGTAGGGTACCTGCACTTGACCATAAGATTCTAGGTCAAAGTTCTTCTCAACATCTTTCATAATTTTATTCATTCTGTCAGCTTCACTTTCTTCCTCAACAAGTGTTCCTTCAATCCATTCATCTTGATTAGCATACTTTTCTAGATCAGGAATCTTGTGGTGTACATAAGGGGATGATTTATTCTTTAATCTCTTTTCACAAATAAAACCAACTGGGTCATAAGGAACCCAACGGAAAGATGTTTGGAATTTTCTCTGTAATATATTTTATGCCTCTCTCTCGGCCTCCCTAGAGTTGCAGATGAAAGGACCTAATTGACTTTTGATCCTTAATTGAGCTTTCTTCTTTACATTACAAAAATGGATCACATCTGAATTGTTCATTTGCCTGAAGTATTCCAAGGCAAAAATCCTCATGGGTACATATCTGGGTAACCTGAATGGATGTAATTCACATCCATAAATCCTGATGACTGTATGGTTTTGATACAAATACCAATCCCCAACTTTATAACTCTTTGACAATTGCAAGGTCTTTCTAATTTCATTACTGAGTCTTGGGGGAGGAATTCCTGTTAACAAAGTTGTTGCAGGATATACAAACTGGTCAATGAATTCAGTGTAGGAATAGGGAGAATCAGAGGAAAAATGAATTATGGGGGACCAAAATATGACTGACCTGGGGTTACGCTTGGCATCAAGTTTTTGAACAGGGAAAGGGAACCTTTCTGACTGGTAGTAGATAATGAGATGATAGATGACCGAGGAGTACTTAAAAACTTTTTCAGTATCTAGCCTTAGGAATTGATCATGGATCTTGTTGGCTATAAAGGAAGCAAAGTCATATTTAATCTCAGGAGGTTGTCCAGGAGTAAAAATGGATAGCAAGGCCAAGGTTATCTCATCCACATATTCACTGGTGTTAAATCCCAAGACAAAAGATATTATGTTTACAATGAGCCTTCCCAATGTATTGAAATAGTAAAAACCATAGGGAGGAGACCCTTTTGGCTGATGCTCAGGTAACATGAAAGTTTGACACATGAATTTTAACTTTTCTGGGGTTAATTGCCTGGTTTTCTCAATCAATCCTTCCATGGACAATGGTGCTAATTCTTGGTCTGGATCAAAGTGTAACATGGCATTGATAGCCTGGGGAGTGATGGGGAACAGAACACTTTGATCAGGAGCTATTACAGCCCTCCGTGTGGGATCATAGTTTAAATGGCAGTAACGGATGATTTCTGGGAAAATAAGGACTGAGGGGATGAGATACCTTGGGAGATTGGATTCCCACAAACCTATAAGATCTTGCCCCTTTGAGTATTCGTCTCTGCAGCGACAATAACTCAATAGGGGACTTTCATCAAAATGCAAGTCTTTAATTTGGAAATCTTCATCTATCAAAGGTAAATATTCCAATTCACGGTGAGGAGCATTCAGTGGAGTGATATTCAGAGCTGCCAGGGCCTCCATTTTAGTTCTTGTGGATTCAAATTGGAGGTTTTTGGTTTTCCTCACAGGCTGGGCGGGATTTCTAAAATGAAGGAAATTGGCACAATTTGTTGGTTCAGGGAACAATTACACAGTTTTAAAACCTCTGGGGAAGACTCAGTGATGATTTTTAATCACTAATTCAGCGAAAAACAAAGAAAACTGAGTTTTACTTGCAGCCGGAGCGGAAAAGGATAAATACCTGTTTTTTAGAAGAAGGCTGGTTCTTAACAGGTAACAGTTGATGGCGGGAATGTACTTGGACACGAGTGCAGCGAAATCTTGGAGTGAATCAGTCAATTTCAGTAGAAATTTCGAAAATCATAGCAGGGAGCGCTGTCGTTTTCAATAACGAAAATAACAGAAAAACACGGAAAAATGGCTTTATTTACAAGTTAAAAGGGTTTTTATTTTTCCGAGGAGTGACGTCATTGACGTACGGGCTGACGTGAGCGAAGGTCGGGCGGTAAGTGGTAAGCGGTAACCCCGCACCGCTTTTGGTCGAGGGTGGTATTAGTCGGGAGGGCAGCGATTCCACAAAGTGATCGCCACGTGGAAGGTGAACTGTTCAAATACCACCCGTTTCCCGCTCGTTAAATTTCTCACAAAGGATGGGTAGCGGGGTTCACGTGGATCGTTGATCTGCGGAGGGTTGATCCGACGGTTGAAGTGATGGGGGAATAAGCGGAGGTTTCAGGTGTGGGCCCGTCGGGCTTTAAAACAATTTAAGGTTTAATCTAATCACCCCGGGAGATATCTAATAGGCGGAAAAAGGTTATTAATTAGTCCTGATGACTAATTAATCCCTTATGCGTAAAGAAAAGGTGTTGCGGCGGGGTTTGGTTAAGTGGAATGCCAGGTGGGCAAACCACGGTGGCACGAAACTTTTCCGAAGTTTTATTTGGAATTAAAACTTTAGTTTTATTCATATTTTTGTGTTTAAACATACATATCGCATGTTTAAAGTTTTTGTATATATGTTTTTATTATATGGTAACAAATAAACATTATTTAATTACCATAAGGGCGGGATTATAATATAAAGATATATTTAACCAAAGGGCTTGTGAAGCGGGGTTTTTAATGAATATTTGGGAAAATAATTACTTTGGTTAAACTTTATAATAGAAGGGTTTTTGGGGTATTTATAAAAAAGGAATTATATACTTAGGATAGGGCATTTTACTAGGGATTTAGTAAAATAAAGTTAAATATTAATATGGCAAAGGACAAGGAAACTCAAAATATTTTTGCACATCTAAGAAAGTGAAAACTTTTGAAGTAAATTGCAATATCTTATCTTCAACACTTAAACTTAGAATAGCAAGTTATGATGAGGGATTTTTATGGAATTTTGCATAATGTTCCTAAGTAAAATGGGATTTTACTTAGGACAAGGTTAAATATGGATGATTATAATGATGAATTATCTCAAGTACTTAGGTCTTTTTGATCATTAGGCCGAGGGTCCGGTCCCTCCAGAAGTCAAGGAAATGCCTTGAGCCCCTTTGATCTCCAAAAACCTTAGTATTTTGGGGGAAATTAGTAAAACTTTTGAGGGGAAAGTGATGAGGGAAGTTAATGAGTTTGATTCTGCTTGCTGTGATTTTCCAGTGTATTTCCTGCTTTATTACTTGTGATGAAAGTGAAGGATCAAAAACATGTAGCAGCATCATTCATCAGATAACACTTTGCAGCACCATCTACCTACCCTATCTACTTAACACTACCATTTTCTCTTCTTTATTAGGGTGCATTTAGACTTGCAAACCCTTTTCAATCTTTTCTTTTTACAAGGCAAATCTATCTATTTCTACCCTTATTACATCCAAGGGCTCAGATTAAACTATTGAGCACCTTTTATTAACTCTACCTATCTACTTATCTGCCAAGATTAAACTGTTTGGCTAGATATTTATTCTCTAATCTATAACATGAAATTGAAATATGATTAAGCCAAGTTTAAACAGTTTGACTTATTCATGAATTGTGGCAAAGGTTGGACAAGTTGCACACAATTGTTTTATTACAAAAATGAAATAGTAGTGGAATTTGGATTTGCACACTTTCCTTGGTCTATTTTTGCTTGGGGTTCATTTCTTCCTCTTTTTTGACCATTTTATTCTTTTTACCCTTTGATCTTTCTTTTAGGGTATACCCTCTTTACATTTTTTAAATTTTTTGATTTTTTGGTTTTTCAAGAATATGGAACACCTTTGCTCAAGTAAGAAGGTTTGAACATATTCCATAATTCAATCAAGACAATCATGAAAAATGACACCTATTGGTATAGGAGACTAACACTGGCTCCACTTGGGGATGGCTTTTCCTTGTGGAAAGTCAAGAACAGCAGGTCAGATGCCTCAAAATGTCTTCAAACTGAAAGTATGAAATCTTCCTTCTTCCGGTAGCTTTATTTTACATATGATAGTGAAACTTTTGGAACTTAGGGCCTTCACTTCGGGCTTCAATTCCAAGAAGTCACCATCCAATCCAAAACTGCATTAGAAAAAAGGATATATTATGTACAAGTTAGAAAAATTAAACATTCTAGTAAATGGGATCAAAATAATGCTTGAGCATTCGACCATTGACTGGTCCTTCTTCAACTTCTGAATTGTCCAACTCCTTCAAAAAGTAAGTGTTGTTTCCCTGCAAGGCATGAATGATATAAGGCCCTTTCCATAAGAAATCAAACATTCCATGTTTCCCTTTTTCATCTCTTTTAGAATCCCATCTCAAGACTTTATCACCTAGTTGAAAATCTTCTGATTTAGTCCTTTTATCAAACATTTTCTTTAGCTTTTCCTGCAAGACTTGTGATCTTTGGTATACCTCTTCCCTGGTTTGTTGCAGATGAATTGTTTGATTAATTCTTCTTTGAATGTCATTTGGCTCCACTTGAGCCTCCTGAAGTAAATTCATAACATGAATTCCTAAAGATGATGGGAATCTTGCTTCAATGCCATAAACTAACTCATATGGACTAGTCCCAATAGATTTCTTAGTTGTAAGTCTGTTTGCCCACAATGCATTGGTCAGTTTCTTGTGCCAATTCTTTTTGTTTTCTTCCAATAACTTTTTGATGATATTGATAAGGCTTTTATTAGAAGATTCTGCTAGTCCATTACCCTGGGGGTAATAGGCTGTTGAATGGCCTAAAGTAATATGATATTTATGGTAGAAACTAATCATTTTCTTTGATTTAAATGCAACATCATTGTCTGTTATAATCTTTTCTGGACAGCCAAATCTTGAAAGTATGTTGGTTTCTAAAAACCCAATAATCACAGAATCATTGGACTGTCTACATGGGATGGCTTCAATCCATTTAGTGAAGTAGTCTGTGGCAGTTAAAATCCATCTATGTTTCCCTGAAGAAGGGGGATGAATTTCTCCAATAAAATCTAACCCCCATTGTTGAAAAGGTCTTTCTGTGGAAATTGGTTTTAAAGGCAGAGGTAACAACTTTCTTTTACCCTCAAATATCTGACATTTATGACAAGTTGTTACAAATTTCTTAACATCAGAAAATAAAGTTGGCCAGTAAAAACCAGCCCTTAAGATTTTGTCTGCAGTTGATTTCCAGTAGAGATGTCCTCCACAATCCCCTGTATGAAATTCATTAAGTACTTTATCAGCTTCATCTTTTAAGAGACAATTCAACAAGATTCCTTCATGATTTTTCCAAAATAAAGTGCTATCTAAAATACAATATTTCAAAGATGTCATTTTTAAAAATCTTCTTTTGGTTCTGGACAGCCCTGGAGGAGCTTGCATGTTTAATAAAACATGAATTATATCAGTGTACCAGGGTGAATCTAAGAAAGCTTGACTGATCTGTGGAGTCGCCATCTCCTGATTGTCATCCAGTTCATTGATGTCTAAGGCTTGGCAATTGGTTTCTGTCATGAGTTGTGCCAATCCTTGACCTTTTATAAGTTTTGTTGGTTTAATCTCAATATCATATTCTAAAATGGTAGCTATCCACTTACCTCGTTTACCTTCAATGCCATCTTGAGTCAAAATATCTTTAACTACTGCATTAGGCACGTAAGCTATCACATGAGAATATAATATGTAGACTCTTAAATCTTTAATTGCTTTTACCAATGCAAAAGCCCGTTTTTCCATAATATTGTATTTTAGAGATGCATCCCTCAGTGCTTTACTAAAAAATGCTATTGGTTTTTCACACCCTTGGTCATCTTTTTGAAGTAAAACAGCTGCAACAGTATGTTCAGAAGCGAATGAAAAAATAATAAAGTCTCTATCAAATTTAGGACTGGTCAGAACTGGTGTCCTTGTTAAAGCCACTTTAATTTCCTCGAATGATTGTTTGGCTTCTATAGTCCAGTCAATGCTTGAATCTTTCCTCAACATGTTAGTTAGTAGTCTAAGTAACTCTGCTAGACTAGAAATAAATCTTCTCAAGAAATTAATTTTTCCTATGAATGCTTGCAATTCTTTTATGTTTCTGGGGTGAGGTATTTGCAAAATTGCTTGAATTCTTTCTGGATCAATCCTAATGCCATCTTTAGAAATAATGTGCCCTAAGAGCTTTCCTTCTTCCAAACCAAACAATGACTTCTTAGGGTTCAAAGAAATTCCATATTTTCTGCACTTTATAAATACTTGCCTTAAGTGATCTAAATGTTCTTGATCTGTTTTAGAAAACACAGTCAAATCATCTAGGTAAATTACCAGAAAATCATGTATCTCTTTAGCAAAAGCAATATCCATTGCTCTTTGAAATGTAGCTCCTGCATTCTTGAGCCCAAATGGCATTTTGACATATTTAAACGTACCCCATGGTGTTGTAAATGTTGTTTTATCCTGATCATCAGGATGAACCAGAATCTGGTTGTACCCTGAAAATCCATCCAGTAGTGATATTCTCGAAGATCCTACAACCCTTTGCAGAATGTGGTCCATTTTCGGCAGAGGATAGTTGTCTTTTAAAGAAACTTTATTCAAATTTCTTAAGTCGACACACAATCTAATTTCTCCTGTCTTCTTTCTTGTTGGTACCAGGTTGGAAACCCATTCCGAGAATCTGATAGGAGCTATAATCCCTGCTTCAAACATCCTTTTGATTTCCTTTTCAATTGAGGGTAATAAAACATGATTTATTCTTCTAAGCTTTTGTTTAAAAGGTTTCTGATCTGGTTTCAAAGGTATAGTGTGTTGAATGATGGAAGTATCATAAGATTTGAGGTCTTCATAACTCCAGGCAAAAACGTCCTGGAGTTCTTTTAATAGTTCAACATATTTAGCTTTTTGATCTTTTGGAAGAGATTTGGACAACTTAACCATTTTGGGATTTTCTGGGGTTCCTAAGTTGCATTCTTCCATATCAGCCTTGACAGGTTCCATTTTAGGTCTGAATGGAATATCAATTGAGTCAAACAGATCTTCCAAAGGTGTTAATCCTTTGGGCAAATGATTATCCTTTAAATTAATGATTTCTGTCTCATCTTCTATGATCTCATCAGATTCCATGTGTTTCAAATTTTGCATGTCTTTTTCAGTGAATGTGGTAGGATGCAGCATATGAATTGCATTTTCTCTTGAAATTTCTATTTTTTGTTCTTTTTCTTGATCAGATTCATCAATAGTTATATCCTCATCTATATTACAGTTAGAAAACTCATTTTGAAGTGTCAAAAAATTATTGATTTGATTGTTATTCACAAATACTTGCCAATTCAAAAGATTGTCTGGTATTGCAGGCCTGTGTCTAATCTCAGCTGAAAACTGATGATTAGGATCAAAAGGTAACTTACATGTACTAGCAAACATTGCCAAACTGTGAGCATGTAAATTTTGTTTCCTGGGAATCTTGGCAAGTTGAGCTTGTAAAAATGTGTTGAGAATCTCTACAACTTTCTCTCTGTATTGTTTCAGTCTCATGTCTTTTGTTGAACATTCTCCTTTAATCTGTTGAATGATTAGTTTGGAATCTCCTATGATTGATACCCTAATAGCTCCTAACTTCTTGACATGTTTAAGCCCTAATAAAAGAGCTTCATACTCTGCCATGTTGTTAGTGCATTTGAAATTCAACCTATAAGCATGACCCTCTGCATAATTGTTCTCAACATTATGTAACCAAATCCCAGCTCCTGCCCCGAGTCTGTTTACTGAGCCATCAAAATCTAAATGCCATAGAATTTCATGTTCATAATCTTCATCAATTGTTTTAAAATGTTTCTTGACAGGAGCTAGTTGTTTAGTTTCTTCAGGTATTTCTTGATCATCTGGTGTTTCTTTGTTTTCAGAGATTTCTTCAATTTTAACAGTGGTTTTGTTTATGATTTCCAATTCTGGAGCTTCTATTTCAGTAGGAAGATCTGACTCAGCATTGTATAAAATAAAAGAATCCATGTCAGAATGTACAGAGTAAACAGGGAAGTTTTCAGGCTTCTCATGGCTACTCACTAAGTAATTCATCAAGGTTTCTCTATATAATCTTTTGGGCTGACCAAATACTGAAATAGTTGCATATGACATGTCTAGTTGAATAGATCCTCCAAGTTTAGCACCCCAAGATCTAGACAATAACATACCATATTTAGGTGGAATATCAGCAACCACTATGTCCATTAAAACAGACTTAGCAGGGTATTGGACCAAAGTGACACACAGATCTTTAATCAAACCTAAACATTTTACCTGACTGGAATCAAATGAAAACAAATCTTTGTATGGTCTGGTAATATCTAGATTCAATCTTTCCATTACTGCTTTTGGCATCAAATTGTGAGATGCTCCAGAATCTAGCATTGCATTATGGAGTATCTTGTCATGAACATTCAGGCTTACATAAAATGGAGGAGTTCCTCCACTTTCTGGTTTGCCATTAACCTCAGGGCCAAAAAGAAGTTTGGGTTGATCATCAAGAATGTTTACTTAATCATCCAATCCAGTAATGCTAATGTTTAGGGACTTGGTAATCTGACTCCTATAGACATCATGTTTAGCCAATTCTGATAAAGGAACATCTATCTTGAGTTTGCCTATTTCAGCCTCTAGATTAAAAGGTTTTTCCGTTTGAGTTTTAGTGTTTTGCACAGTTGGGTTTTCTCTGTTTTTTGGGTCTTCAATGTTTTTCTCTTTTTCATGAATGAAGTTTTGTTTTGAAGATGTTTCAGGACTAAATTCTACTGTTTCTTCTACATTTCCTACAGGAGGAGATGTATTAGACTGTTGTTTGCTGTTTGGTTGGTTGTCCGAGACATCTTCAATTATTGGATTTGAAGGGTTGGGATTTATCCTAGACAAAATTTGTACTTGGGGACTGTTTTGTACAGGGGGAATGTTTTGTTTACTTTTGACATTTTGTTTTGCTGTTTTCTGTTTGGTATTCTATGGCACCTCAATCCGCCTACTTCTCAAGTTATACTGTTTATGAACCTCATAGATTGCTGTGTCATAGCCTTCCTTGAAATCAAAAGTCTCACCTGAATGAGTTTGGAATGTTTCAAGGATGTGGTTCTCTTGATCATCTTAGGATAGGAAGACTTCTGGTTCATTTTTGTTATCAGTTACATTATTGATTTCTACGTCCTCTGTAGGTTCTTCAGAAGTTGAGCCTTCAACAAAGTTTTCTTGGAAGGGTGGCCTAATGTTCTGGTCAGGAACATTCTTTCCACTATTTTGATTCAAATTCCTCCTAAAGTTCGGGTTTCTTGCAACATTCTGATTGTCAGTAGAATACTTTCTTTCAATGGTTTCCACTCTGTCTCCTAATCTTTCCATACCTTTAATGATTACATCCAACTTCTTTTCAAAAGCTGAAGGTTCTTCATTCATAGGCATTCTTCTTTCTGCCCTAGCTCTGGCTCGTTTTTCTATCAGATTTGCTTCTACACTCACCACTATGCTTTGCATTTCCTCTAGTGTTTGAGGAGCTCTTTCCCTGAGGGAATAAGCTATATCGGAGTCAAAACCATCTAGAAATTTAACCAACACGTTGTTGGGTGGGGGTCTTAGGTTTTGAGGAACTGCATTATAAGATTCATTGAATCTTATGATGTAATCTTGCACGGTCTCGTTAGGTCTTCTTCTTAATTTCTCAAATTCTGATAGGATCTGAAGAGGATCCTTCTTTTTCTCCCATCTGTTCAAAAATGCCCTATACAAAGCTTCTAAATCAGCAATACTGTTCGGGGCAAGAGCCCTAAACCAAGTTCTAACTTCTCCAGTAAGACTCTGAACGAAAATTCTCATTCGGATATTATCAGTATCAATCTCATAAAACTCAAAGTAATCAGTCATCCTTTTGGTGTGTTGTTGTGCTGTGTAAGTACCTGATCCATCAAAAGGTGTGATCTTACTCTGGTAATCTTGAGGCAAAGCAGCGGCGTTGGCTGGTAACTGTAAAGGGGCGTATCGATTGGCCATTGGAAGATATAGTGGGGTAACAGGAATTGATGGTCTGGCAGGAGGGGATGGAGGAGTAGAAGGGGTGACAGGTGTTTGAAAAGTTTGAGAAAAAGTAACTGAATTTGGAGAAGCTTCGGTAATTACAGAGATGTTTGAATTTTCTTCAAAGGTTTGTTCAGATTGAATAGAATTCTGTAATTGTCTGTCAAGATGATGTGAAACAAATCTGAATTGAAAATCTTCAAAAAACAATGGATCTGGAACTAATCTGGATAATTCGGTTTCAGAAAAATTCACAAATAAAGATGTTTCAAATCGTGCATCAAAAGGAATATCATCAATATATATAATTTTCACAGGACAAGATGCAGATCTAGAAAGTGGTCTAGAACTTCCTGAACTCTCTTGACTTCCTCTTTCGGAACTTTCTTGACTTCCTTGTCTTCTAAGAATCCTAGGAATCAGATTTGGATTTTCAAATATTGTTGGTGGATTAGGGTCAGTATTTGACCTAGTATGACGAATCCTTTCTGAAGCCAGTTTTCCTAGACTATGTGTTTTTTGGATTTTTGATTTTAATTGAAAAATAAATACAACTTCTACAAATTCTCCAAGAAATAATGATGTGTGATTAAAATTTTCTCAAAGATTTATTAAACTAGAGAGTCTGATTGAATGTTTGAAACTAAGGTTCAATATATAAGCTAAATCAGAGATAGACTGAAGCAGCATTTATTTACTTTTGCAATTGCAGAGCAAAAGCAATTTCAAAGGCACCTGGCTGATCTTCAGACTCTGTTTATAGCTTATAAGTGAACAATATTAACAAATAAAGATGATTCAGGTCCCCAGTATGGTCGCCACTATGTTATCACTCAGGTTTTCCTTGAAGTTGTGGAAAAGGAAAGTATACCCGAGGTAACCACAAACCAACCTTCAGATGCAGAATCTAGCCAATTTGCATCCAGAGAGGGCTCTCTCTTTATAATTTATCTTTGTTCTTAGAAAGTTTTAGGCTAGTTATGAATCCAAGAGTTTTGATTTTGTTTGAATGTTGGAATCCACAAACTAAGGGCAAGGTTGAAAGTTTTCAGTCCATTGGGCTATGGAGTCAAAGGATGGCTTTACTGGATTTCTATTCTAAACACAAGATGGTATTACAGGGCAAGATAGCTAGACAGAGAACAATCCTTAAAATTTAAAGTGGATGAGATGATCTTGAAGGGATGAAAGGCAGCTAAGAATCTTTCACCATGTTCAAAAGAAAGAAATGAGATGACTACAAACAAAGAGCAATGAAGAATTCTTTATTATAGTAATCAACAATGTTTAAATTAGTAAAGCAAGAGCATTTAAGAATTCATGCTTATAACTAATTTAGAAGAAAACATCAAGAATAATAACATTTGAAAACAGAGTACAATTAAGCAAATTCTGTTTCAATCTTTTATGTAAATTATTCATAAATGGATATGATGGTATTATAGACTAATATAAAATTTCAGACAAAGGGTAGAAAAACTTATTGAACTGTAGTCCAACACATGAATCCTGCAACAAGTCCAGTGCTTTAAATCGTCATCCAGTAAGCCACGAAAAATTTCTCCAAAATGATTTTATTCCGAAAATCTCAATGTTACAGCAAAGTAATAGAATCCACCCTCAACACTCTCTTTGAGGGTTTATTTATACACTAAATAATTGAAAATATCTCACACTATCCTAGCCCATATTTTGGGGTGACTAAGGATTAATTTACAAATAAACAGGAGACTAATGGTCTCGTAGATGGCATAATAAGTAACTGCTGATGTGCTGTTCCCTTTCTTTGTGGATGTGCTGGAGGTAAGTGCTGAAAAAGGGCTCGTTGCTGTCTTTTGGAGTAATTTCTTTGGTTGCTTGATACTCCTTGTCTTTACGGATACTCTTTAACCTGTGTAACTGATGCTCTTTCATCTGTACTCATTTTTACCATTTACTTGATAGTAAAGATAAATTCTTATCCTGAAAATAACTTTTATAGAATTTCCAACATTTCCTTCCACCATTGATTATCTGGTATCATGGTCCTTTTGAGTTTTCTCAATGTTTCATCTGCTTTTGTGAGTTTGTAGAAGGTGGGCTCATTAGGAAACAGATACCTTATTTCATGTTCCAGATGAAATAAATTCCTTACTCTATCATAGATATTTCTCCCTGTTGGTAATGTTGATTGTGGTAAACTAGGAGAACAAGAAGTTGTATTTTGAGCATGAGCATTTATTTTCTTTATATAGGTTTCTAAGTCCATTATTTGATCCTTTGTGAGCATAGGACTTGGTAACCCACTATCCAACAAAGCTTGAAATTTCTCTCTGAAAATGTTGATATCAACCAAAATATCTGTGCACTTCCTTTCTAAATTCTGCATGAAAGTTCTCTTGATGAAAACTCTCTTTATTTCCAAAACTGTGCCTGTCCTGTCATCAATCCCTAACCCTGCAAGCTGTTGCTTTGTCCCGGTGTTCAAAAATTGAATGAGTTGTTGGGCCTGCTCAGGCCTGCCTCTTAATTCATTTCTGGTTCTGTTTATTTCATCTTGAGCTATTTTAACCAACTCATTTTGTTCAAAAATAGCTTGAATAGAGGGCCAAATACCCTTTATTAACTCAATGATGTTACCCCAAAGAATGTCATTTATTTCGTTTAAAGGCTTCTCCAATGAAAGATCTTTTTCCAAAGCCTGAACCAATTTTTCCAACCTTTTTATCTCCCTGGTGTTATCAGCAGCTGTCTTTTTAGATGTATCATATTTTTCCTCCAATTTTACTAATTGCAATTTCGTTTCTTGGAGTTCTGTGACTCTTAGTTGTAGACTTTCCATCTGCTTTATTAATTCATCAGAATTCAAACCAGAAGTGTTCACCTGGGATGGCTGTATCTGCTTCCCTGTTATTGTAGTACCTGTTGTTGATGTCTGCCTGATAGTTTCTTGTTCCTGCAAAGCTTTTTCCAATTCCTTCTCCGTTTCACTTAGTCGCTCAGTCATATTTAGGAGCAACTCCATTATTTCTTCCTGTGAATTCCCTTTTAGAACTTCTTGGGTCTGAGGTTGCATTGAGGCTGGTAATTTTAGCTGCTTTCTTAGTGCAGCTATGTCATCATCTTTCTTCTTTATTAATGCCTCAATACTTTTAATGTCTTTGGGATTGTGACCCAAACCAATGATTATTTCTTCTAAAGACTTTATTCTATTATCTTTGGCCTGTGAAGAGGCCTTCTCAATTTGCAATTGTGCAGTAGTGTTATTCAAAGAATCCTGCAGCGTTATAGCTTCCATGGCCTTGTTGGTGAGAGTGGAATAGACCATTTCCCCAGTTTGTCTGTGTAGCTCTATTTGGTCTAAAGGATGAATGTCCTTTGCCAGGACCTCAAAATTTGTTCTAATGTAATCTGCTGCTGACATGGGCTTTGGTACTTTTGATTTGAAGTGACTCATTAACATTTTGCCCTGTGAAATGTCAAATGCTGACATTAACCTCTCCTTGTTATGTGGAGCCATCTTCATATATTGATCATAAACTTTCATTCTTAAGGGATCATTTTTTGCCTTTATGTTGATGAAAGTTCTTTTAATATCCCCTGTATCTGTTTTGGGTGGTTTGAAAGAGGATACTTCAGTACTTAATTGCTTTTGTAAAGCTTTCCCTTTCTGGCTTATGTTTGTTTCACTTGCTGTGCCAGTTTGCTGACTATCTTCCCTTCCATCATCAAATACTTCATCTATAATTTCCACATCTGGAGGTGGATTTGGTTTCTGTTTCTTGACCTGATGTACCTGTGAGGTTTCTTTTGGAGTGGTGTCTGAAACCAGCCTTTTCTTTCCTATTTCCACATTTGATGGAGTCTGTAACTCTGGAATCTGTGGATGTTGTACCTGAGTGGGAGAAACCTGTGATTGTTCAAGTGCTTTAGAAGTTTGTGGTTTCTCTGCCATGACCAAAGTTTCAATAACCTGGATTGCAGGTTCTTTTCCTTTGCCCTTTGATTCTACTGCAACTGATGAACTGCTTTCCTGTAATGCTTGCTGTAGGGTTGCTGCTGAAGAAGTGCCAATGTAGGGTACCTGCACTTGACCATAAGATTCTAGGTCAAAGTTCTTCTCAACATCTTTCATAATTTTATTCATTTTGTCAGCTTCACTTTCTTCTTCAACAAGTGTTCCTTCAATCCATTCATCTTTATTGGCATACTGTTCTAGATCAGGAATCTTGTGGTGTATATAAGGGGATGATTTATTCTTTAATCTCTTTTCACAAATAAAACCAACTGGGTCATAAGGAACCCAACAGAAAGATGTTTGGAACTTTCTCTGTAATATATTTTCTGCCTCTCTCTCGGCCTCCCTAGAGTTGCAGATGAAAGGACCTAATTGACTTTTGATCCTTAATTGAGCTTTCTTCTTTACATTACAAAAATGGATCACATCTGAATTGTTAATCTGCCTGAAGTATTCCAAGGCAAAAATCCTCATGGGCACATATCTGGGTAACTTGAATGGACGTAATTCACATCCATAAATTCTGATGACCGTATGGTTTTGATACAAATACCAATCCCCAACTTTATAACTCTTTGACAGTTGCAAGGTCTTTCTAATTTCATTACTGAGTCTTGGGGGAGGAATTCCTGTTAACAACATTGTTGCAGGATATACAAACTGGTCAATGAATTCAGTGTAGGAATAGGGAGACTCAGAGGAAAAATGAATTATGGGGGACCAAAATATGACTGACCTGGGGTTTCCCTTGGCATCAAGTTTTTGAACAGGGAAAGGGAACCTTTCTGACTGATAGTAGATAATGAGATGATAGATGACTGAGGAGTACTTAAAAAACTTTTTCAATATCTAGCCTTATGAATTGATCATGGATCTTGTTGGCTATGAAGGAAGGAAAATCATATTTAATCTCAGGAGGTTGCCCCGGAGTAAAAATGGATAGCAAAGCCAAGGTTATCTCATCCACATATTCACTGGTGTTGAATCCCAAGACAAAAGATATTATATTTACAATGAGCCTTCCCAATGTATTGAAATAGTAAAAACCATAGGGAGGAGACCCTTTTGGCTGATGCTCAGGTAACATGAAATTCTGACACATGGATTTTAGCTTTTCTGGGGTTAATTGCCTGGTTTTCTCAATCAATCCTTCCATGGACAATGGTGCTAATTCTTGGTTTGGTTCAAAGTGTAACATGGCATTGATAGCCTGGGGAGTGATGGGAAACAGAATACTTTGATCAGGAGCTATTACATCCCTCCGTGTGGGATCATAGTTTGAATGGCAATAATGGATGATTTCTGGGAAATAAATAACTGAAGGGATGAGATACCTTGGGAGATTGGATTCCCACAACCCTATAATATCTTGCCCCTTTGAGTATTCCTCTCTGCAGCGACAATAACTCAATAGGGGACTTTCATCAAAATGCAAGTCTTTAATTTGGAAATCTTCATCTATCAAAGGTAAATATTCCAATTCACGGTGAGGAGCATTCAGTGGAGTGATATTCAGAGCTGCCGGGGCCTCCATTTTGGTTCTTGTGGATTCAAAATGGAGGTTTTTGGTTTTCCTCACAGGCTGGGCGGGATTTCTAAAATGAAGGAAATTGGCACAATTTTTTGGTTCAGGGAACAATTACACAGTTTTAAAACCTCTGGGGAAGACTCAGTGATGATTGTTAATCACTAATTCAGCGAAAAACAAAGAAAACTGAGTTTTACTTGCAGTCGGAGCAGAAAAGGATAAATAACTGTTTTTTAGAAGAAGGCTGGTTCTTAACAGGTAACAGGTGATGGCGGGAATGTACTTGAACACGGGTGTAGCAAAATCTTGGAGTGAATCAGTCAATTTCAGTAGAAATTTCGAAAATCGTAGCAGGGAGCGCTGTCGTTTTCAATAACGAAAATAACAGAAAAAAACGGAAAAATGGCTTTATTTACAAGTTAAAAGGGTTTTTTATTTTTCCGAGGAGTGACGTCATCGACGTACGGGCTGACGTGAGCGAAGGTCGGGCGGTAAGTGGTAAGCGGTAACCCCGCACCGCTTTTGGTCGAGGGTGGTATTAGTCGGGAGGGCAGCGATTCCACAAAGTGATCGCCACGTGGAAGGTGAACTGTTCAAATACCACCCGTTTCCCGCTCGTTAAAGTTCTCACAAAGGATGGGTAGCGGGGTTCACGTGGATCGTTGATCTGTGGAGGGTTGATCCGACGGTTGAAGTGATGGGGGAATAAGCGGAGGATTCAGGTGTGGGCCCGTCGGGCTTTAAAACAATTTAAGGTTTAATCTAATCACCCCGGGAGATATCTAATAGGCGGAAAAAGGTTATTAATTAGTCCTGATGACTAATTAATCCAGTATGCGTAAAGAAAGGGGTTGCGGCGGGGTTTGGTTAAGTGGAATGCCAAGTGGACAAACCACGGTGGCACGAAACTTTTCCGAAGTTTTATTTGGAATTAAAACTTTAGTTTTATTCATATTTTTGTGTTTAAACATACATATCGCATGTTTAAAGTTTTTTTATATATGTTTTTATTATATGGTAACAAATAAACATTATTTAATTACCATAAGGGCGGGATTATAATATAAATATATATTTAACCAAAGGGCTTGTGAAGCGGGGTTTTTAATGAATATTTGGGAAAATAATTACTTTGGTTAAAATTTATAATAGAAGGGTTTTTGGGGTATTTATAAAAAAGGAATTATATACTTATGATAGGGCATTTTACTAGGGATTTAGTAAAATAAAGTTAAATATTAATATGGCAAAGGACAAGGAAACTCAAAATATTTTTGCACATCTAAGAAAGTGAAAACTTTTGAAGTAAATTGCAATATCTTATCTTCAACACTTAAACTTAGAATAGCAAGTTATGATGAGGGATTTTTATGGAATTTTGCATGATGTTCCTAAGTAAAAGGGGATTTTACTTAGGACAAGGTTAAAGATGGATGATTATAAAGATGAATTATCTCAAGTACTTAGGTCTTTTTTTATCATTAGGCCGAGGGTCCGGTCCCTCCAGAAATCAAGGAAATGCCTTGAGCCCTTTGATCTCCAAATACCTTAGCACTTTGGGGGAAATTAGTGAAACTTTTGAGGGGAAAGTGATGAGGGAAGTTAATGAGTTTGACTTTGCTTGCTATGATTTTTTTTTCCAGTGTATTTTCTGCTTCAGTATTTGTGATGAAAGTAAAGGATCAAAAACATGTAGCAACACATTCATCAAATAACACTTTGCAGCACCATCTACCTACCATATCTACTTAACACTACCATTTTCTCTTCTTTATTAGGGTGCATTTAGATTTGCAAACCCTTATCAATCTTTTCTTTTTACAAGGCAAATCTATCTAATTCTACCCTTATTACATCCAAGGGCTCAGATTAAGCTGTTGAGCACCTTTTATTAACTCTACCTATCTACTTATCTGCCAAGATTAAACTGTTTGGCTAGATATTTATTCTCTAATCTATAACATGAAATTGAAATATGATTAAGCCAAGTTTAAACAGTTTGCCTTAATCTTGAATTGTGGCAAAGGTTGGACAAGCTGCACACAATTGTTTTATTACAAAAATGAAATAGTAGTGGCATTTGGATTTGCACACTTTCCTTGGTCTATTTTTGCTTGGGGTTCATTTCTTCCTCTTTTTTGACCATTTTGTTTCTTTTTACCCTTTGATCTTTCTTTTAGGGTATACCCTCTTTACATTTTTTAAATTTTTTGATTTTTTGGTTTTTCAAGAATATGGAACACCTTTGCTCAAGAAAGAAGGTTTGAACATATTCCATAATTCAATAAAGACAATCATGAAAGATGAAACCTATTGGTATAGGAGTCTAACACCATTTTCAAACCCTTCCTTAGAAAATTTGTGCTAGTATTTTTTGATGATATACTAATCTACAACATGTCTTGGAAGGATCATGTTCAACATGTTGAAAGGGTGCTCAAACTATTGCAAGAGAAACAATTATATGAAAAAACATCCAAATGTTTCTTTGGAGTACAAGAGGTGGAATATCTGGGTCATATTGTATCTCACGAGGGTGTTAAGGTAGACCCTAACAAAATTAAAGCCATTAAGGAATGGAAAGTACCCACAACCATAAAGAAGTTGCGAGGATTTCTCGGGTTAACAGGGTATTATCGAAAGTTTGTTAAGAATTATGGGAGAATAGCAGCACCTCTAACAACATTATTGAAGAAAGATGCATTTTCATGGACTCCTGAAGCAACTAAGGGCTTTGAACATCTTAAAGAGGCAATGTGCCTAGCACCGGTCTTAGCTACGCCAGACTTCACAAAAACCTTTATTGTGGAATGTGATGCCTCAGGAAATGGAATTGGTGCAGTTTTAATGCAGGAAGGAAGACCCATTGCTTTTGAAAGTCATCAAATCAAAGGAAAGTATTTACAGAAACCTATTTATGAGAAGGAAATGTTAGCAATACTGCATGCACTAAAGAAATGGCGAACTTACCTAATGGGAAGACACTTCAAGGTAAGAACTGATCATGATAGTCTTAAACACTTTTTGGAACAAAGAATATCTTCAGAAGAGCAAGAAAAATGGGTCACAAAGATGTTGGGTTATGACTTTGAAATAATCTACAAAAAAGGAAAGCTTAATGTTGTTGCAGATGCACTCTCAAGAAAGAATGAAGAGGTGGAAGCATTGCTTTGTGCCATTTCTATTATCCAACCGGATTGGATAACCGAAGCAAGAGATGAATGGAAGAAGGACAAAGATGTATGGACACTCATTCAAAAGTTGCAGCAAGATCCTAGTACATCTGATACATTTAGTTGGAAAAATGATTCGTTATGGTACAAAGATCGCTTATATCTTTGTAAGAATTCCCAACTAAAACAAAAGATTCTTCTGGAATTGCACACTTCTCCTTTAGGGGGACACTCAGGATTTTTAAAAACTTACCACAGGGTGAAGAAAGAATTTTTTTGGGATGGCCTTAAATCTGATATTCAAAAGTTTGTGGCGGAATGTTTGGTTTGCCAGCAGAATAAAGTGGAAACAATTAAGACCCCGGGACTTCTACAACTTTTATCCATTCCAAGTCAACGTTGGGAGGAGATTTCAATGGATTTTATCACAGGTTTACCTAAGTCCGAAGGAAAGAGTGTCATCATGTTGGTAGTTGATAGACTTACCAAGTATGCACACTTTTGTGCATTATCTCATCCATTTAAAGCAAGTACAGTTGCTACTACATTTATGGACACAATTTAAAAGCTACATGGAAACCCAAGGGTTATTGTGAGCGACAGAGATCCCATTTTTACTGGAAATTTTTGGACGGAGTTATTTTCTTGTTTGGGTACTCAATTAGCTCATAGCGCATCTTATCATCCTCAATCTGATGGTCAAACTGAGATAGTAAATAAATGTTTGGAAGGATATCTTCGTTGTTTTGTATCTGATAAACAAACACAATGGGTCATGTGGTTACCTCTCGTTGAATGGTGGTATAACACTTCCTTCCATACTGCAGCAAAAATGACCCCATTTATGGCACTTTATGGATATCATCCACCATCCATCACATTATCTTTAAGGGAAAATTCGAAGGTTCAAGCAGTGGAAGATCACATCGAGCATCAGCAAGAAGTTCTCCAACTCTTAAAGGATAACCTGAATTTGGCACAAAATCGAATGAAACAACAGGCAGATCAACATCGTAGCGAGAGAAGTTTTGATGTAGGAGATTGGGTATTTTTACGGCTACAACCATACAAACAATGTCCCTCAAGCAAGCAAAGAAGGATAATAAATTATCGCCAAAGTACTATGGTCCTTACAAGGTGTTGCAAAAGATTGGTACTATGGCATACAAATTGGAGCTTCCTGCTTCTTCGCGAGTACATCCAGTTTTCCATGTTTTATGCTTAAAGAAGGTTATAGGTGAAAATCTTCCAGTTCAAACAATATTGCCAGAACTTGATGAGGAAGGAAAAATCATATTGGAACCTGAAGTGGTCACGGAAACAAGAACTCGATAACTACAGAATCGATCAATTTCAGAGTATCTCATCAAGTGGAAGAACTTACCCACTGAAGATTCTACATGGGAGGATGAGAATTTTATACAGAAGCACCCAGAGCTACTCAAGCGTTGAGGACAACACTTTTTTGAAGGAGAGGGGCATGTTAGGTCCATATATTACTAGTATAGTCCCTTATTGTTGTTAGTGTAACCCCCTTATTGTTATTATTGTACCCTTGTAACCGCCATATTGTTATTATTGTGCCCTTAAATTATTATTGTTAGGTCGGTTAGGATTACATTGTGGCCCCACTAAGATTACATTGTGGCCCCATGGACTCCTATATATAGGAAGGAGGTTTTGTAATTTTTATCATCCAAGAATTGTTTATTCGTGTAATGTATTGGAGGTTTCCCCCTCAAAGTGGCTTATTTCTAAGGTGTTGATATCTCTTTTCTTCTATTTTTGAAGCTAGTTTCACAACATATTTTCCTACATTTAGACCACATTAGGCTTCGAAGTATGACAACCCTTAATACACCATATTCACTAAGCAACATATGACAATAATGCAATTAAATGTGAGAAATAGAAAATACTTAGGCTAAAAAGGTGACAATTGACCGCTTAAAATGTACCTAATGATGGTGCTCATCAACTACATCGACTTAAATGGCTACAAATTTATTTCAAAATATTTTATAGTGGCACCTGTTTTCAAATTTATTAACAAACAATTTTCATTGTTAATTGAAAATTTTTTTCGAGTTAAAGGATTTTAATTCTTAAATTTAATGAAACATAAAAGATACTCCAAAACACATAGCTTGGTTGATTGAGGATAAGATAATAGTAAAAGTGGATTTATTTCTAGCCCATATGAAAGAACTAATTGCATACATTATTATGATGAACAACCCAAGATAAATTCCATCATGTTAGACTTATTTTGAAATGAGTATTGTAGATTTTGCCTGATACATGATATAAACATTCCAAATGCACAACAAATGCCATTTTACAACTTGATAGGATCCTTACAAAAGAAAAATTACCTTGAAGAATGGAAAAGATTCTCTATGGAATTATCGGTTGGCTTTCTTTAACTCTAATGTTAACAAGCAAGATAAATCTTATTAAGGAAAATCTATCTTACCGGTGGATAAAGAATTGATAAAAAATATTGGTACAGGGATTTTGATCTTGAGATAACAGAGAAATATGTATAGGAATTGGACTTTTATATATCACATATTCGAATTGTAGGTATTATTCTAGAGGACATGGGAGAGTGGGATCAAATAAAATGGGGAGGCAGTCTTAAGAGGAGCCTCCCAAGGGTCAAAGGAATCTACCTACACTTTCCAAGAACATAAAAGAGATTCAATATTTTAGAATGGTCAAAAAACATATGGAAAGGAAATCTTCCATACAAATTATGATTTGTTTTTGTCTAGTAGTGAACAGTAGAATTCTCACATGGAATTATTTACAAAAATGAGGATTCATCGGTCCAAACATTTGTATGATGTGTATGAGTATCATTTAGGATCCAAATCATGTACTTCTTAAATTATATCACGCGAAGGTGGTATGTATTGGTATCATGGGACTACTAAAGCTTTAATAGGTGGGGAAACAAAATACTTTGATTTCTCATAGACAAGCATCATACTGAAACATCAAAATTTTCAGATTTCTACCATATTTCATAATGTAGACTATATGGAAAAGAACAAAATGGCTACATTTTTTATATGAAACCTATGAAGGTTCGGGAAGACATAACTAAATATATAACACTTTACAATGAATTGGAGAATAATTCAATGGCATACAGAATAATTCATATCATGTTGGACTCTTCTATGGAGCGTGTAAAGCGAGACAATGTGGATGTGGGGTACTTATTGTTATGGGTCTAGGAATATTCTTCCATTTTTGGTGGGAGGGAGGACATGGGTCTCAAAAAAAGGAAGATATATTAGCATTATGGGGTGTCTTAATTGTGGCTAAGTGACTCAGTATAGTAAACATAAATATTTATGGTGATGTGAAATCCATCATTGACTAGGTGAGAGACTACACTAATATCTGGCCTCCAAATTTAAACAATTGGATGAAGAGAATTAGATTATTGGTAAGAACCTTTCAACATATTCAATTCCAACATATTTATAAATAACAACAAAAGATGCCAGATTTATTATCTAAGCGAGGGATAACAAAATCACTAGGTAAGTTTTTCTTAGATGAATTCGAACAGGGGAAGAAGGTTAATGGTGGTAGAATTTGTTAAAGTTGGTCTGTTTATCCCTCCTTCAGAGATCAAAAATCTCTTTGTTGCATTTCATTTTAGGTGTCTCATTCAGCTCGGTCATTTTAATTCCATTAGGATCATCGGTATTTTGACGGAAGGGTCTTCTCGCTCATGTCCCTCGTGTTTTGTACCTGTTGGTCCGTGTCTGATCATCTAAGTTCATCAAAGTCAATATTACAGTCATTTACAGTCTTGGATGGTCAAATCATCAGTAAAACTTGTATCTTGATGTTCATACACATTCTCCTATCCTTAATGTACCTTATTAAACACTTCCCATCACTGAGATTCCCCAAATTCCTCATTTTTGCACAAACCCTAGTTTCTTACTACAACTTGGCAATTTTCTAGGCTAGGTCTGTGTTTTGCCCTTTTGGACACCTTCCCCTCACTCAATCTCTGAAATTCCACTTTCCCATACTTCCTAACATCCCTCCCTACTTCCCAAAATTTTCTCAAGAATTTATAATCCCCTTAGCCCCTTCGTTTCGCTTCATTTCGACAAATCCCTTGTTTCACACATTGGGATAGGTTTCACTCAAATGATGTTTCTGAGCAATAAAAGATGAATTTGGGAACATTGAGAGAGGTTTTTGTCCAAAACAGGCCAAAGAAGAAAAACCTCATTCAAGTTTTACACAGGTGTCATGGTTTTATAGAAATGTCAAAAATACCATTGCCTCAGGAGAATTGATGCACCTCTGAAGTGACCTTGGGAAAATCAGAATTTCTCCTAGCTTGGTTGGCCAAATGACTTTCTTGATGAGTCAAATGATAACTAGATAGAAATATATTTCCCATGAGATATCATGAGCTCAATTTGGAGTTGAGGAAGACCTTAAAAAGTTGACTGCAACAGCACTCTGCCTTGAGGCAGCCTCATTCTGCTCATTTTGACCAATCCTGGGAGATTTGTTTCTTGACAAGGAAAATAAACTTAAAATTGAAACATTCCACTTGTGTTGGAAATTATACTCAATAATATTTCCAACGAGCTATCACACGCCTAATTTGGACATCGGGAAGCCCTCCAAAAGCCTCCTGAAAAATGCGCTACGCGTTGGGTTCATGGCGCGACGCATTGGGTTGCTGCGTGACGCATTGGGTTGGTGCGCAACGCATTGGACCAAAACACAAGATTTTTGCCATTCATTTCACCCATCAAATTTTTCTCAGTCTCCTTGTTCAAGTAAGTCAAAGCCACTTCCTCATTTATCTTAACAAGTGTTTGGTGTTGGTATGAAAATTTAAATGCAAAAAACTCAAAATCCTATTCTTTTGTTTAAAGCTGCTCCTTAGGGTTGTGTTTTGGTGCTTTGGTGCCAAAGACTCATTTTCCCCTTCACCTTGTTGATTCCTTCCCTCACCTTAAACCCATCATCCCTATTAATCCCCCGTTCCCCTACATCCCAAATGACTTATTTCTAAAGTCCTATTTTCCTATCCCTAAACCCTACCATACCCTATTACTCTCCCTTTCCCATATCATTTGAAAAATTCCTAAATCCCCAAACCCCGCATTCCTAAAACGAAATCAAGTGACTGTCTCCACATTGTAAATTTCACTTGAATAAACCACATTTTTACCACTGTACTATTTCCTATAGTTCACTTTTCCCCACTGTTCCATATTCCTCACAGTCCCTCATTTCCCTTTGGCACGCATTTGGAACTTGGAGACAAAGACATCAAGTCTTCATTTCTCATTTTCAACCAATCAAACATACACTTTTCATACACATTTCAACTCCATGACGGACACCGATTCATCATATGACAGAGACAGTGATTCCACCGCCGAAACTGCATGCACCAGGAGGGCATTGAAACGTCGGAAAAGGCATGATCGGCTCCAAATATTGGCTGAAGCTTATTTGGCTGAGCATAGTACTTGATTATGGACCTCCAGTCCAAATTTCAAGGAATTTGGAGAAAATTTTGTCAATTTTGAATTTTTTGGTCACAAAACAGATTTTCCCGCCCGACGCATCGCGCCACCTTGCGCGCGCTTATGATTGGGACATCTCCTGAAGGAAAACTTGATATTTCTGAGTTTATTATGATAAATTATGCATTCCCAGGAATGGCTGAGATATTTCATCAAGTTCTGGGTGGTTTAAAGGGTCAAAAACACCTTGAAAATGGCATTTCTGCCACCTTTTGCACCAGCAGGAACCAGTCTTGGGATATTGCAGTTTTGGAGGGGAAAATAACATCCAAATCCAAATATTCCACTTGGGTTGGATAGTAGATAGATAGGGATTTCCAACGAGCTATCATGAGCTCAATTTGGACTTCGAGAAGTGCCTCACAAACAGGCTCAAAGTGGCGCGACGCATTGAGTTTTTGGGCACGACGCATAGAGAAATTTGGCCTCATTTTCACTCTTCAGCTCAGAAATTCACCCAGTTTGACTAGTTTCACTTTTTGATGTAACTATTGATCTATCTTGATGTAACTTAATGACTATGATGTAATTTTGGCTCATATTTACTTGTTCTAGAGGATTCATTCACTAAAAAGTGAAAATTAAATGAATGAATCCGTTTCCTTCCATATAGAGGCAGGTTGTTTGATTGCCTAGATTTCAGTTCATAGTTTAGAATTGGTTGAAACAGCTCCTAGAAGGATGAGCTCGACCCCTAGAGGCATGGGAAGGGGTTTGGCTTGTCTATATCATGTATTTTCTGAGTCATTTTCAGGGTTGGACTCTTGGGAAAAGTTGGGCACCTCATTGTATATTCATTTAAGCTTTTTGGCAAAGGAAAGACCAGGGTTTTGCGGCACTTGTTGGGATCCTTGTGGCTCTAATTTTTGATGATGTTTTACTCCATGTATCTGTAAGTTTCATTAAAGTTATATGTATGCCATTTCCCTTCTCTTTGCTTCTGAAATTAAACAAATGAGTAACTAAGGTAGAATTAATTAGTTGGCTGGTGCTCTACCTTAAACTTTTGTTTAGTTTTATATGTTTTCATCAGTTTGAAGAGGATCCTTGCACCCTCTTGCCCTCTTCAGCTCCTCAGTAGTCTTTTCTATCCATTCAATTAATCTAAGACATCAAATCTGTTGCCTTCCTCGCCCCAACTTGAAATTTGCAAGAATTTGGCCTCATCCCCAAGCCCAAATTGCCTTTCCCCTTTTTTCAACAAAACCCTAAAAAATCAAAACAAATCCTCCTATTTGCATATCTAGCCTAAGATCAGTTGTTTGTTTTGTCATCTCAAGCCCTATTGATACATTTTTCTTGAAATTGACCCGGAGAGAGCCCTCTCCTATTCTGGTAGGGCTAGCTACCAGACTGAGCGTGGTTTGGTGTTACCCTGAATCCCGCATTCCTTCAGCCTAAGGTGGATTTGGGCTATAACATAGTGGCAACCATACTGGGGAAGAATATAGTTTTCTTGTTGGTGTTTCTTGTTTTATAAGCTACAGATGGAGCCTGAAGTTATGCTAGGTAGCCTTCGAAACACTTTTTCTTTGCATTAGCGGAAGTAGATAAACGCTGCTTCAGTCAATCTCCGGTCTAGCTTGTGAATGTGACACTTGACTTGTAGATTTTCTTGCCCCAGTATATGTATCAAGTTATTTTTGATTGTTGATGGTGGAAAAATATCAGACATAAGAAGGCTAAAATCATTCACTTGGTGACTCCAACTCAATGTACAGACTCCACTGGAGGACTAACTCTTTCTCTGCAAAGATGGAAGGATCATACACTAAGTTCAGGTATCCAAAGTGGAATGGTGTTCAGGATCTAGTCTGATTTCTTATAAATTAATTCTTTTCTGTTCTTGATGCTATCCTCAAATTTTTTCAGAATTTGTTGTATGATAAAGGTGATCAAAATATTTTCTCCACCTATTCAAAAAGTGTGAATACTGAGTTTCATTTTGATCCTGGCCTCCTTACTTTTCCCACATCTTATGATGACTCTCTTCAGAGTGATGAGCCTAAAGAAAACCAAACTGATCCCGTAGCTCTTGTATATACTCCTACACCTTGTATAGTCCCAGATAGGTATAAACCTCTTGTTTTACCTTCTGTTATTCATGCTTTCCCTAAAAATTATGACCTATATCTACCAAGATTTGACGGTGAATGTAACAATGTCAATGCTGAGCAACATGTGTAGAATATTGAGACTTTTATTGACCTTTTTGAAGTTGATGACGAAGATTTTAGTATTAGGCTTTTTGTTCTTTCTTTGCAAGGCCAAGTGAAGAGTTGGTTCAAAACCTTGCCTGATGCAAGCATCTTAGATTTCCAGCAGTTCGTCAAAGTTTTCCTTGACAGGTGGGTGATCGGACAGAACCTTTTCTTGATTATAGAAGAGTATAACCAATTGAAAATACTGCCAGGGGAGACAGTACAATAGTTTTCTACCAGATTTAACCAAGTATATTTTTCAATGCCAGCTGATATAAGACCTTCTCCTAGATCTGCTCTCTTACACTACCTGAGTGCCTTTGATCCGGAAATGGAGTTTCAGTTGAGAGAAAGGAATATTGCAACACTTTTAGAGATACAGAACACTGCAGTAAGTGTAGAGGCTCATTTGTTGATCCGAAGGGCAAGGTTGAAGGAAGAAGAGATGAAAAACATAGATCCGAAGAAATCGACATCTCTAGAGGTAAAGCTGGACATGTTGGTAAGTGCAGTAGAAAAAATGATGCAAAAGAACACCACAAGGGATGAGTATAATGTTCAAGCCCATGACTTGCTGATCAAAGAAGAACAGGTTGCTGATTCAAAACATTTTGTTCCTTATCCCAGTTGTCATAGTGATTGTTTTATAGATAATTTTGGAGAAGAGAGATCTGTTGATTTGACATGTATTCTTGATGATGTGTTGTATAGTGATGATTTGCCTCAGTTTGATCAGGATGATGATGATGATGATTATGTTCTCCAAACAGAAGCTAATCTTGCATAAAAATCAGCAGCTAGTTTGTGGAAGGAGGAATTTCACCTTCAGCAACTTGAGTACGGTGATCAACCGATACATATCAGCTATGACAATGATGAGGAAAGTGCAGTAAATCTTGAAGTGAAGGATATTTTCCTCTTTGTTTTGATTTGTTTCAGTTCATCAGAGATAACTTCCATGCAATCAGAAATCAGCTGCCAACAAGCCTTGATCTGGACCATCTTGAGGGCAATGAAAACCTTGTTCAAGACTTCCCATATTCAGATTTGTAGCCCCCGAATTCCATTGGTTGTCAAGTTGCAGATGAATACATGGAAGCTGACACACATGATAAAATGCTATAAGGTGACTCCATACCTTTCTGTTTTGAATCATTTTAGTTTTTGAAGGGTAAATTGCATAGTAAATCTTCAAATGAGCAGCCTGTAAGAAATCAACAATCTCTCAGTTTTAATGTTGAGGATGAGATAGATAGCACAATTCTTGAGCAGGTTGTTAATGAGAAATCTTCCCCTGAAATGACTGATGAAATCATTTTTGATACAAAACCCTCCCTAGCTCCAGATTTGCAGCCACCAAATGGAATTGAAGGTCAGATTACAGATGAAGGCGTGGAAGCTAAAATACATGATTTGATAATGTAAGAGAATTCAGTACCCTTTTGTTTTGAAGCATTTCAGCTTATAAAGCAGAATCTTCGTAATATATCTCAAGAAAAAGATGAACAACCAGTAGGATGTCATACAGTTTCAATGGATACATCGCAGCAGTCCTCTCAAGTTTTTGATGATCCTATTGCTCATGTGTTGGATGATGTTTGCTGTAAAAGTTTTCCTCCATTAGCTAACCATGTGTCGAAAAATAATGTTGATGATAATCTTATTCAAAGGTCGCCTTCATTGTCTTGTTTAACATATTTTTCATTACAAAACTCATTTCAAGGTTTGCAGCTATATGAGGAGATTGATAAAGGAGACTTTGTTTCTATTTGGAATCAGCAAAAGAGTTTGGTTATCCACAAAATTCAGGATCCTTTTGACAGCCTGCTTCTGCCCCCAAAGAAAGACAACAAAGATGTGAGAAAAATATTAATATCTAGCTATGAAGATTATTTGGACTAGAATGGTGATGTATTGATGGAAATAAATGGCTATGTTTATGAAGATCCTTTCACAGTATTCTTGAAGTCATCCAGTCAATTCATGCTTTGCAAGTTTACCAGCAGTCAACTTGATTCCAAGTTTCCATGGGAGTTGCCTTTCGATTCTTCCCTTTTCCTGCGCATCAGAAATAATTTGGGAAGAAATCAAATAGCAGCCAGGATGCTTACATGGTTGCATTGGCTGTTCCATTTTACTTGATCGGGTGGTGAAAAGAAAAATTAGAGCAGGTTTGATGAATAAGCTCAATTATGAGCATCTTTCCAGTTTGTTAGTTATGTTTCAGTCATGTTTGGTTTATTATGGTTTTCAGTTTAGTCTTGAGTCAGATTCAGTTTGCGTAATGTCAGTTTTCGTGTTTTGACTCCATCACCCAATGGATGAATGCACTGTCTACTCTTCCAAAGATCTGTAGTTCTTGGCACCTCCAAGGAGCTACCATCCCCATTGGAGCCAATGTTAGAGTCGGTCTGTTTATCCCTCCGTCAGAGATCAAAAATATCTTTGTTGCCTTTCATTTTAGGTGTCTCATTCAGCTCGGTCATTTTCATTCCATTAGGATCATCGGTCTTCTGACGGAAGGGTCTTCTCGCTCATGTCCCTCGTGTTTTGTACCTGCTGGTCTGTGTCTGATCATCTAAGTTCATCAAAGTCAATATTACAGTCATTTACAGTCTTGGATGGTCAAATCATTAGAAAAAATTTTATCCTGATCTTCATACACCTTCCCCTATCCTTAATGTACCTTATTAAACATTTCCCATCACTGAGATTCCCCAAATTCCTCATTTTTGCACAAACCCTAGTTTCTTGCTACAACTTGGCAATTTTCTAGGCTAGGTCTGTGTTTTTCCCTTTTGGACCCCTTCCCCTCACTAAATATCTAAAATTCCACTTTTCCCTACTTCCTAACATCCCTCCATACTTCCCAAAATTTTCTCAAGAATTTAGAATCCCCTTATCCCCTTCGTTTCGCTTCATTTCGACAAATTCCTTGTTCCACACATCGAGATAGGTTTCACTCAAATGATGTTTTTGAGCAATAAAAAATCCATTTTGGAAAAATGAGAGAGGTTTTTTTCCACAACAGGCCAAAGAAGAAACACCTCCTTCACGTTTTACACAGGTGTCATGGTTTTAGAGAAATGTCAAAAATACCGTTGCCTCAGGAGAATTGATGCATCTCTGAAGTGACCTTGGGAAAATCCGGATTTATCCTAGCTTGGTTGACCAAATGATTTGCTTGATGTATCAAATGATAACTAGACATAAATATATTTCCAATGAGATATAATGAGCTCAATTTTGAGTTGAGGAAGACCTTGAAAAGTTGACTGCAACAGCACTCTGCCTTGAGGCAGCCTCATTCTGCTCATTTTGACCAGTCTTGAAAGATTTGTTTTTTGACAAGGAAAATGAACTCCAAATTGAAAAATTCCACTTGGTTTGGAACGTATACTCAATAATATTTCCAACGAGCTATCACACGCCCAATTTGGACATCGGAAAAGCCTCTAAAAGCTTCCTGAAAAATGTGCTACGTGTTGGGTTCATGGTGCGACGCATTGGGTTGGTGCGCGGCGCATTGGACCAAAACACAAGATTTTTGCCATTCCTTTCACCCATCAAATTTTTCTCAGTCTCTCCTTGTTCAAGTAAGTCAAATCCACTTCCTCATTGCTCTTAACAAGTGTTTGGTGTTGGTATGAAAATTTAAATGCAAAAAACTCAAAATCCTATTCTTTTGTTTAAAGCTGCTCATTAGGGTTGTGTTTTGGTGCTTTGATGCCAAAGAGTCCTTTTCCCCTTCAACTTGTTGATTCCTTCCCTCACCTTAAACCCATAATCCCTATTAATCCCCTGTTCCTCTACATCCCAAATCACTTATTTCTAAAGTCCTATTTTCCTATCCCTAAACCCTACCATACCCTATTACTCTCCCTTTCCCATATCATTTGCAAAATTCCTAAATCTCCAAACCTCGCATTCCTAAAACACAATCAAGTGATTGTCTCCACATTGTAAATTTCACTTGACTAAACCACATTTTTACCACTGTACTATTTCATACAGTTCACTTTTCCCCACTGTTCCATATTCCTAATAGTCCCTCATTTCCCTTTGGCATACATTTGGCACTTGGAGACAAAGACATCAAGTCTTAATTTCTCATTTTCAACCAATCAAACATACACTTTTCATACACATTGCAACTCCATGATGGACACCGATTCATCATATGACAGAGACAGTGATTCCACCGTCGAAACTGCATGCACCAGGAGGGCACTGAAATGTCAGAAAAGGCATGATAGGCTCCAAATCTTGGCTGAAGCTTCTTTGGCTGAGCATGGTACTTGATTATGGACCTCCAGTCCAAATTTCAAGGAATTTGGAGAAAATGTTGTCAATTTTGAATTTTTTGGTCACAAAACAGATTTCCCGCTGTACGCGTCGCGCCACCTTGCGCGCGCTTATGATTGGGACATCTCCTGGAGGAAAACTTGATATTTTTGAGTTTATTATGATAATTAACACATTCTCAGGAATGGCTGAGAGATTTCATCAAGTTCTGGGTGGTTTAAAGGGTCAAAAACACCTTGAAAATGGCCTTTCTACCACCTTTTGCACCAGCAGGAACCAGTCTTGGGATATTGCTGTTTTGGAGGGGAAAATGACATCAAAATCAAAAAATTCCACTTGTGTTGGATATTAGATAGACAGGGCTTTCCAACGAGCTATCATGAGCTCAATTTGGACTTCAGGAAGTGCCTCAAAAACAGGCTCAAAGTGGCGTGATGCATTGAGTTTTTGGGCGCGGCGCATAGAGAAATTTGGCCTCATTTTCACTCTTCAGCTCAGAAATTCGCCCAGTTTGACTAGTTTCACTTTTTGATGTAACTATTGATCTATATTGATGTAAATTGATGACTATGATGCAATTTTGGCTCATATTTAATTGTTCTAGAGGATTCATTCACTAAAAAGTGAAAATTAAATGAATGAATCAGTTTCCTTCCATATAGAGGCAGGTTGTTTGATTTCCTAGATTTCAGTTCCTAGTTTAGAATTGGTTGAAAAAACTCCTAGAAGGATGAGCTCAACCCCTAGAGGCATTGGAAGGGGTTTGGCTTGTCTATATCATGTATTTTCTGAGTCATTTTCAGGGTTGGACTCTTGGGAAAAGTTGGGCACCTCATTGTATATTCATTTAAGCTTTTTGGAAAAGGAAAGACCAGGGTTTTGCAGCACTTGTTGGGATCCTTGTGGCTCTGATTTTTTATGATGTTTTACTCCATGTATCTGTAAGTTTCATTAAAGTTATATGTATTCCATTTCCCTTCTCTTTGCTTCTGAAATTAAACAAATGAGTAACTAAGGTAGAATTCATTAGTTGGCTGGTGCTCTGCCTTAAACTTTTGTTTAGTTTTATATGTTTTCATCAGTTTTAAGAGGATCCTTTCACCCTCTTGCCCTATTCAACTCCTCAGTAGTCTTTTCTACCCATTCAATTAATCTAAGACATCAAAGCCGTTGCCTTCCTCGCCCCAACTTGAACTCTGCAGGAATTTGGCCTCATCCCCAAGCCCAAATTGCCTTTCCCCTTTTTTCAACAAAACCCCAAAAAATCAAAACAAATCCTCCTATTTGCATATCTAGCCTAAGATCAGTTGTTTTTTTTGTCATCTCAAGCCCTATTGATACATTTTTCCTAAGATTGACCCGGAGAGAGCCCTCTCCTGTTCTGGTAGGGCTAGCTACCAGACTGAGCGTGGTTTGGTGTTACTCTGAATCCCGCCTTCCTTCAGCCTAAGGTGGATTTGGGCTATAACAGAATTAACTACTCATAGATGCTTATACAAATACAAAGAATAAGGAACAAAAATATGTGTAAGCAGTATTTTATTGATGCAATAGATGTAAGGGGTTTCATTTTGATTTAGGAGGTCTAAAAAGGAACAATTAGAACATATATTTTTAGAATATAAATGAAAATCTCTAATAGAATTAGGTTGAAACATGGATCATAGATAGAAATCATTACTACAGGAAAAATTGAATGTTTTTTAATATGTACTACCACTTTTTATTTTAATATAAAGATGAAGTGTTTTGTTCTCTAAAAAAATAAGAAAGATGAATCTCTCACAAATGTGGAGATTAAGGATAATATCCTTCAAATTTTACTTACAGGAATCATATAAGAAACTTATATTTGATCATGTTGTTTAAATTTTTGGTTGATAATCCTCACTCTTCCTGTCCCATTTACAACCAATCCATTGTCATATTAAATACTACCTTAGTTTTTGATTAATTTTGTACTAATTTTGTTATGTTCAATGATACAAGTAGATGTATCATGTTGTTAAATTGATCCCCATTACCTGTGATCAAGCTCAGTTCACTCACACGACAAAGAAGGTTAGGGTTAAACAAGTATATAGATTAAAAACATGAATTAACCACATTTTATGGTTCGAAACGCCGATCTCTAAAAACATGAATGGGATGGATCCAGAAAATCTATTACAACAATACTTTTGTTTTTAAAGATAATTTGTATTTGAACATTACTTTCCCATTCCATGAAAAAATGCTATATGAAGTAATAAATTGTTGAATATAGTAAAATAAATTACTTTAATTTTTATTAAGTGAATATAAACAAATTTATACATAATACTATTAACCAGTTTTAATTGGCAAAACATATGTTCTATATGATATAATATAATATATGTATATGTTATTTAAACAAATTATATTTAATATTTTTTTTAAATGATTCATAAATATGTTTATTGATAATTTTATTATTTATCTTTAAATTTCACAAGAAATAAATATTTAAAAAAATTTATATTCAATTTTTTTCAAAGGAATTAACTTGCCATGGAATACTTCTTAATTATTGTTTTAGTTATTGAAATTGACTTGATCTATTATTAGTAAATTTAGTTATAAGTAATTATTTTTAAAATATTTCTTCATGTTAAACACACACATATATAAAGGAAAGAGGGTAGGAAAAAATGTGTTAGATGGGTGAAAAAGGATGTTAGGTCGAGCACCCACCCACCCAACCACACACACACACACGCATGTATGTGTGCTCAATTTGGAATCTTTTTGACAAACGTATGACACTTTTTTTCCTAGCCTTTTTCCTGACCATACCATGTTTTCTCACTTTCCACTTACAAATACATATTTTTGACAAAGGTATGATTTTCACTTAGATATTCCATTTCTATGCTTATTCTTATGCATTATTATGAAAATTATTATGCTCGCTTTGTAACAACTTATTTACCTTCAATTGAAAATTCACTTGCTTCAAGAAAGTGATTTGAGAATCAGAAATGGAGAAAATTTTCCTCAACTATGCTATCTCCTCATCCTTCTCCTTAATTATATCCTCAGCTGATTTGATCTCTACCTTCTCTGCTACCTCAACCTCCAATGGTGCTGACTCACTATCTTGATTCATAAGAGGTTGCTCCTCCATTTCACTTTGTTCAACAATAATGTCAAGTGTAAGAACACTTTTGATATATTTAGGCACAAAGACTTGTCTCTTCCCCTTCTCATAGGTATGAGTAAACTTAACAACCCTAGGAGTATCTGAAAAATGAGTTGGCATGCTAGAAGATCCAACCTCCATTGGTTGTGATGATAGTGGAGGTGATAATGTACTATGAAAGACATGAGGTCTAGTGGTAGGCATTTTTGCTACTCTTTCCTGTAGGAATTTACAGGGTAAGTTCCTTAGATCAAACACCAAAGGTCACCGGCCACAAAAAAATCACAATTTAGTACACTAGTATATCACGTGGTTAAAACCCTCGAAGAGGGAAACAGTCCATAGCCTAAGCCAACGCGGCCACTTTAGGAAAATTATTAATATAAAAAGAAAATTTTCATAAGCTTCTCTCATAAAGAGTTACCAGACAAATGACCCTCCATGCTCTTTAAATAGATATCATCGAATAATTGAGTGTTAATCCATAGATCAAGTATCTGTAAAACCAAGGAGAGAGTGAACCGTTGGATCACTACATGTCGTGACCGTCATATTATAAGTTACAAATGTACATAGTAAAGAAGCACACTTCACCTAACTCTACACTATACCAAGTTATACTTAACTATTTCCTATGTGTCGAAATATCCTAACATACCCCCTTAAGAACAACTTGGGATAGGATTGAAGGATTTACAAAGGTGACACAAAAGGAGACTATTTCCTATGTGTCGAAATATCCTAACATCCCCCCTTAAGAACAACCTGGGATAGGATTGAAGGATTTACAAAGGGGACACAATAGGAGAAGGAAGGAGGCATTAGAGCCTATCCCCCCTTAATGATAAATTTCTCGAACTCCAAGCATAGATCGAATTTTGGTAAACTTCTCTTCTATGAGAGCCTTTGTAAAGATATTAGCAACTTGATCATTGTTTGAACAATATTGCACATCAAGAACACAGTAATGAATGAGATTTCTATTGAAGTGTATATGAATCTCAATGTGTTTCATACACTGATGTTGAACTGGATCTTTGCATAGTTGAATGGCACTCCAATTATCACACGAAAGTGTACTTGGATGTTGCTGGTGAAGACCTAATTCAGACAGGATATGAAGAAGCCACATGTCTTCCTTAATGGCTTCAACTGCACCATGATACTCTGCTTCTGCCAAAGAAAGAGAGATGGCACTTTGTTTCTTACAAGACCATGTAATAGGTCCTAAACCAAGAGTGAGGACATAGCCTGCAGTAGAATTTTGATCATCAGGGTCACCAGCCCAATCAAAATAAGTGAAACCAATCAACAATGGAGATTCTCCTACACTATAATGAATCCCAAACTGAAATTTACCTCAAATATATCTAAGTATTATTTTAGTTGCTTTCCAGTTACTTTCATAAGCTTGCTGCATAAACCGAGAAATAAGACCAATGGCAAAGAAAAGGTCAAGACGGGTATGGGTTAGATATAGAAGTTTTCCAACAAGTTGACGATATAAGGTAGCATCAACTTCAGGGGTAGTACAAGTGACTGAAAGCTTGACTCTAGATTGAAAGGGAGAAGTGGATGGCTTACAATCTTCCATGTGAAATTGGCGTAGAAGATCACAGGCATACTTGGACTGAGAAAGGGTAATACCTTCTTTGGATTGCAAGACTTGAAGACCAAGGAAATAATGCAAGTGTCCTAAGTCTGTCATTTCAAACTTATTTTGGAGCCTAGACTTCACATGGTTTATATGGTTGGGATCACTATCAGTAAGGATAAGATCATCAACGTAAATAAAAAGGATGATGGAGGACTTACCCACTTTCTTGGTGTAGACAATGTTGTCAGAATGACACCTAGAAAAGCCATTATCTAAGATAAATATATCCATTTTGGCATACCAAGCTCAAGGAGCTTGTTTGAGACCATAGAGAGACTTCCTAAGGTGATAAACAAGGATAGAGTCATTTTGGATAAAGCCAGGGGGTTGTTCCATGTAGATTTCTTCATGAAAATCTCCATGTAAGAAGGCATATTTAACATCCATCTTATGGAATTCCCATTTAAAGGAGGCAACAAGGGAAAGAACAAGGCAGATAGAATTCATTTTCAAAATAGGGGAGAAGGTTTCAGTATATTCAATGCATTCAACTTGTGAAAATCCTTTAGCAACAAGATGAGCTTTATGTCTATCCACTTTTCCATCTGGTCCAAACTTTGTTTTGTAAACCCATTTGCATCTGACAAGTTTTCTTCCCTTTGGAAGATGAACAAGATCCCAAGTATCGTTTGCCAATAAGGAACATTATTCTTCATTCATAGATTCATCCCAATCTGGATGACCTGAGGCTTCTTCAAAGGTGTGTGGATCAATATTTTATGGAACTTGAGCCAATAGGGAGGAGGCTCTTTCAAACTGAGAATGTGTATGACGTCGATCTGTAGGGTCACCTGCAAGAGAACCTGTTGCATACCGAGAAGAGCAGAACCATCTTGGAAGCTGTGGAGCTGAAGGAATATCTTCAAGAGGTGGAGGATGATTGTCATCCTCGCTGTCATCATCTCAAAATAGAGGGAATTCTATAAAAAATAGAAGAGATAGAGAGAGGTGGCACATATGTTGAATCAAGATCGCAAGCCAAAGGTGGCACACCCACTGGACTAGCCTCACAAACTGATATATTTTCATCAAATTTTACATCTCTTATAATGATTATAGTTTTGGATTTCAATTTAATAAGTCTATATCTTTTGACATCCTCAGAATATCCAATAAAAATGAAATTTTCACTCTTAGGTTCTAAGGCTTTATGTTTCACATCTGGAATATGGGCCTAAGCATCACTTCCAAAAACATGAAAGTGACTTAAATTTGGTTTGATTGAGCTTTAGGATTCTTCTGGAGTTATATTCTTTAAAACCTTAGTAGTAGTGTGTTTTTCTATGTAATTTGCACGGTTAATTTATTCTCCCCAAAAATTTAGACTAAGTCCTTTAGATTGAAGCATACAATTAGCCATTTCTTTTAAGTTGCGATTCTTCCTTTTAGATACACCATTTTTTTGTGGAGTATATGGAACAATATGTTGTAATTAAATGCCATGCTCAGTGCAAAAGTTGATAAATTTTTTGTTAACATATTCTCCTCCATTGTCTGATCTTAACTTGAGGATTTGATGTCCATATTTTTTCTCAACAAAGGCCTTAAAGGACAAGAACATGTTAAAAAATTCACTCATGTGTTTTAAAAAGTATACCCAAGTGAGTCTAGAAAATCATCAATGAAAGTTAAGAAGTACTTGCAACCAGAGAAAGAAACAACATGAAGTGGACCACATAATTTACTGTGCACAAGCTGCAAAGGGGCTGAAGCATTCCAATAGGCATGTTTTTCAAAACTATCCCGATGATGTTTTCTGAGTACACATCCATAGAAAACACCATCTCATAAAGATACCATAGGAAGAACTATCACCATAATTTATTTACATAGAGTTTGAAGAGAGAGATAGTTTAAGTGACCAAATCGCCCATGCCAAAGTTTGCTCACTTCACCATTATGAGAAATAAAAACAGAGGGAAGACATGATGGCCCAATGTTGTAATACTTATACAACCTTGTGGAATCATCAACAATGCAAGTAGCTAAAATATGTCTAGGATCTTTGAGGTCCTTGATTACAACATCATGAGGTGAGAATTATAGTGTTTTCTCTTCACCTAAATGAGTTATCTGATAGACAAATAGAAGGTTGCAAGACAAGGTAGGAACACATAATACATCATTAAACTTACCATTATCTAGATGAATGGTTTCCTACAACACTAAGAGTTCTATCATCACCAACATAAATATGTTTGGTGTTACAATCATTTAAACAAGAAAACATGGCTTTATTTTTTCCCATGTGGTAAGAATCTCCAGAATCAATGAGCCACTCATGAAAATGAGAAGAAGAAGATACATTTAATGCATAACTAGATCTTGATGCTTAACAACGACAAGAAGAAAGTGCCATTCCTAAATATGAAGTTGAAGAGTTCTCCAAATTGATGTGGTGCTTCTTCATTGTTGCTTCCTAATGTCGGGGTTTCTACTAGAAAGTAGATCCTAGCATATAAAATATAAAATGCTTCAATTAATATGAAAAATTCTCAATTTTTCTTCAAATAAAACTATAAAAACACTTAGTTTAAAATTCACATGAAGGAGAAAGAGCCATTCAATCAACTACATATATAAAAATATAAAATTCTCTGGCCAAATATTACATTGAGTGGCCTCTTGGCTCTTGGCCCTTCAAACCTCTCCTCACTCTTCCTATACTCCTCACGCACTCAGCTCTTATTTTTGCTCACAAAAACACTCCTATTTATACATAAATAATTCATTTATTTCACCCCACGAATTTCTCCACCCAATCCTCAACTAAATCTAATTTAGATTCATTTTAGGTGTGGACTTAACAGAGTCCCGTACATAGAATTTCTACTCCCTAAGTTTGCTACCTAATTATATTTTCCCTCATATCCTTTTAATTATTAAAAGAATATATACAAAATCCTCACCTTTTCTCTTAATTTATTAAAATAACAATTTAATTAATAAAATAATTAAAATGTCTCACCCCCCTTATTACATAATTAAATAATGAAAAATTGAGCTTGATGCTCCTGCATCAGACTCCCAAGGTTGAAAATTAATCATGATCGCCTAATAATGTGTTCGGATCTTCGTCTGCCTGGATCCCATATCTTGTGCTGCAACTTTACATTTGTCATTGCTTCTGTCTGTTGTTCTTCTCCATGTCTCCATACTTTATGCTGCATCACCCCACTGGCTATGCTTTCCCAATCTTCTGTTGTCTTCCTCTTGCTGCTTCTTCTTTGTTTTACTGCTGTTGGCTTCTTCTGGGATACCTTCATCATTATCCTCCTTATCAGTTCAATTTCTCGGTCCAATAAATTTCCTCCAGCATCGGCAATAAAACCCGTACTCACAAAACAATTGTTAAAATAAAAAACATAAGGCCTCAGTGCCTCTTTCTCTTTTGGCAACATTTCAGTATGCTACTATGAAATTTCCTCGTCCATCAGCACAATAGTATGCTGATTTAAATTCTCTATGAGACTATAAGTTAGTCCCTCCTCCACAACATCTGTTTCAAGAATGTCTCCCTGTTCTAGTTCACAATAATGAACTTCTTCGAATTGTTGAATCCTTCCTACCTCCTTACTCCCTGTTTCCTGATTATTATTCAGAAAAATTTCTTTGTCTTTCTCTTTCAGCAACTCACCCTAAGTATAGATCCTCTGCTTTTCCAACTCTCTTAGCTGAAGATCTAGCTTTCTATATAAATTAACAATCTCAACTTGAGTAGAACTTGGAAATTTTACATAACTTTCCATACCTTCATTTGCTGTTGACCAATCATTAGGCGGTCCTTTTTCCTCTGCTTCAATATTCTGCTAAATATTTCCATGAGACCCCTCTGTCTTCATTTCTTTCTGAGATATTTCTATCTCATCATCATTCTAAATAGATTTCAGATTCAACTCTTCTTCTTTAACAAACTTCAAAGTTTGTTCAACACCCTGTGATGTACCTGTAATCACACACAAATCATTAGTCTTAAAAACATAAGACCCTATGGTCTCACTGGATGTTACAGTCGACATCTCTCTTTGCTGCTCTGAATCCTTCATTTGATTTAGTTCTTCTGTATATTTCTCTTCTTTCTCATCACTACTTCCACTTTTCCTTTGGCAATATTCCTGAATTGTCTTGGTTTGAGCATCATTACATTGTAAACTTTTGTCATCAATCCCATTAAACAAATACATTTGTTGACCTCCTTGGACTTTTTCTTCGATATTTCCACTTTGTTCCTATTCCATAACAGCTTCGACTTGCTATCTTACCCCAAATAAGAATTCATTTATGATTTCTTCCTGTTGTAACCAATCAACACTTTCCTTCTCTGAAATGAATTCTCTACCAGACTTTACCTCAAGATTTTCATTCTCCTTTGTGACAGTTCCATCAGACTGCTCACCGTCTTCCACACATCCTGCAAACATACATAAACTGTGAGAAAAAATGTAAGGCTTCATGGCCTCATTTGTTTCTCTTGCCAAAACATCTTCAGATGCTTCTGAACTATCCCAATAGTTCATTAGATCTCCCTCACTGATCTCTTCACCCAGAATTGCACCATGTTCCAGGCTATAAATGGAAACATCCATTTTTAACTCATCCTCTCTGAGTTCTTCACAACTTGACATCTGCTCGAGCTTCCTTAGCTCTTCCATCAACTGTATGTTTACTTTCTTTTCCCTCTTTTTGTGTAGCTTCTGCCACTTCACCTTCTTCCTCATGGTCCAACCATGTGTCTGGTTTCTCACATTTTCCTGCAACAACTCCATTAACAATTCAAGGTGAATTTTTATCTCATCCTTCTCCCGCTCGTACTCTTCATCATATCTCCGGAAATGACTATCAACAGTCATCTTCCCCTTCTTTGTGAACTACCTCTGTTCACGTGTGGACTTCATTTAATCCACTTCTCCGCAATCCTTCACAATTTCCATTTATCAAAATGCAACTTCTCCTCCTGTGCTTGGCTTCTCTTGGAATCAATCTCTAGCAACCCTCTTGCTGCAAACAACACTTTACTAATTCATGTGTTATAATAACCAATTCTTTAGGTGTCGGGCTCCGCCGATCATGCACCCAATTACATTCAGAATTTGGATCTATCTTACGAATTTTTGACTTTAGACTTACACCAATTCTTCATTTTGGATGAAAAATACTTAATCTCAATTCAGACTATCCAAAATTTAATTTGACTCTAACATCGGTTTTTTCTTCAAATTTTGTCCCAATAACAATGATAGTGGATATTTTGACTTAATTGAAGTTATACAATTCTTCAATAAACATACACCCCTAATAAATTTAGGATGTAAATCTTCACCCTCTTTCATACTTCATTCTTATTAAAAATCATCAATTTGCCTTATAATTTCGCATGATACTGAAGTCATTAGTTGAATTGCAATTTAGGTTTTCCAAGATTTATTTGAAGGTGAAAATAAATAAACCATTCAATCTTCAATGTTCAAAAATATCTTCCTGAAGTATCATACCTCATGCTCCTATTAAGGTTATTAATAAACCTTTCTTTCTGCAAACTCAACCCTCTGGTTTCCATTCTTCTGTGCCATCTTTGTCACTATCAATACTTGCATGCTCACAAGTTTGTCATCTTAATGCAAAAATTTCCCTGCATTTATAGACACCGTGCAACATCAATTCACATTTCTTTACCTGTGTACAGAGAACAAGCAACTTCTTCAATAAATGATGTACAACTCATACACTGTTTCATCCTGAATATCCCCTCCTTAAATTCTGTCACATGATGGTAAAACAAAGGTTTACAACATCAAGCAATTATATTTCCAATCACCAATCAAAAGAATTCTTCTTTTCCCACTACATGCTTTGTACAAAATAACTTAACCAAAACTATGAAGAATCCACATTAGGCATAATAAATCATCATACTATGCATAATAAACCTCCTCAAATAAACATGCATATTTCTCTTATGTCATCCAGGATTAGCAAATTTTCATTCATTTTTCCATTCAATTTTACCTCAGCATCTACAACAGTAGTCTTCAAATAACATCTTCAAACCAAGGTTAAATAAAACATATCATCTCACCTTCAAGATCTTTGTGTGATCTTGTTCTATCTCTCATCTGCACTGTGTCTCTATGTTCTATCATCTTTCAGACTCAAAGTATGATCTTCTTTTAAAACCATATGAAATGAACCCATATGAAATATCTGCTTTACGGAATTCATAAACCCAGGTGGAAGTTGTTTCCATTTTTAATTTTATGGTTATAAACCATGTTAAAACCCCACTTTATTACTTCACTTAAATTATAATTTCAATTTTTTTTTAAACCAAAATTCCACCATATATATATAAATTGTTCCACGACTATCAACTCACCATTTGCCTTCCTCCAAATAGCGTTGCGTATTTGACTTGCACAAATATCGATGTTTCCTTAAAAATTCTGAATTTCCACCATCGATCCTCTCGTGCTCTTGATCCACTGGATATCGCACTCCATGCGAAAACCATATGTTGTTTTGCAAAACAGCTTGTCTGCTCCTTTGCCCCATCGATTCATGCTTTATGTCTTCTATTCATGCTTTATGTATGTTGTTCCTTACCATTTCAATTTATAATGTATTTTTGATGAAAATATCAGATCGAAGTCGCCAACATGGCCTTCTCTCACTGCCTTGGTCAAATGAGTATTAATCTACCCAAGCCAAATGGTATGCCCTAAAACTGGCTGGGGCTGTTTGCGACTTTTGTAGAATAGTTACCCAGAAAATACTTCACAAGAAAATGGACCAAAGAAACCGTTGACAAGGGAAATAAGAGGTATTATCATCAAATGAAGATTTTAGGCCATGCTACAAGAGGTGGGCAAGGTCAGTGAAAGAAGATACCGTGTTTGCTTTTAATTATGACCTTCGATGCCCTGATTGAGGGGTGTTTCTATTTTCACTAAACTAATGATTGCAGCAATCAGAAAATTTAAGCAATTAAAAGTTACAGATTCCCAAAAGCATTTCTGAATGAATTTCATTTTATTTCATAACAAAATGTGTAAATAAAAAAAAACCCACATTTGAATTCAATTGAATTCGATTCCTTTTCTCATACGCAACTATTTCACCTCCTTTGCCTATTGTTGTAATTCCAGTTGCCGGTGTGTCCATTCTTCTTCATCTGCATGTCTTTGAACTCAGAAGTCTCTTTAATTTTTCATGACCCTCAATCAATTCACTCAAAATTTCAGTCACATCTGATTCTGAACTAGATCCTTTAGAAGTGCCCATAAAATGCAAGTTCCCTTCTTCCGGCATTGATGACATGCGGCATATATATAGTATCAACCCTTGCAATCTAATCAGGCTTGCGTAGCCTCTCTGCACACGTTGTGGTTTTGACCTTGAATACACAACGGAGTTTCATACCAATCAACTATGGCATTTGACATCTTTATTGTCACGAGTTGAGCGCAGAATATTTACCAAGGTTTTTTTCCCTTGTGACTTTAGCTACAAAATTTAATTCAAAATTTTGTCCTACCTCCACAATGGTAGCATCTACCTGTATTTCGCTTCTTCACTCTGTTGCAATTGCTTAATTCACAACTCAGTGCTAAAAAAAATCTACACGGAGACTACAATATACATGGGCAGAATCTAAATGGCTGAATTCACAAATCATACAATATGGATGGCATTCAAATGTCATATCAAAATCATACCAACGGTATTACCTTACATGGATGGCTATTTACCATACAAACATATCGACCAAGTTAATTTTGAATCACTGCAAAGGAAGCAACGCTGCTACCCTGCTTAGCAGAATTGCTCCGCTCCGTTCTGCTTATGAATTGTTTGAGTTCTGCATACTTATAACTTACACACCTTGCATTAACTATTCTGCATTCAATTTCAAACAACTTACCCTGCGTTCAATCACAGTGATGGCTCATATGATATGTTCCATCGTAGCGTTGGGAACTGTATACTTGTTACAATTTCTAGCTTTCAACTTCGATTTTTTTTTCTTTGATCCGATTTGCAGCAGCATTATAACATCAATGTTATCCATTCGTCAGCGTTATAAATATGCCTTTACTTGGGATCCATCGGCATTATTTCCCTCTTGCAAGTGCACCCTTCAATTCACATGTCAATTGTTGTGTGCATTTTCCATCGTATGTCTGGTTGCATAACCAACATCTAATGTAAGCTTGTTCATGTAATCAAAAACCATATACAATATACATAATTGCAAATTCAAAACATGTATCTTTCCCTCGCTTTGATACAAAATGATGGTAGGATTTCTGCTAGAAAGCATATCCTAGCATATAAAATATAAAATGCTTCACTTAATATGAAAAATTCTCAATTTTTCTTCAAATAAAACTATAAAAACACTCAGTTTAAAATTTACATGAAGGATAAAGAGCCATTCAATCAATTACAGATATAAAAGTATAAAAAATCTCTGGCTAAATATTACATTGAGCGGCCTCTTGGCTCTTGGCCCTTCAAACCTCTCCTCACTCTTCCTGTACTCCTCACGCACTCAGCTCTTATTTTTCCTCACAAAAACACTCCTATTTATACATAAATAATGCATTTATTTCACCCCACAAATTTCTCCACCCAATCCTCAACTAAATCTAATTTAGATTCATTTTCGGTGTGTACTTAACAAAGTCCCGTACACAGAATTACTACTCCCTAAATTTTCTACCTAATTCTATTTTCCCTCGTATCCTTTTAATTATTAAAATAATATTTACAAAATCCTCACCTTTTCTCTTAATTTATTAAAAGAACATTTTAATTAATAAAATAATTAAAATGTCTCACCCCCCTTATTACATAATTAAATAATGAAAAATTGAGCTTGATGCTCCTGCATCACTTCCAAGGCTTCCATCTTCTTAAAACATTTGGACTCTACATGGCCATCATGATTACAAAAGTTTCAATGTCTATCTGTTTTCTTCCCTTTATTTTTATTTTCCATATCAGTTTGGTGAGTTTATTTTTCAGTTTGCGGATGAAATTTCTTAAGACCCTTTTTTTGTTTAGGACCATTCTTTTTAGGATACTGCTTCTTGGGATTCTTTTGATACGGTTGTTGTTGGGCTACTAAGGATTTCTTAGAAGAGTTTCCAATATTGATAAGACCAAGGTGTAATAGTTTTTCCTGTTCTCTTATCAAAGAATCACAAAAAGCATCAAAAGAGGGAGACTTGTAGGCTATTCCTTGAAAAATGAGGACTTCTCTAGTGGAATGGAAGGTGGAAAGAAATACAAAGTATGCAAGTCCAAGCTTAGAAAAAATGGAATAGATAAGGGTATCATCTTCCTTTTTGACCTTACAACCTTCTAAAAGAAGTCTAAGGGTCTTGAATTTGGACAAAAAATCTTCAATAGAGGAGAAATTATTGGGGTCCAAAGTAAGAAACTTATTTTCAAGCTGGTGGGCCCTGATTTTATTTTGAATGCCAAAAACCGTATTTAGATTTTTCATATCTGCATCACGGGTGTCAATTTCTTGCATATAAAATAGAATATATTGAGCAATGGACATTCCTATTAACCCTCATGCTTGATCTTGTTTATTTTCCAATTTAGGTTCTTTATCTCCATAGGTAGGTTTAGTTTCTTGTCTTGGGGCTATTCTATAAAGCCCTTTACTTCTAAGTAAGTCTATCACGTAAGATAGCCATTGGAAATAATTGGTGCTATTAAGAATAACCGGGCATGCACTTTCCATTTTTTTTTAATGAAGCTGAAAAAGGTTGAAACTAACTGCTCCAATGGAAAGATCTCAAAAAATAAGTTGGTTCAAAAGAAACGGCTCGACAAACGGCTTCCAGATGAAGAAGTTATGCCTTTTTTAAAAACATTTGTTGTAGATGCTGAATAGTTACGTGAAAGGTTGAAAGCTGATGATGAAGTTCTACTTTAAAAAAAAATCCCCTCCCCCCCCAATTTCGAACTTAATACAATAAACTCACTTAAAAAAAATTTACTTTATGTGACCCACTTTTATAAATAAGTGAGAGTCATTTTACAATGTTACTTTTACATGTGCTTTTGAAATAAACCCCTCTTTTTAAAACCAGTAACTTGCCAAAGGGCTTTATAAGAAAAAGTAACTTAAGAAAAAAAATTTTACAATAAAAAAGCTTTAGAGAGAGACTTGAACCCAAGACCTCTATTCTCATAAATTAACTTTACACCAAGTGAGCTAGTAAAAGGATTTTGTAATTGTTTGAAAGGAGGAAGGGTTTTTTTTTTTTTTCTTGCTCTTCGATGTGCGTGATTTTTCCTGCAAAAAAAAACTCAAAAAGCTGTGCACAAAAAAAAAATGCAAGCCTTATGGAAGAACGTAATATTTTCGGTTAGCCTTACCAACAAATATCCTTTTTTCACTATTATGATTTCTTGAGATCACACAAAGACACGGGGAAAGAGCATACATAGCCAAAAAAAAAAAAAATCCCATCTTCCTGTTTCTAATTTTCCAAGATCGCACACAACATAGAGAAAATAGCATACAAAGAGAAGAGGGTATATATCTGGAAAAAAAAAAAACTATAAACTAAAATAAATAGAGGGAACTAAAATAAACATAATGATTAATAGATATAACTGCAAAAAAGATACTTTATACCTCCAGATCTAAAATGACATAACTCGAGCAACCAGAAACCTTTTCGAATGAAACGAAATGGGTTCCTCACTGTAACAGACACTCCAGACACAACAATGTAGTTTTCCCGACCTGAAAGTGGTCAAAAATAGTATAATTGGAAAATGATAGTCGCATGCAGTCAAACCGGCTTTGGATTTGGATCAACAATGGATGCAACCCTCAAAATGGATCTAATACCATGTATTAATTTACAGGGTAAGTTCCTTAGATCAAACACCAAAGGTCAGTGCTCAAAAATAGATCACAAATCAGTACACCAGTATATCACGTGGTTAAAACCTCGAAGAGAGAAACAGTCAACAGATTAAGCCAATGCGGCCACTTTAGGCAATTTATTAATCTAAAAAGAAAATTTACATAAGCTTCTCTCATAAATGGTTACCAGACAAATGACCCTCCATGCTATTTAAATAGAGATCATGGACTAATCAGGTGTTAAGCCATGAATCAAGTGTTAATAATACCATGGAGAGAGTGAATCGCCAGATCACAACATATCATGAACATCAAATTATAAATTACAAATGTACATAGTAAAGAGACACACTTTATCTGACTCTACACTAGACCAAGTTATACTTAACTATTTCCTATGTGTCACAATATCCTAACATTTCCATGAAATTTTCCCAAGTTATGTGGATGGATGAACGGTAATGCAATGAAATGATCTTGACTAGACCATGATGAAAATACTAGGGTTATGATCTCATTTTATTCTATGAAATTTCTCAGTAATCTTAATCAAACTATTGTACGAGCAATGTGGCAAATCAGGTATTTTGACAGAGGTGAAATGCATCAACAACCTGATATGGTACCTATACAACTTGGAAAATATTCCTTCACATGTGAAATACTTCATTAATAAAATCATCAAAGGAGAATATTTTTTTCTGAGGTGTCTGAAAGGGAAGAGGTAATCTGGTTCCTCTCTAGCATGAGGCTTCAGAAATTGTTTGTAATTTTCAATGTCTAAATCCATGCCCTTGAACCACTTCTCTCCATGACAGCGAATACATATTGCTGAAGAAATTAGGTATGTTGATAGGTTAATCTCTACACTTTCAATAGTGACCTTTCCCATTATGAAGCTTGTGACAAATAATTTTGTCAGTTGAAGATGATGCCCTTCCTCCATGAGCCTATTCACAGAACCTCAAACATCAATTCCTCTGAAAACATCCTCTAGACAAGGCTAAAACATTGATTTCATGCATTGTGAAGGGTTATAACCTGAGGTGGTGCCTTCGATTGAAGTTTTTATTATCACTCTCCATTTGGTTTATCACTGAAAGGATGAAAACCCTAGTGTTTTGGTGGGATGAGTATGTGTAGTGAAATCTAGAAAAAACTGGGTGTAGGGATGGTGTAGGTTTAGAGGGTGAGATGGAGATTTATGGAGCTAGGGAAAATTCTACAAAAAATTCAGTAGATAAGGTGTCATGTTAGCTCCATGTTGTGGGAAAAATGAAGTGAAATGGATGTGAGGAATGTGGTGAAAAGATGAAAACATAGGAAATTCCCAATTTTTCACTGTAAAAATAACTTGAATTTAGGGTTTTATGAAAATTTCATGTTAGGGATGATATATATGGTGGAATATGAGTGTGTGAGGTATATGGGAGGTGTAGGGTAGTGTTATATGGTAGGGTTTAGGGTTTATGAAACTGGAGTAGGTTAGGGTTTATTGAAATGGAGTCTTTCAATGACATGGAGAAGTGATGGTATGGTGTAATATGGAGTGATCATGAAAATGAATTGAAAACTCAATAACTTGACCAAGGGAGGGTATAAGAGTGATAAATTACTATTTTTGAGGGGTCCAATGAGTGGTGGTCACAAACCTTGATCTTGTTTGAATGGATTTGAAGCAAAAAACCTAGTTCTTCCCTCCCTCCACAAGCATAGTAGCAATGAAAAAAAGCGTAACAACTAGCTAGAAGCGTAACAATAGGCTTGAAAGCATAACAACACTTGCGCAACACACCCAAAAACATAAAAATACTTCCCAGAATCATAAAAATACTTCCCAAAAGAATAACAAAGGGGCTAGAAGCATAACAAAGCCTTTGAAAGCATAGCAGGAGGCTACATAAGTGTAACAAAAGCAACCTGAGGTGTAGCAAAGAGTTTTTGAAGTTATTTTTCGCCTTGGTTTTGAACCTTTGACCATGTTAGGAGTGAAAATGAGGTAGGAGAGGATATCTTACACATAACAAAATATAATAATGAGTCAAGATGAGCTTCTTTTGTCTTTAATAACCTTGAAATGACGTTTTTTTGTCTTGTAGTGAAACAATAAGACAAATTTGTCTTCTTGAAACATTTTGGCATTTAAACACATTTTAAAACAAGACAACATATATTATTGTACCTCCTAACTATGATATCTCCCTTTTAAAGGTTTATGAGTGAAATGAAGGGTGAGTGCCTTGTTATGATGACAAATTGGACAATTTTCAAAGGCAGATGATGACACCTATAGTAGACCTAGATGAGGTGAAGTGAAATGACCCTAAACCTTTTAAATGAAAATGAAATGATATGACCTTGAAAGTGATGATGGCCATGGATGAGATGAGGGAGAAGAAAATTTTGACCTAGACCTTTTCAGTGACCAAAATTATTTTTTGAAAACTTGTTTGAAAAACTAAAAATATTGACCTATTACTACTAGGAAAACAACTGAAAGAGTATTTTTTTTATCACTCACATACCGTCAGTAACATTGGCTTTGGGTGGGGATGGAAAATCCTTCAAGAGGTGTCAATAACACCGTAGATCAGGTAGCCTTACCATTGGGCAATGGATTCAAAACTGGATATTGAAAAAATGTAATATTCCCAAATGGGAAACGTAGGAATATAAAACAAAATGCTTGAAATAGCAGTGTATAACATCACATCAATAATTGAGACCAATATGGAGCTATTTCATTATATATAAGAGAAGAAAATAAGTACAAAATTATGGGGCACAAACCATACAACTTGAATCAACAAGCCTCCAATAGATAAATCCCCTCAACAATTAGGTGTTGCTACTATACAAAATGCCAGAAGACTACTACAACGCAGTCACAAGTGCACTGCTATAGCATATGGACATACAAAAGATAAAATGGATGATATATGCCTCATAGGATAATGTACATGAAGATAAAGGCTCTATACAACCTCCAACAAGAAACCCAAGAGGGTTTTCAGAAATACACCAATATACAAGTAATGAACCCAAGCCCTAGGGCTGAAGATTCACTGCAACTACACAGTAGGAAAGATGTGGCTGATATGATGTAGAAAATAATTTAGCCTCCTCTAATAGACTCTCTAGATGAAAGTTTGATCCCCTCACTAGAAAACCTCCTCCCAAAATGGTGTACTGAAACCACCCCTGCAACTCCTCCCTAAAATAACGCAGATCTGGACTGAAACTGCACTGTAGGGGAAAATGGTAATGTGTCCTGATGCCAAATACTAAAATAAGGCTCAAGGGACTTCCTCACTAGCCTCCCAATGGAAGGAAACCTTCCTCCACTGAAAAACAGATCATAAATCACCCAAATGTATTCTCCACTGTTGTAACCTACAACTCAGCACATCTCTCAACAAAAACTGTGTTGTAGATGAAATATGGAGCTTGGCTTGATGCCATAATGTGGAAATGTAGTGCAATCACTTCTCCTGAGTAGGCACTTGAAGTCCCCCGAGGATGAAGGTGGGATTCCAGCTCAGGAACACCCTATGCTAAACAGCACTACAATCTTAACTAAACAACTGAAGAGATCAAACAAGTCTTAACAGACCATATCAAAATAATAATAAAAAACATGCTCACAATGGCTACCATCCCCTTCCTTATATTCTTGGTGAGCTTCCTCACCTTGAACACCACTCATTAAAGCCACTAATTCCATGCATGGAGTCTCCCTCCAAAACTGCGATGTCCCTTAATGGATTCCACTCTTTCCATACCAGCGTTGTTTGATTTGGTCAAGGTTGAACCAGTCTTCATACTCCATCCCCTTTTCACACCTAAGGGTATTGTATTCCTTCTAAGGATATTTATGGCTCTCCCTACCCTCTTATTCCTCTAACTAAGAGAAAAATAAAAAATTAATATTTGAATTAGCAGTGTGCTATTTTAGGAATATTACAAAATTTTTTGACAAAATGGAAATGATGAACTAAATCTAGAAATGACTTTGACTAGAAAACTGACTTGAATACTGATTGTTAGTATGAATATTTTGTTGAAGTGTACGAAAAATACCCTTTTAGCCGTGCATAACAAACAACCCTCACAACAAAATATAGCTGTTAATATCTTCAGATCTGTAGTTAGTTGATCAAGACAAATGCTGCAAAAATCCAAATCTATGCATAAAAAGACATTAAGCAGTAAAAATAAGGTTTTGCTCCATACATCCAATAGAAAAGACAAGAACAATATTTTTGAAAGAATTTTATATTAAGGGCACCTGGGAGGAAAACAAGAAAGGTGTTTCCAATTCTCCTCAATGAGATGGGTTCTTGAAAGTCCTCAGCGCTTCAGATCTAGAATTTCTCTCTCTTGTTGGTGTAGAAAGGGAGCTCACAAAGTAAATAATGGAAAATTTGACAATGATAATGGATCAAAGTCAGACCAAGAGTATAGATCTAGAGTGATTTAATAGGCAACAAAAGGTGAAAAATGAATGGCAAAACCCTTCTATTTATAACAAAATATTGGGTCATTCTAGATCTTGGTGCATGATTAAAATAATATTAACCAAATCTAGATCCACTTTTTATGGAATATTTTATTATATTTGTTGGACAGAAAAGGTATTTGACTTGGGTCAAATCCATTTATTTGTAAATAATAAATAAATAAATGATTTATTTAATTATTTATAAATGATTTAGTCATATTTAACAAGGAATATTATTTAAATATGATTTAAATAATTATTCCTAGAAAATAAGAAGATAAATAAGGATTTATCTAATTAATTTCCTTGTTTTGGGTTAAATATGACCAGGAATAATAATTAAATTATTGTTTAATTAATTATTCCATGAGGAAAACAAAAAAAATATAGATTTGTTTAATATTTCCCCTTGGGGTTTCCTCTTTAGACCATAAACAACCTAATAAATGTGCTTTATTAAGTTATTTCACATAGTGAAAGCAATTTTACTTAGGGTAAAATTGGTCTTACATGGTGTACCTGGGTCCATCTAATGATAATAGGTTAGATGACCAAAAAATGGTGTAACAGATTGCCCCCCAGTGTGCGTGTGTTAGGAGAAAATTGTATGACTGAAGTACGTTGTAAGAACTCAATCACTGGACATCAAAAGGAAAGTCAGAGAGAGAAATGTAAGGTAGATTAATGTGCTAATGAACTAGAACCTAAGGAGATGAGACTTACAGGTCTCTTTTTATGGATGGGTACCTGTGCTAAAGGTGGCGGGGGAGGCATACCTATGCCCGCCGAAACAAAGTACAAAAGAATAGTGTGTCCAGTAAACAAGGGACTAAACTGTAAAGTACATGCTGGCATAAACATGAGCTAGATAAAAGATACAATGATGAGTCCCACATACATGTTGTGCCTTGGATAATAGCCAGGACTTATACAATAATATCTAAGTACATGAGATACAAATACAACCCCAATGCCCCTATAAACGGGGAAGGGCTCGCAAAATTTGATTGATACATGCAAATCAAAGAGGCGCTGCAAGCGGCTAAGGCCGAAATCATCAAATCCATGGATCTGCATCAAAGGTTGCAAGGAAGAGGTCATCCGGGCATGTGGGGGGCTACCTGCAGGGCCACCCCCTCATGAGGGTTGAGACATCTCACACACACCTGGGAATCACCGATATCAGCTGCTGCATCACTGAACCATCAAGTATACGGATCTCGATCATGCTGAAAGGAGCTAGAGATGAGAAAAAATCAAGTCAAAGGGAAATAAGGAGTCCCTTTGCCTGATCTGGGGCACCGAACAAGAGTGGAAGCTGGAACTAAGGTACACCACCCTCTAGACCTATCTTCTGGAATGAATGAGCTGATGTCGACAAAAGGAGGTCCACCATAGGTGAGGCAATAAGGGATCCTCAACTAAGGCACGAGAGAAAATAGTAGAGCGACTGACAGACTGACACCAATGATGATGATGAAATGGGGGGTACTTAGTAGCGAATGGACGACTTCCATTGTTAAAGCATAAAGGGAATGGATGACCTGGCAGCGACTGACAAAATATCATGAGGGTTAGGGGACAGTGGGACTGAAGGCCATAATGTGCGACACGAGAGAGGGACCAAACAATGAAGGATGGAGGACTATAACGGGATACAAAGGGACTCGGGATAGACTCCATGAATGCAATGATGACTCAACTCGGATGCTCTAAACAAGGGTGACTCGATGGTGCTTCCACACAATAAAGATCCAATGGGGGACCATAAAAACATGAGTACAAGATGGTAACTCACGATGAACATCAACATGATCATGGAAAAGTATGGAGGCCAAGTGGTGCCCCTAGTATGAGTGTTTCAAGTGAAGAAATTCGATTTTGAGGAGGGTTATCGTTGAGGGGCATAGGTGCCCCCAAGCATGTTGTGGTCAGGCCAAATGTATCTAGAAAAAGGGGAATCTAAACACATTTGAATGATGTGGTGCGCCATTTTTTTTCTCGTTATGGTTATGCAGTTTGAGAAAGGAAATGGAGGATTACCAATCTCTTTTAGTACTGCATATATGAATTAAATGGACTTTAAGCTTCCAGGTTAGCATACCTGGTGTTACTATCCCAAAGATAGGATTTGGAGGTAAGGAACTGATGCTCGCCTAGAAAACCCAGAGGTTGGTAAAAAACAATGTCTAAGAGACTGGGTTGCTAATGTAAGATGAAGGAACGATAAGGGGTATCATCCCTAGAGTGATCTAAAGTGATATGGGACTCTAGAGGTTCTTCTAAATGTGGAATAATAATGGTACTAAAGTCGATATGACCAGATACACTAGGAGAGTTGTGGAGAATTACTTCTCCTGGTCTCTCAAATATGGGTGCCCCCTTACCCAAACATTAGGTGTCAATGTAATGGCTACAAGGTGTATGTGGTTCGAATGCTTAGGTTCGATGTAAGGGGGGATAGATAAAGTTAGGGGTGGTGATTTCTTCCATAATGTCATCATCGTGATAGAATATGGGGTGACTGGTGGAAGAAAGACCACCTGACGCCGCGGAGCTACCTGACTCATCATCATGAGAAGAGAGGTTCACATGTGCATCGTCACAAGGGGTGACAGAAGAGTAAGCAGATAAAGGATCTACTGATGTTGAGCCCAGGGTGATCGCTAAAGGGAGGTCAAACAAAACATCGAGGGAATTTTCCAAGGGGACTTCCACCAAGGGTCTCATGGATGATGATAGGTAGAAAATGGTGGCAGCAGGCTCTGTCATCTCGACATCAGGAGGGGGAATATCAATGGGAGTGGGTAAATCCTCAAGCTGACCTGAAGCATATTGCACAAGTATGGGAGAGGCAGATTTATTTTGTTCAATCTCGTACTCTCGAACTACCTCTAACGAGGCACAGTAATGCATCAATTGGGGACAATGGTGGGAATAATGGCCATGGACACCACACAGAGCACAGGGTTTGTTGGTGTAAATAGTCTTTGGGTTCTTGGCTGTGGTCGAGGAAGAAACAGAGGTTTCAGTGACTGTAGACTCAGGGAACATGACTTTAACCATGGGTTTAATACAGGGAAACTCGGGAGAAGTATGGGTGGCATGATCGACGACATCACAAAAGGCACAAGGCTTTGCGGGCGGAGTAGGGGTAGGGTCAGTCGGGGTGGCCTTGTATTTGGGTGCCCCCTTGCGAGCTTTTCCTTTCTTTCCCGGAGCTGGCCCAACAGGAGAGGGGTCCTATTGAGGTGATGAGGGCACTATAGCAACGAAAGAAGCTAGGGGAACCGGTTGGACCGGTGTCAAAGAAAGGTAGGGTTTGGGGTGACCAGGTAGGGTAGTGGCTGGAGGGTCAAGGTACCAGACGGGTATACCCAGGGTCAAGTTGGGGAGAGAAAGGGTGGCCATGATGGGAACCGAATAGACTCTGGGAGGGGGAGCAAGGAAAGGTATCTGACTAGTGGGGTAATGACTAGGAGGGATGACTCCAAGATGGTTGAGGCCTGGTGGAACTGACCCAGGATGATAGAGGGGCTCATGGGTACCAGCTGTAGGAGAAGGGCCAGAAGGAGGAGGTCCGAATGGCTAAGATGAAGGGCTAGGAGTAGGTTGCGGCAGGCAAGGTTGAGGTTGCGGACTAGCCGAAGCAGGTCGCTTAAGGGCAGCTCGAGACAATTGCATCATGAAAACATTTGTTAAGAAGGGATCAGGGACAGGGGGAGGGGGAAGACCAGGGAAGGTTCCAAGAAAAGAGGAGTCATTGTAGATGCCAAGAGAGACACTGGTCAAAGAATCGACAGTTTGCTTATTGACTACATAAGAGATGGTCAACTCAAGGGAGGTCTAAGATTTTGGCTCATGAAATGTCAATTGGTCAATGGTGACTATATTTTCATTATGAGGGAAAAACATCTTGCGGTGAACCACAGATGGGACAACAGACATGGCATAGGTGTAGTTACACCCCAAAAGAATGTTATAATCGAGAGGGGTGTCGATGACTTCAACGTCAACGCAAACAGTCTTGCCCACAAGAGTGATAGGAAAATTACGGAATAGGCCAATGGGCTGGGAGGTGTGGCCATCCCACACACGAAGGGTGATTGTGGAAGGGGCCAACTCAGGAGATCCGAGTTGTTTCCAAACCAAAGTAGACGTCACACAGGTGGATGCCCCCTCATCAATGATACACCGAGAAACGTTAGCGTTCCAGATTTTGACTGGGATTTGGAAAGCTACAAAAGCAGGAAGGGGAGGATGTTTTGATTGACGGGTGTCGAAAACAATCAATTGGTCATCAGTAGGATCTACAGTGCCCATGGCAGATATTAGAGCCTTCTTTTGAGAAGGACACGACTGGAGGAGTTCTAGTGTTGAAATGGCAGCAGGAGACTGCGCTAAATCATCTACTATGCTATACGAATGAGCAACTCGACCAGAAGCAACATTTCGGTGTAATGATCCCTTAGGTATCTTGGTATGAACCTCAACTTTGGGCTGAGGGATATGCAAGGGACCATTGGATGTCGAAGCGGCTCGGTAGAACCTGAAGAAGATTACTCTGGGACAGACGGAGAGGGAGGCTTGGGGTACTGATGAAACTGAGTTTGAAGGTTAAGTTCGACAATTAGAGGTTGATCAGAGTTCATCATGAGGATTTGGTAATAGGAGGAACTAGAAGGTGAAGGTTGAGTGGTCCTTTGTCCATCAGGTGGTTGGGTAGCCACGAATCCTTGCTGGGGGAAAGGATTGGTAAACATAGCCGGTTGAGTAGAGGCCAGATTGGGGGGAGAAGTAGGGGAGGCATGCTGTCCGCGCAATGTGGCTTGAGACTCCCACATCTGCCACATCTGTGGTAAAAGGGGACAATCATGAGTGTAATGACTGTAAACACCGCAACACGAACAAGGCTTATTTATACGAAGAGGCTTGTCCAGCTTGGGCTAAGTGCCCTGCTGCTGGTTAGCAGTGTTAGAGTCAATACCTGGAGGATTGGGTCCATGATTACTAGGGGCAGATTGATTTTGATTTCCTTTCCTCTTTCTTTGAGAAGAAGGAGGATTAGTCGCGCCCCGCTGTGCAAATACTTGCCCCGGAGGGGGTGGTAGTTTCTATTGCTGGGGCTGAGAAGGCAAGGGAGGTGGAGGTGAAAATGGTGGAGGAGCTGAGGCACCAAGCTGTGGATAAGGATAATGGTTAGGTTGGGCAACATTGAGGTAACCAGGAGGTTTGGCAAAAGGAGGAGGCATGCCGTATCCTAGATACATGCTACCTAGAGGGGGAAAAGTGATGGAGGTGTTGGCCCCTCCCGGAGGGAGACCATAGCCCATAGGAGGTTGAGCGTCCGGATATGAAAGAGCTCCAACGATACCGTCGGCAGAATGAGATGCCCCCGGGGCGTTAGCACCACCAGGTCTGGGGCGGTCAGGAAGGACAGTATAAACATAACCAGACTGAGCATAGATGAGGTCATATTTCAAGGCTATTTGGAGGGCGACTTCTTCGGTTTGAGGGAAGCGTGAGGTGACATATTTTCCGATAGCGGGTAAAAGAGATCTAAAGAACTAGTCCATATAGACACGGTCTTCAAAGGTAGGAGCTTGACATAAGCTCTTTCTTCGCTGCCATTCCTAGACATGATTGTAAAGGCAGGTCACAGACGATTGATGGAAATAAGTCAAGAGTTCGGTACCAATGTCGTATCGGAGAGGAAGCTAGAAATAAGATAAGAAGGCTCGAGCAATGGTCGCAAAGGTGGTATGAGAAGAGACGGTCTGATCAACATACCATTTAGAAGCTTCGCCTATAAGCGTGTGTTGGAACAATATAAGATGGATGGAATTATCAGTAATGGAATTGGATGAACAACACATGTAGAAAGATCGAATATAGTTGGAGGGATCTTCTCCAGCAAGGCCTTCTAACTTGGGAATGTCAGAGGGGAGCTTGGTTGGCATAGCAGGCCAACCAACATCGTGGCGGATAGGATCATTGATCAACTGATTGAAATCGAGGAGACTAAGGCCTGCCATGAAGGGGAGAAAGGGAGCAGTCAAGGTAGTTCCTGTGGTGATTCCGCTAGTAGCATTCCTGGAAAGAGGGCCAGGATTACTGCTAGCGTTAGGCCCTGGACCAAACATAGTGAAGGTAACAGGGGGAGAACCAGAAGTAAAAGGAGAACCCAATGAATCAGAAGAGGAGTCGGAGTGCGAACTCGGAGAAGGACAAACTCGATGACGGCGGGAAGGAGTAGGTCGACCGACCGGAAACTGAGGATGAAGGCCAAGAAGTCTCCTGGATACATGCCTTGGGGGCGCAATGATGACAACACAAACACGACACAGAGGGAAGAAGAACGACCAACAGGGGTAGGGAGGTGAAAAATCAAGTGATTACAATGTCGAAACAAGGGCAAAGAGGTGCGGTGTCAATTGATTTTACAATGTGTTAAAGTATTTTCCTGGCGGTGTTAACCAGGTTATTCTTTGCTTAGGGTGAGTGTGTGGCATGCGTTAATTTTAATTTTTAAACCCAAACGTTTTGAGAGAAAAAGAAAAAGTGTGTTGCGTAACTGAAAATAAATCTACAAAGAACAGTATATAATGCTGAAATAACAGAAAAATAACAGCTAACAATGCATCAATCTAACCCAAGGAGGCGAGTCTCTCAAAAAATAGTTTAATAGAGGGAAAAAATCTAATCAAAACACACTGAAAATAATCCAATAGATCTAAGGTCTAAAGGATAAATCTGCTGGAAAGAGGTGCAGAAAACAACAAAGAGGCAGAGGCAAGGTTGTTGTAAAAGAGGAGGTAAACAACTAAAGGTAGTAGGGAAAAGGAGGTGACCCTAAAGGCAAACCCAAAAAAAACTATATGAGGTGATTTGAAAGTAAAAATAGCTGATCTAAAAGGGATCTGAAGAGGAGGGATCAGATCTGGAAAAGAGATGGCTAAAACTCTGAACATTTAGACAACTGCAATAGCGAAAAAACTCTTCCACAAAAAGTGGAGGGTACTAAAGCCCGAGGGGGATAGATTCCCACTTATTTGAGTAAAACAGAATATAAACAGGTCTAAACAGGTGGAGAAAGAGGCTGGAAAACCCTAACAGAAGCTTCAGACAAACCCAGAAAAATTTCAGAAAATTTGCAGAAAAAAGTGCAGGTCGCAGGTTCTGACCTGTTTTTTGTCCAGGTCGCAGATTTGAGGCTGAAAAGTGTGTCCTGCAGGCCAGGTCGTAGGTTCTAGGCCAAAAATTATGACCTATAGCTCTGGGTGTCTGGGTAGTAGATTTCAGAAAAATTTGTCGTCTCAGTTGCGGCTGATGTCTGTTACCTGCGCAATAGGGCCAGAAACACACGGAAGTTAGAAATTGTAATGTTTGAGGGTTTTATAGGTGAAAAATAACATAAAAATAGGAAAAAAAAAGCTGAAGAGAAACCATAGGGTTTGAAGCAGCTGGATATGCATGAATATGAAAAACAACAGTGGTCGTAATTGATAAACCATGTGGAGTCACCAGTTGTTAGTATGAATCTTTTGTTGAAGTGTACGAAAAACACCCTTTTAGCTCTGCATAAAAAACAACCCTAACAACAAAAGATAGCTGCTAATATCTTCAGATATGCAGTTACTTGATCAAGACAAATGCTACAAAAATCCAGATCTATGCATAAAAAGACATTAAGCAGTAAAAATAAGGTTTTGCTCCATACATCCAATAGACAAGACAAGAACAATATTTTTGAAATAATTTTATATTAAGGCAACCTGGGAGGAAAAAAATAAAGGTGTTTCCAATTCTCCTCAATGGGATGGGTTCTTGAAAGTCCTTAGCATTTCAGATCTAGAATTTCTCTCTCTTGTTGGTGTAGAAAACCCAGACAAACATAGAACTCAAAGGGAGCTCACAAAGTAAATAATGGAAAATTTGACAATGATAATGGCTCAAAGTCTTATTTTAAGAGTATAGATCCAGAGTGATCTAATAGGCAACAAAAGGTGAAAATGGTAGGAAAAACCCTCCTATTTATAACAAAATATTGGGTCATTCTAGATCTTGGTGCATGATTAAAATAATATTAACCAAATCTAGATCCACCTTTTATGGAATATTTTATTATATTTGTTGGAGGGAAAAGGTATTTGACTTGGGTCAAATCCCTTTATTTGTAAATAATAAATAAATGATTTATTTATCATTTTAAGGAAGTGTTTGAATGATAATTAAATAAATAATGATTTATTTAATTATTTATAAATGATTTAGTCATATTTAAAAAGGAATATTATTTAAATAAGATTTAAATAATTATTCCTAGAAAATAAGAAGATAAATAAGGATTTATGTATTAATTTCCTTGTTTTGGGTTAAATATGACCAGGAATAATAATTAAATTATTGTTTAATTAATTATTCTATGAGGAAAACCAAACAAATGTAGATTTGTTTAATATTTCCCCTTGGGGTTTCCTATTTAGACCATAAACAACCTAATAAATGTGTTTTATTAAGTTATTTCACATAGTGAAAGCAATTTTACTTAGGGTAAAATTGGTCTTACATGGTGTACTTGGGTCCATCTAATGATAATATGTTAGATGACCAAAAAATTGTGTAACACTGACTGAACTACTTATGGAAAAATACCATCGGGATCTGAGGGCCTTCACCTTGGGCTTCAAATCCTGATGATAACCACCCACCTACTGAAGATGTATATACAATCATGCGATATGATCCCTCCAGTGTAACCAATCCAGAAAATGGATACTTACTTGAATCCTGCTCACACTTCCCTTGAGCAAGAAAAAGGAACAAAATATAGGCAACTGAAAGTGTCCACTGAACATGTGCTCAAGATCCATAAATATAATAAGATTCATCTTCCGAGATGGTTGTAACAAACTGAACAAAGGATCATGAAGGAAATGCAACACAAGCTTTTTTGGATGACTTAAAATATGAAAACAAACCTCTTTTCAAAATATTGCTTTGTCTATGTGTTGAAACTGATCACCTTCATCAATGAATGTTTGAACCTCAACCTTCATTGCTGGCTATAAAAAACTGCCAATAGGGTGTTCAATAATATCAAGATAAATGGAATTTTTTTCTTGAAAATTTGCGTTAGAGGTAGCCATATTATCAAAAGAAAAAATGTGCACATCCATATGATCTAGGAAAAATTCCTCTTCATCAATAGACTCTTCAATTTCTAAACCTGGTGGAAGATCATCATCTGAAAAAGGCTCTAAAAAAACCTCTTTTTTTATTTCTTTCTTTCAACTTATGATGATCAATTTGAAGCCTAGAATCTTCAAAATCTGAAGGTACATGTATCTCGATTTCAGGAAATGGATTTAGGAGTAATCCTTCATGTGAATCTGAATTAAGAATTCCTAAAGTAGTAGATTCATTCGACATTTGCAAAATATTAACTTTAATGGACTCTTAAATAATTAGTACAAAAAGATGCAATTCTATATCACGTACTCGTTTAATCCCCCCGTCTTGGGATGCATTCTCATGCTGCTGAAAGTAATATTTTTCAAAAGGATTTGTAATCATATTTTCCTCGATAATTGACCCGAAAGATGAATAAACCACTAGACTGTCTATTTCCTTTTCTTGTTTAAAAGAGTTCTCATACTTATGATCATGAAAAGATAGACAAGGCTGCAAAAATTTGTTAACATCATGGGATATAACTTGACAGTTATGATGCAAATATATTTCATCTTCAAGAAAACAAGGAGTTGATGAGTGCTATGAATGATCCTTTTTATCAAGGCAACTAATCTTTGTTATCTTTTGTTGAGAAGAAAATTCATGAAGGGCCTCTATGATCTCATAATCCATACACTCTTCATCACCAAAATCCTCTTCAATGTATTGAATGAAAACTTCATAGGATTCACACAAAAAAATAAAAAAAAGGAATGAATGGCGAGACTTTCAATAAAACTCAAAGAATGCTGTGTGAAAATATTTAATAGAGAATAAGCTACCTAGCTTCAATCCTTCATCCCATGACCTTTCTTTCCCTTCCAGGGTAGCCATAAATATTTTCATTAAACAATCCTCATGAAACCTAATCCCAAGCTTATGTAGATGCCAATGAAAATTTATTAGATGCAGAATAGCCTCATCCTTGTTTCCATCTATGTATTTGGGCAGAAAATTTTGCCAATCTATGCAAGGAATTCAATTTGGAAAACTAGGAATGTGAGAAAAATTCATAAGGGCATATACCTTCTTGTAGTTGGATCCATATTTAAAAAAATGAAGTCACCAAAGAGTTCTTCAAACTACCTGTTTTTGAACAGTGAACTCGCATGAGAACTCTGAACCTTTGGATTCTTCGACACTAGAGTCACCTAGTGAAAGATGCACGACATTTCTTGTGTGTGACTGTTGTTCACCATCAGAAATCAGAGCTAATATTTCTCATTATTTCCTTGGAAATATTTAACCTTCACTCCTCGAAAAAGGAACCAAAAGTGTTATCACTCTCCCCAACTTCTCAAGGTTGAAAATAGGATTGAAGAAAGGTAACCACAAACCAAGCTTTAGGTCGGGTATCCCTACCAGGACCAAAGAGGGCTCTCTCATTGTCATTTTTTCAGTCAAAGGAATGAAAGAGTATATAATGATCTTATGCTAGGTATGTAAGCTCATTAACTAGGATTTTATTTGATGTTTTAATTTTTGGATGGAAAGGTTAGTGAGAAGGCTAGGTGTAGGGTTTTTAGTTCTGAATTCCAAGGTCAATTTGGAGAGAATATGTGAGGCTAGGTAGGTAGCTTTAAAGCATGTTTAATTAGTCATTGATTATAGGATTAAGTGAAAGAGAGTCTGAATGAGAACTAAGGTGAATTCATTCATTTAGAAGAAAATAGACATATCATGTAAACCTTGTCTAAAATAGAGCACGAACAAACATGGTTTCTACTCATAAACTTACAAGATAAACATATGGAAACATGTATCTGAAAGAAGAAGGTATATCATTTAGAATGAATAGATAAAAATACATAAGAAGGAAAAATGCTCCAATGTATACCACAAGATTCTCAACACAAGTTCTACAAATATGTCTCTACTTTCATTCCAAAATGTTGTTACAATAGATCCACTGCAAAATAAGGCTATCCAACCCAAAAAAAGAGTAAAGAGAGACTAATTATAGAAAATATAGACTATGAAACCTCATCAGGTCGAAATACCATCCAAAATTCATCATAAATACACAATATGATTCATTTGCTAGATTCTAGGGAGGTAAGAAACCATTCCCTAAAATTCAACTATGAACTAGGAGTGTTTGTCCCTTACATTAAATTACATATTCCCTCATGATAGGAGGAAAAAAACAACTCAATTACTCTAATTCAAACTCATAGTAAAGAAAAACCTTGAATTTGTGACATTTTATGAGCTTCATAAGTGTCCTAAGGAATCCAGTGCTGATTTGTAACATTTCTGACAGAAGGGTAGAAGAATTTTGCAGAAGTTTAGAAGACATTTGCAGGAACTTTTGAGGCACTTTCTGGAGTCCAAATCCACTTATGAAAGAATTATCAAGTAGCCCTCTGTGTCTAGTTTCCATAACATCTTTAATGTTTCAAAATTACCCAAGGGAAGGTCTCCAAAAATCCATTCTCTGAAGGTTACTCCAAATGTGTAGCAGAGGCTCCAAAAAGGTGGAAGACACATGAAAAATGAATGGTTTTTAGGCCTTTTCTCCAAAATTAAAGCTTTTCATGCAAAGAGGGTTCCTGATATGTGATTTATTCATAAAAATGCATCCATCCATATAATTAAATCATCATTTGGATGCCCCAAAAATAAGTGTAACAAAATTTTGCTACGCTTCTGTGAGGAGGAATTTCCAGAATTGTGCAAAAATCACAAAAAAAACCAAAATTCTAAAAACTTATCAAAATTGGTTTTGTAGCACTTGTGAGTGATGGGCTAAATATCCAAGGTAGCTTCAACCAACAATTCCAAGTTATCCTCCTATTTAAGCTTCATTTGAGCTTCTTTTAGCCTTTTCTTCAGTTGTTTTAGCCTTATTTGATAAATTGTATTACTGGCACGATAGTGATTTGCCATGTGTATTTGATGTTTATTTTTCCTCTTAGCCCTATTCAAGAGCTTCTCCAGATGTTCATTTACCCTTCACAATGAAATTTCTCCATCTTGACTTATCTCCATGGCTATAAGCTCATCAAAGGTCAACTCTTCAGGTGGATGAGCTTACTGTCTTTCTAGCTCTAATGCCCTTTTGAGGCCTCCTGTCTTTGGCCTTCTTGGTTATGTGTCGGTCTCTATGTCATGCATTTGATTAAAATAAATAACCTCCTTGCATTTACCTTTGTCTACCTATAGGTATGGCTTGGGATTTCTTTGTAACAATTGCTTTACCTTCAATTGAAAATTCTCCTCTTGTAAGAAAGTGATTTTAGAATTAGCAATAGAGAAAATCCCCCTCAACTCTTATATCTCCTCATACATCTCCTTAATGATCTCCTCAGCTGATTTGATATCTACCTGCTCTGCTACCTCAACCTCCAATGGCGTTGATTCACTATATTTATGCATAATAGGTTGCTCCTCCATTTCACTTTGTTTAACAATAGTGTCAAGTGTAAGAACAATTTTGATAGATTTAGGCACAAAGACTTGTCTCTTCCCCTTTTCATAGGTATGAGTAAATTCAAAAACCCTAGGAGTATTTGAAAACTAAGTTGGCATGCTAGAAGAGCCAACCTCCATTGGTTGTGATGACAGTGAGGGTGATAATGTAATATGCAAGACAAGAGAGCTAGTGGTAGGTGCTTCTGTTACTCGTTCCATGAAATTTTCCCAAGTTATGTTGATGGATGAAAGGTGATGCAATAAAATGAACTTGACCAAACCATGATGAAAAATACTAGGGTGATGATCTTGTTTTCTCCTCTGAACCTTCTCATTCATCTTAATCAAACTCTTGTACAAATAATGTGGCAAATCAAGTATTTTGATAGAGGTGAAATGCATCAACAACCTGATATGGTACCTATAGAACCTGGAAAATATTCCTTCACATGTGAAATAATTCATTATTAACATCATCAAAGGAGCATATTTGTTTCTGAGGTGTGTGAAAGGGAAGAGGTAATCTGGTTCCTCACCTACCACGAGGCTCGACAAGTTTTTTGTAATTTTCAATGTCTAAATCCATGCCCTTGGAAAACTTTTCTCCATGACAAGGAATACATGCTTCTAAATAAATTAGGTTTGCTGATATAATCTCTTCACCTGAAATTGTGACCTTTTCCATGCTAAATCTTGTTGCAAATAAGCTTGTCAGTTGAAGATGATACCCTTCCTCCATGAGCCTTTTCACAGAACCTCAAACGTCCAATCCTCTTAAACCATCTTCTGGCCAAGGGTGAAGCATTTATTTCATGCATTTTGAAAGGTTATAACCTAAGGTGGCATCCTCCCTTGAAGCTCTTCTTATCACTCTCCATATTTTTTGTCACTGAAAGGATGAAAAACCTAGTGTTTTGATGGGATGAGTATGTGTAGTAAAATATGGAAAAAACTGAGTGTACGAATGTTGTAGGTTTAGAGGGTGAGATGGAGGGTTATGGAACTAGGGGAAATTCTACAAAAAATTCAGTAGATAATATGGCATGTTAGCTCAATGTTGTGGGTGCAATGAAGTGAAATGGATGTGAGGAGGGTGGTGGAAATATGAAAACTCAAGAAATTCCCAATTTTTCACTGTAAAAATAGCTGGAATTTAGGGTTTTATGAAAATGACATGTTAGGGATGATATGGATGGTGGAAGATGAGAGTGTGAGGTATATGAGAGGTGTAGGGTAGTGTTAGATGGTAGGGTTTATGGTTTATTCAACTGGAATAGGTTAGGGTTTATTCAAATGGAGTCTTTCAATGACATGGAGAAGTGATGATATGGTGTAATATGGAGTGAGCATGAAAATGAATTGAAAACTTAATAACTTGACCAAGGGAGGGTATAAGAATGATAACTTACTATTCGTGAGGGGTCCAAGGAGTGGTGGTCACAAGAATTGAGCTTGTTTGAATGGATTTTAAGACAAAACCTAATTATTCCCTCCCTCTAGAAGCGTAGAAACAATGAATAGAAGCATAACAACAACTTTGCAGAAGCATAACAACAACTTTGTAGAAGTGTAACAATAGGCTTAAAAGCATAACAACACCTACACAATTCCTTCGCATCACACCTAGAAATGTAACAAGACTTCCCAGAAGCATAACAAAACTTTCCAGAAGCGTAACAAAGGGGAATGAAGCATAAAAAAAAGCCTTTGAAAGTGTAGCAGGAAGCTACAAAAGCATAACAAAAGCAGCCCGAGGTGTGGCAAAGAGTTGTTGAAGTGATTTTTTTCCTTGGTTTCGAACCTTTGAGCACCTTAGGAGTGCAAATGAGGTAAGAGAGGATATTTCTCTTTTCTTTTATAACCTTGAAATGACCTCTTTTGTCTTATAGTGAAACTATAAGACCAATTTGTCTTTTTGAATTTTTTTGACATTTAAACTGATTTTAAAACAAGACAAGGTGTTTTATTTTACCTACTAAGCATGATAGCTCCCTTTTAAAGGTTTATCAGTGAAATAAAGGGTGAATGCCTTGTTTTGATGACAAATTGGACAATTTTCAAAGGCAGATGATGACACCTACAGTAGACCTAAAGGGGGTGAAGTGAAATCCCTAAACATTTTAAATGAAAATGAAATGATATGACCTTGAAAGTGATGATGGCCATGGATGAGATGAGGGAGCAACAAATTTTGACCTAGACCTTTTTAGTGACCAAAATTATTTTTTGAAAAATTCTTTGAAAAACTAAAAAATTTGACCTATGAATTCTAGGAAATCGACTGAAAGAGTATTTTTGTTATCACTGAAATACTGACATACAGACACTAACATAACCCAAAACCTCACACCTATCACCAAATCTTTATACCAACTCGCCTACATTTTTTCTTATTAAATAATATTCGTTGACTTATATTTAACGTTTAATATCCACGTATTTGGGGAAAGGGGCCAAGGCTAAGCCCTAGCCCCTGGCCCTTCGGCGCCATATGACCACAATTTTTGGATCTGAGGGATTATCTTAACCTTCCTATAAATTATCCTGCCATTCGGGAAGGCCATTATCGCACACCGTTCCCGTTTTCTAGGTGCACAAGCCAGGTTTAGGTCGAATTGTAGGAATTATTAATAGCATAATTGGGTAGAAAATTAAAACAGTGATATCTTTTTCAATATTTAGCCAAATGAGGTGAAAAAAGAGTCAAAATAGGGGCTTTCAATAGTGATGGATCGATTAGAGATATCCATTCTTATGTTTGAGATTTTTATAGGTCTGTAATTATAATTTTAATTGTGAATTTAGATCTCTTATCCAATTTTTATTGAATTTTTTTTAAACTAACTTGGTTCAATTTTATTTTCCAATATTCCAAATTGCAGGGAGCACAAGAAGAGAGCATACTCACCAATATTGAATCTCTTTATTCAACTGGAATGTGAAATTTAAAAGAAAAAAACACAAGGATTTGATCTCTAAATTCAAATTGTGGCTCTAAAAATTCTATCTCCTCTCCTCTTCTCTCAAATATTCCTTCTCTTTATACATCTTCCAGCAAATGGTTAGTGAGATGAGTGGCTTGTTGGGTCAATTTACTAGGCAAACTAACACAAGTATTTAACTATCAATCCTTGTTTGTAAACTTGGAAGAATGTCCAAAATATATGGATCTCAGATGTAGGCAATCTTTAGAAGACAAAATGTTAAACTAAAGGAAATGCATATTACAAATATAAAGTCTAAATTCTAACATTTAAGGAAATTCATATTACAAATATAAAATCTAACTAAGTAATTTCTAATTCAATATGTAATAAGTGAGGGAAGAGGCTCCTAACTTAGGAGATCCTGTTTGACCTTCCCCACAATACTACTTTCATGAAGAGAAACCAATTAACTAATGGAAAATAGCTTATGATGCATAAAGAGTAGGAGAAGAGGCTCCTAACTGAGGAGGTCCATGTTGTCCTTCTTCACAATTCCATTCATCATTGTTACCATTTTATTTGAAACTAGAAATTTAGAAAACAACTTCAAACAAGGAAAATAAAATGAATTTTAGTTATTGTTCTTATATAAAATAGAAGGAGAGTTTAACTTAAACACTTTCTTGCCCCTTCATATGCAGATTATAATTAAACCAAGATTCATTAACAAGCATAAGTAAATAGCTCAAGAAGGAAAAGAATATGAATTCTAGTTATTGTCCTTGGATCGGATAGAAGGAGAGTTTAACTTAAACACTTGTTTATCCATCCATATGCAGATTATAAGTAAACCAAGATTAATCAATAAACACAATAAATCTTAATTCATCTAATTAACTAAATAAATCTGAAGCAAAACTAATTCATGAAAATTAAGCTAGTTTAACCAAAAAGTGTACTTAGCTTGGTGTGGAGGCCCTCCACCCTTGCCTTGCACACTTGAAGAGCTTATCAGCTACTGCAACCTCAGTCAATCATCCACAACATTGAACAACAACAAGAAGGTGGAACTGGTTTCTGTTTTAGCGTCTACAACACCCTCCGAAATTTGGCACCAATTTGAAATTTCAGAGGCCTTGTTGCTTCTGGTAACGACGAGTTTGTTCCAGTCTCTGCCATGAACCTCAAAAAACCCACCTTGGACAGGTAATCTCAAAACAAAAGATGACTTCAAGTTTTTTCTAAGTAAAGTCACTTCCAAACTTCAGAAAATTGAAACTTAGTGACCTTGTGACTTGACCAAGGTCGACAGGTCGCTAGGTCACAAACTATGTCAAAATCTAATCTTTGCGACTATGCGACCTTGCGACCCAGCGACCTCCAGGTCACGAGGTTGCAAGGTCACAAGGTCGCATACACACCCGACTAAACCCAATTTTCAGCCTTGCGACCTCCATTAATGACTGCACGTGCGACCCCTTTATAAATAAAAGGGTCATGTAGGTCGCATTCAACCTATGCGACGGAGAAAACAAGACATATGACAAGCCAATCAGAGGGCGATTTTTTCCAGGTAAGTCGCCGAAACCTTCTGCAATTCCTGTTTTATTGGATATAGCCGTACCTACCCCAAACGTAGGCTACTAATTACCTTAGGTACCCCTTAATTGCAATCCTTAGCCCTCAATATCACTCTAACTAGGGTTTCCCTTCCCCTTTCCGATCCTATCATGCCTAAAACCATTTTAACCCCTCCTTTCTCCTCCTGCCCTTATGGGCACCCCTCCTTGGCCTTCCTCTGAGCCTTTCAACTCTAATTTATTTTCTTCCCTTAGATTTTTCTCCCTTTTTCCCATTTTTTCCTCATGGGTCATGACTTCCTATTTTCCTTAAGAAAATCCCTAATGCGACCTCACAACCTCGTGACCTTGTGAGCTCGTGACTTAGTCGCTACGTCACAAAGTCTTGACTGTCCACACAATCATGATTTTGCAACCTTGCTACTTTACAATCTTGTGACCTGGTCGCTGAGTCATTAAGTCGCAAAGTCGGGATTGTTCACGCAAACCCAACTTTGTGACCTTATGACCTCGTTACTAGGTCGCCAAGTTGCAACCCTTCCAATTTAGATTTTTGTGACCAACGCAGGTTGCAGCGACCCAGCCTTAGCATCCAAGGCCTTAGTTGGTGTAGTCATTTTTTCCTTTTATTTTTTCTTTCATGCCATCCGTCTTATTGTGGGATTGTTTTCTGAATATTCTAGGGAATATCAAAGCTGAGCTCAAGTGTGTTTCTATCTCTTCGGCCTCAAGTGACATGAGGCCTCCAAAAGTTCGAAGGAGATAGAAAAGCATGAAGATAGAGCTTTTAGAAGGAGACATTCTCCTCCACCACCTCCCATCTATGGAGATACCACCTGTTTCTTTGGGAAAGGTGACAAGATGTCGTGGTGTCAAGTCTACCAAGAGTTCGCAAAACAAGAATTCTCGGAGGACCTCATAGATAGAAAAGTATACATTCATGTCAAGATGTCCAAGATAAATTATGTGGGCGACCACCAACAAATCTTCCCATGCGTGGAAGTAATCGAGTGGATCCTCCAAAATGTGGACTCAAAGTTCTGGGTTATCCACGATCACGCGGAATTATTTTTTTTCCAATCTAATTGGGAAGGATGCAAAAGTGTACTAATCACTCCCAGCTAGGGAAGAATATTTAAATACCAAGTGGATCACCAAACACGACTTTCCAATACAAGATACCTTGAAGGGTTTTTGGGAGGACCCTGAAAATTTCAGAGGAAGGAAGGATTAGGAGTACAAGACCGATGGCCTAAGGAAAGTATACAGGCTGATCGCGGTTATGATGTGCAGGATGTATTGTAGGAAGGAAGCCACTAATTTTAATGGAACATGGGATCCACTAATGTAGGTGATCACCTCCTACTGCACTCGTCTCAAATAAGCACATATATTAATATCAAATCTAAAGGTGAACATATCAACAGCCTAGGTACCATAGGAGGGATGTGCATCAGATTTTTACGTGGCTTCCTACCTCTTATGTGTAGTTTTATCATGATGCAATTTTGATGGTTGGCCACACAACTGGGTGCGACACACAGTGGGCCTATCCAAAAATATCTTAACGTGTTCTGGGCTACTAGGCACAAGAAAGATATTGATCCCATCGCGGAAAAGTTTATCATTATGCTCTACTGGCACCTCTTCAATGAAGATCCTCCCTGCATGTCTAAAAGGGCCATGGAGATGGTGATCAAGGTAGCTCATTGGTTCCCTATCACAGAAGGCACATTATTCATATTTTTTGGATCATTCAAGGTGCCTCACACATTTCCCAAGTTTGTCACTGACAAACTGCTATTACAACAGGCGTGCTATCAAATGACGAGCGGGTTCCCTAAAACACTAAGTAAGGGCAAGAAGAAACCGTGGCCTACCCTCCCACTCACTATTGGTGCCTACACAGTCAAAGGTTTCTAAGAAGTGGAAGCGGAAGTAGAATACATCAAGGGCTTCCACTTCATAAACTTAGCCCACAGGTCTTATGACCCTGAGAGGATCATCCCCGCACACTGAAAGCAATCCAAATTTAACTAGACCTACCAACACACAGAGTGCCCTGTGGAAGAGCAAGTAAAAAACTTGTACAATGCAAACAGGGAAGTGGCCCCTGAAGAAAAATCCAACTTGGATAGAGATCAAGAGAGTTAGCACTAGGAAAATCAAAATCTGCAAGAGAGAGTAGATGCTATCAAGTGAAAAGACCCCTCAGGAGGAGCATCGACTTCCCAATCCAAAAGGCGAAAGAATAATACAAGTAGTGATCCTCCTAAGAATCAACAAGAAGGAGGGGGAAAATGGGTCAAGGCACAAATAGAGGCCAGGAAGAAGAAAAGAGAGGAAGAACTCAAGAAATCCCAAGATGCCTTGGCAACAACAACAACAAGAAGATCGGCAAAAAAGGGAAGCTGAGAAAAAGTGGAAACAAGAACAAGATAGAGAAGAAGCAGGAACATTAGAGGAATTTTGAGGTATAAAATGGGCCTCCTAAGGAAGTTATAAAATAATAGTGGAAATAATAAAATAAGATTTGATTACATCATCAAATTTTAAAGGGAAAAAAGAAAAAACTACTTTTTCAACTCGTATTTTGAACTTATCTCTAATATTTATGCACCAGAAAGAAAGAGGTCGACCCCCATCAAAGGAGAACACAATAATTTTGATGGACCCTAGTACATGAAAGATGAGAAATACATGAAAAACGTGATTGCAATCACATTTTTCATGTATTTCTCATTTTTCGTGTAGTAGGGTCCATCAAAAGTATGAAACATGGGTACTCCTTGGATGAGGAATTAAATTTTGCATCCAATGAGTACTCCCACTTGAAATTTGAGTAAATCCTTAGGGAGATAAGTTGAAAATACGAGTTGAAAAAGTAGTTTTATTATTGTATTATTTTTTAATATTTTTACTTTTTTACTCCTAAAATGGTGAATCATCCCCCATGGTTGACATTATCATCTTGAATCCTATTGGTTCTCATAAAGTTTATTTTGGTTGTACATTTTTCTTAGGAGGCCCATTTTAAACCTCAAAATTCCCCTAATGAGAAGAGAAAGGAGGAAGAAGCTTAGAAGCTACAGATAGATACATCCAAGGAGGCAGAGGGAAGCGAGTCACAACCCTAAAAAAATGGGAAGGAAGTAGACCTATCACATATTGACATACCCCCAGCAACTACCATGACATGAGGACAAAACCCACTCTCATAACTCGACATCCCGGAGGAACTTGAGGATAATTTACTGGATCTAATAAGATTATCTTATGATCAGTACACTCATAAGATCAGGCAAGAAAGGAGAAAATGTCTTGCACGGAATCCAGTCAAGCCTCTTGCAGTAACCACAGAGAAAGACATATTGCTCGATGCTAAGACTAACCCCATAATGATAGCATCAGCTGGAACCACTTTTTCAACCTCCACCAAAGAGAATGTCAACAATATGAGCAAAGAAATATTATTTCTGCAGAACAGACTCCATGCATCTGAGCAGAGGGTCGCTCAAGCAAAGGAGGAAAAGAAGGCCCTAGAAATTGAAAATCAAAGGCTCCAACTAGCATTCACTCAGGCCAGAGGACTACAAGCCACCATTCAAGGGGAGATTGACATCTTAGGAAGCACCATGATGCAGGTATATGAGAAGATGATAAATATAAAACAAACAGTCACTCCTTTGGTAGGGGCCCAAGAAAAAATGAGGAAAAAGGTTGTGCAACTGAAGGAAGCCTCCACAACACTAGAAAACATACTAGAATGGTCTGAAAGGTACCCACAGGCCCCTGCCACCTCACCAACATCCACACTCAAAATGATAAGGTACAAATATAGATGAAGCTCCAATCTAGAGACAAGCTCACAAAAGATGTAGAGACGGTAATGTCTGCCTATGAGCATCAAATAAGTGGCATATATTCGATGGTGGAAGTGCAACAAAACCCTTACTTAGGTACGTTGACCAAGAAAAGGATGAGGGAAGAGGTAATTTAGGATATATAATCATTCTTAAAACACATCAAACAGGCGGCCACCTCACAGGATCTCCCAACCTCTAAGGAAAACCTTGCCCAGTACTTTGTTACACTAGTCTGGATCTACACCAACTTGGACTCTCTGTCCAACCATATCAACACAAAGAGGTGTACATTAGTTCCAGATGCTCTTGAATTTTTTCATATATTGAGAGATGACATGCCCCAAATCACTCTAGTGGCCGCCGAATACCTAGCCTGGAAGACCTATCTTAAAGAAAAGGAGCAGGTAGAAACCCCAGTCCTCTCCATAACAAAGTTTCTTCCTTGAAAAGACTGCATTAACATGTTATAGGAATAGGCAGGTCACAGGTTGCAAATGTTTCCCAATCGTAGGTCACAACCTCACTTAGGTCCCAAGTCAAAAATTCTCCAAGGTCGTAGACCATACCAAGAGTCAGGAAGATGAAAGGCCAGGGTAGCCCAAAGGTCATTTTTTATTCTATATGTACTCCCTTGAGAGAAAATGTAGAGGCATTTTTCGGAATCCAAAATGAGAGAAAGAGATAACTGTACAACATTGAATGTATGATTCTGGGAATCAATACAATTGAATGTTTTGGACTCCAATATTGGATCTCATGGAAACTTATGTGTGTTGACATTCTGAATATTATGCTCTCATGTGCTTGGTCTCATTTGTAACTGATTACTTTGTGTTTCTATTCATGTTGTTAGGTCCCCGTAATTTGTCAGATTGGCAAGACCAAATGTAGAAGGGTAACATCAAACCATTCTTTGGAGTCCTAGGACCTAGCCTTCCTAGACTCATAGAGGGCTCTCTCTATATTTGTGTAAAAGATGTAACTTGGTAGCTTTTAAGAGTTTTGATTTTAGGCTAGTTATAAGGATTAGGGTTTGTTTGTTTGATTTGTTTGGTTGGGTTGCTTTTCAAGTAGAAACATATAGAGTAGGAGAGGTTTAGACCATTGGGCTATGGAGTCTGCAAAAGGTCTAGAAAGGTACAACAATAGGTCAGGATGCTTCGGAGGGAAATTATAACAAAGCTAGATGGATCTTCAAGGCTTAGGTGAGTGGAGTGAACATAAAATTGTGAACAAAGTAGGTGCAAAGACTAGTTTAGAATCCTTTGTTAAATACTAAAACAAGATAGGCCTCTAAGAATACTATGCATGAAGACAAAACCAAAGACATGGCATACAATACTTCTTTAACCAATCCCTAGTAAGCAAAACTCCAAGCCAACAATCCAGTAAATCCTAAAGAGTAGGGAACTCCTGACCTCTCTAGCTATCTACCTTCAGATAAAGAAAACATGTAAGATGATATATAGTAATGATCAGGAAGTAGGTAACTACTAAGATTTCTTAATCAAATTACTAAGAAATTCTAAGCAACCATTTACGATGAGAAAAAGTGTGGGGAAAACTATAGACCTCTTCAGCTAAACCCTAACTAGAAATACTTCGAAGTAAAGACCTCAAAAACAATGGTTAAAGTGATTACAAAGGGAAAGGCTAACCATAAACCTATTTGGTACTAGCTTCATAAATCATCTTTAACATAGACAAGCATAAGTGGGACTAAATAGCATTCAAGGATTCTCTAATCTGACCTAGCAGAGGAAAACATGAAAGCAAGAGAAGCAGACAGACTTAATGAGCTTTTGATAGCATACCTTAAGCTAAAATTTTTGTTCTAATGCTAGAGAAAGATGACACAATATGTAAAACATAATAAAATGATAACAAAATGAGAAATACATCACCATTAGCTATGTTCATGAATCTTGCGAAGCACTTGGTTCCATTGTCATTCAGTCCAAAATGAATTACAAGGCTCCAAAGAAAAAAACTCCTTACAACTCAGAGCCTATGCTCAGTTCAACAAGTAAACAACCAACATGGACAATGATGCCTCAATGTTGTATTTAACAAGCAAGGTGGACCAAAACCCTAACTAGTGTTCCCAAAATTTCATAAATACATCATAAATGCTAAATTTGTCCATTAAGACCATGCAAAGCTGAAGGCACAAAATATCTAATGCAATAAATGAAAAATAACTTCTAACACCTAAATTTGCAGTGATTTGCCTAGAAACCACAAAATATCTATTTTCCATAAATTTGTGTCTTTTGTTGTCTTTGGAAGCAAGGGCGTAGCATTGAGGTCCAAGGGCGCAGCGCCTGCACCGGAAAAATGGGTCACCTTGCAGCTAAGTTTTGAAGCCCTTCCTAGTGTCGGAATGAGCTCCGTGATAGCTTGATGGAAAGCCTGTCGAGTATAATTTCCAAAAGTTCTTTCATTTTTTCATTTGGTGTCCATTTGGCTTCCCAAAAAAAAAATCTCCCAATACTTCTAAGGGTGCAGCGCCTGCCCTGAAAATTGGGCAGAATGGTGAAATTTTGCATGTTTTTGACCATTTTGCGGGACTAAATCTGCTTCAAAGGATTTGAAATTTTGTGTGCATGATTTCCTTGGCCTAAGGAACCTATAAATTTAAACCATTCCTCAAATGAATGCCTCAAGAAAAAGCGCAACGCCAAGGGCACTTCACCCTTGGCCCTTTAAAACAGTAAAAAATCCAAGCACTTCAAAAAATTGCCAAACTTTGGATTTGTCCTGCTGATTGGGTTTGGGATGCTTGTAGGGGGTGGATCAGCCATTTTTTCAATTTTTTATTTTTATTTTTTAGCCTCCTTGGTTTCATCATGTTTTTCATAGGCCTCATTGTTAGTAGCCTTACTGCTTTCTTCATGGCCCCTTCACCCAGTGTCATCATGTTCATTGTTATGTGCCTCATTATTGCCAACACCTTCACTGCCTTCTATTTTCATGCTCCCTACTTTATCACTGACCTTTGCCTCATCATTGTCAACATTATCATTTCCCTTTTCACCACTATGAGCCTTATTATTTTTAGACTCAATGGCCTCCTCTTCACTGCTTTATTTTTTCTTGTTTGATTCATTATTGGTTTCTCCCTCTGACATTTTGATCACTCTGCTTTAACAAAAACCCTGGGCCTACACAATAGAAATTGAGATGAAGGGATGGAGGAATGGTAGCCTTTGCAAGTGAATGATATGGGTGGGTGAGTGAAGGTAAGTGTATAGGAATGTGAGTGAGAGACAACACTCAAGGATAACCTCAGCTGCTTGTTACAATTCTGCTTTGACAACACCTTGCACTGATGGCAAATGGATATGAAGGAAGGCAATGAATTTGTCAATGTTTTTGTAATCCAGGGGACTGGTTTGGTGAATGGAGTGAGTGTAGGCATGGATAGGCTCAGATATAAGACTACACTCAATAGTGAAACCCATCTTTTAACACGGATTTTCCTTTACAAGTAGATGAAAATAATGATAATCAATGATTTCCAATTCCAAGCTTTAGGGCTACTCTTAGGGTTTCAATTTCATTCAATTAAATCATCCAAAATTCTTGAGAATGGGTTGAGAGCATGTACACACCCCTACTAGTGCTTGGAGAACCTTGGAGGAGGCTTTGAGAGAGATTTTAAAGTGGTATGAGTGTTTGTAGGGCTCAGGAGGCTTCCTGGTCAAGCGCGCAGTGCTAGCCCAGGCCTGTCGGGTAAGTTGGGCAAGGGCACAACGCCCTGCTAGGCATGGAGTGCCAAGGCCTTTTGCCGAGCCTGTCGGGCAAATCAGGAAAGCATGAAATGCCCTGCCAGGCATGCAACACCTCTTTCTAGGTGTGCAACACCTTAAGAAAAAACAAAGGAAAACTTGCCAAGCACGCAACGCCAAGCCAAGGGGGTAGCGCTAGGCAAAATTTTCAAAATTTTCCTTAAAACTCTTGAATTTTCATCTTTTTTGTTGTGAAACCAACTCCAAAAATAGAAGAAAAGAGACATCAACGCCTTATAAATAAGCCACTTTGAGGGGGAAACTTGTAATACATTACATTAATGAACAATTCTTGGATGATACGAATGACAAAACCTCCTTTCTATATATAGGAGTCCATGGGGTCACAATGTAATCCTAGTGGGGCCACAATGTAACCCTAGCCGACCTAACAATAATAATGTAAGGGCATAATAATAACAATATGGGGGTTACAGGGGTATAAAAATAACAATAAGGGGGGATACACTAACATAATAAGGGACTACACTATTAAAATAGGGACTTAACATGCCCCTCTTCTTCAAACAAGTGTTGTCCTCAGTGCTTGATTATTTCTTGATGCTTCTGTATAAAATTCTCATCCTCCCATATGGAATATTCTACAGGAAACTTCTTCCACTTGTTGAGATACTCTAAAATAGATCGTACTTGTCAAGTTATTGTTTCTGTGACTGCTTTAGAACTTCTTTCGATGTGATGTTGATCTTCCTATTGTTTCATTAGATTCTGCACCAAAGTTAGGTTATCCTTTGAGAGTTGGAGAACTTGTTGTTGATGCTCGATATGATATTACACTAATTTATCATCCATATTAGCTATTATTTGATCCTTCAAACCATCCAACTTAGCCTGCATTTCTTCTTTTAAACCATCTATGTCATCTTCGGTTGCTCTTCGTAAGATCGAAATTTGTTGCACTTGGTACCGTAATTTTGATATCTCATACTACAATTCTTCCTCTTCATGCGTCATAGTATAGAATTTTGAGGGCTTAATGGGTATGGAATTATTTTTTTGAGGCATTATAGAACCAAATACTAATAAAAATTCTAAAATATTCCCTTGGAATCACTTCAAACTTCTTTTTCAAGAAAACTTTATGCAATTTGAAAAACCAAATACACACCTTTTTCTTGCTTTTGAGGAGCTCGATATTGAAACTAAATTATCTATATTATTTCAGATCTTAAATATGTGAAATTTGGCACTGAGGTATCCCTCTGAATTCTCTTTCGAATGCCATAGGTCTGACCTAATTTGGATTCTTGAAGACAAATTTGTACCCAATCTCCTACAATGACCTAATTATGGACTAGTTCAGTAGAGCGAACTTGTACGACTTGCCACGTGTCACTTTTTTTATCCTTCAGCTCTGAAATTGATAGAAAGGAAACTATTGTCCGTGTACTTCAAGCCAATTTCTACATAAGTCAAATCCGATGCTTAGAGAGAGAGTTATGAAAATTTTCCCACGATCACCTCTTTGAGATGAAATTCGGGAGCCTGAAAAAGACCTAAAGTCCATAGATCATATCTCCGGAAATATTGTGAACCAAGCTCTGAAATTTTTTGAAGATGTTCCTCAAGATTTTAGCTTCGCACCCTAACAATTTCAGCTTCTTAATCATCGTAGAACAAAAGTTATAGTTAAAATTCCGCGATGACCTATTTAGGTTAAATTCATGAGCCTTCAAAAATCCCTAACTTCCACAGATCATACCTCCACAAATATTGTGAACCAAGCTCTAAAATTTTGTGACGATCTTCCTTAGGATTTCGGATTCAAACTCTAAAAATTTCAACTTCTGAACCTTCGTAAAAAATATTTATAGCGAAAATTCCACGATGAATCCAAAGCTCTGATACCAAATGTTGTGAAACCAGCTCCAAAAATAGAAGAAAAGAGATATCAACGCCTTAGAAATAAGCCAATTAGAGGGGGCAACCTCCAATACATGAATGAAAAATTCTTGGATGATACAAATGAAAAAACCTCCTTTCTATATATAGGATTCCATGGGGCCACAATGTAATCCTAGTGGGGCCACAATGTAACCCTAGCCGACCTAACAATAATAATGTAAGGGCACAATAATAACAATATGGGGGTTACAGGGGTACAACAATAACAATAAGGGGGGATACACTAACATAATAAGGGACTACACTATTAATATAGGGACTTAACATTTTTGAAATTCTAATGCTCTGCAACTAAAAAATGATTCATCTAAAGTGTGAAATGAGTTTAATGGGCTCATGAATACAACTTATCTTTGCAACCCACTTTCTAAGGTTTTCAAGCTTTTTATCCCTTTATCACTAACCCTTTACACCTTTGTTCTACAAGTTTGCTTTGATGAATTTGATCTTTCTTTTGGTCAAGGAGGCATGAGGTGTTCATTTTTCCATTTTTAGGATGATTGCACACATGTGATAGCAAAATATTCCTTTATCTGCACTATGGAGCTCAAACCATATTTGATTTGCAAGTGATTGAAAACCTTGAGTTTTCCTTTCTTTCGCTATTAATGCATGAAAATTTAACCTCTTACAAGTTGTAGATTTGATCAGTGTGACATCTTCAAAAACCCTTTTGCTTCGACCATGAAACTCAACTTTGTATTTTCCACTTTGACTAGCAATTTTACACTGTTTGTATGTAGAGCTGCAACATGTATTTATTGAGGAGCAGACCTCCTGCGTTAAAAAATTTCTTCTGCTGATAAGAACTTCATCACTTTTGTAAAAAGTGTTAAAATATTAACCTTGACCTCTTGCAGACTTTGAGCTGACAGGGTAGTCTTCTTTGGCAACTTTCAGGTCTTTCTTGAATAACCATGTCTCAACATTTCAATACCTCTAAACCAGATTCTAACAAAGAAACACAATGTCTGAAACATCAATGATGACCTTGGACCATAGGAAACCCTAATTGACCTAGTGGGAGGTTCTTTGACATCTCTTTGACTGAAAATTAGCTTTGGAGTCTTCAAGTGTAAAAAAAGAGTATTGACAAAGTGGTGTATTGAAGATCCAAAATCCAATGTACTTGATTTATCTAAAGAGCCTACATAGATAGCTTTGAGACCATCAATGTTTTGATGAACCTGGTGAATCATGGGAATGTGTAGGCTATAGGAAACCATAGATGGAAAGTGGAGTGATGGGCAAGGGAAAAACATAGTAATGAGGTTATAGGCAAGGAAGGAGAGTGAAAACGATAGGTATAAGCCTAGGAAGAGTTTGAAGGAGTGACAGGGTGACCATGGAATGGCAAGATGGTAGAATAGTGAAAAATTTTCTATAAGGATAATGAAGGTAGCAAGATTTCTAAAACTCACAATATTCAGAAAATTTTGTTTTTAGAAATCTAGAACCAATAATTAGTCATGCATATATAGTAAAAATTATTGATGACTAACACGTGCATTATTTATATGTTTAAGCTCTTTGGATATATGAATGATATGTAGATGTTTAGTATATGGATATGTTAATGACTTAGTTATTGATATTTCCTTAATATTTTGGAAATGAGCTTAAGAAATTGAAGGGTATTTTGATCATATTGAATTGTTTCTCTTACATTCAAACGAGCCTCTGTATGAGCATGGCCCTAATGATGTTTTGCTGACAATACTTCCTTTTGGCTGCATGCTTTAAATCTCGCTTTTCTATTCATAATGTTTTAGTTTTAGGAGAACCCATCTACCATTTGTCTTGTTTTGTTTGAGTATCCCTACATTCCCATGATCTCAAAATACACCTCTATCTGAGAAATGGAATACATATCATAATTTTAATAGTATTTGGGCCTACATATCAGATGGGATCCCTATCACAAACGGTGTAGAGTCTAGTTGGGATTTTATACCGAGGATATCCCCTTATTGTTGGCAAGGAATTTTTCCTCATCAACAGATTTAGTGCTAGAAGGAGGGCCTAATGGTAGGCTCCCACCATGCAAGTAACATCCCTGTGCAAACTCCACATAACCCCTTCCCCAGTTGGTAATAGGGAGAGATCAGTGTTGAAAGCATTGGTCCTCCACCTCCCGAGAATACCCCCTCAGGAGAACCCACCTTTCTATGAGGTCACTACTAACCAACTAAGGGCTTTATGCCTGCTCGCTCACGATCTTGTTAGAGGTCTCAAAAAAATCCCCTCCACTGGTTCCCTGTCCAATCCGCGAACCCTTGGAACACATCAATTCACCAAGATTTCCTAGTCAACTTTGTGCCTCGATTCATAATCCTAACGCTCGAAGATTACACAAATGTGGTTGACCGACTCTTAGCTGAACCTCCCGAAAACCCCTAAGGGGTCGACGAAGGAGGCCCTGAAGTTACTGGACCCCAGCCAAACAACGATCCCCAACCCAATAATATTTTGAATGAAAATATCCAAGCTAATGACCCACCTGGGGGAGGGGTCTAAAGAGGTCGAGGAAATAGATGCTGGGGACACGGTCGAAACAAAAACCATACTCATCACCACCACTAAAAATAGAACAGGCAGCCTTTCCTTTTCAATGGAAACTTTGGTGGTTTCAGAAACTTGAGGAATTATAGAAACCTCAAAGATCTCAGAGTTTACTGAAACCAATACATTCACTTTCAATATGAAGGCAAAGCTTCTCGATCTCACGCCTGGAGCATGTTTGAAAATGAAACTGAGCATGCTTTCATCCCACCCTATCTTAGGGAAAGATAGGTGCAACCCCTAGTCTAGATGGCACAATCCCCTCTGGGACTTTGTAGTCCTCCTCATCACATGCCCCGACACCCTGAGAAGAACCTTCCCAAGTTTGATAATGAGAAGGGAACACTGGCCAAGGACCACATTAGTAACTTCTACTTGGCCTTGCAAATGATGAGGGTGTAGTTCAATGATGTAATGTGCCCGCTTTACTCGCACACCTTAGAAAACAAGCTGCTACTTGGTATCACTCATTTCCTGTCACTTCCATTTCGACTTGGGAGCAATTTTGCCGCACCTTCCTTGAAAAGTTCTTCAAGGAAAAGACCCCTTCTATGCTTCTCATGGAGTTGAGCACCTTGAAGTGACAAAAGAAGGAGAAGGTCAAGGATTTCAACCAGTGTTTTAAAACCATCTTGAACAATTCCCCGCCGAACATGGCCCTTGACAATTCCATCACTATAGACTACTAAACAAGAGCTCTGCCTCGAGACATCATTGTGTTCGTTAAACGTGAGGCCATAGCCACCCTAGCAGAAAATTTCACCACTACCCTCACCATCAAGAAAGATATGCTTTCAATAGGGGCTCTATAACATGACAACCGAGATGACCAAAAATAGTTTGAGAAAAGGTCACAACTCTCAGCGAATAAATCTAGGGACAAGGATAAGGACCCTTTTGATTTTGAAAAAATCGCAAAATCCCTAAAGCTATTGTCGAATGAAGTATCTGATTTGAAAATAATGACCAATGACACTGCCTGAGGTAGCAAATATTAAAAGCCTTTTTTTAAGAAGAACAATATCACGCCTAATCGCCCTCTACCCAAACCCTACGCAAATTTCAACATGGAAGAGATTGGAAAATATAACTTCTGCTCATTTCATCTAGCTTCCCACTCTGAGAGAACCTTCCCACAATGGATTAATAGTATGACCACAGTAGTGAATTAGCTCCTAGAAGACCAGATGGTAGGGGAGTTTGAAGAGGAAGCTGACTCAGATGACGAAGAAGTCTCTTCCCCGGATGAAAATTTTTGATCAATAGTCCTCACCTTCGAAGTAATTCGTGGGGAGGGTCCTCCTTTAGTGACAGAGATAAATATGGATGATGATCCCAAATCCAAACCCCCCCTGAAACTATAGCCTAAGGAGAAAAGTCTCGATTTCCGATAACTTTGTTATCACTCAATAATTTCTCCATGTTCAAGAGAAATAGTCCAAGGTAACCACAAACCTACTTTGGAAATTTAGGATCTAACCTTCCTAAATTTCAGAGAGGGCTCTCTCTTTTATATTTAACTTTGTTTTGAATTGATATTTTAGGCTAGTTATGATTAGGTACTTGGTTTTTTGTTTGGAAATTTTGGTGGGAAATAAAATGTACTTCAAGGTAAACCACAGAAGGATCTACCAGACCATTGATTATGGAGTCAACTTCTTAGCAAGCAGAGATGGGAAAAAAGGTCAAAAGAGAAAATGTACTAAGGGCAGGGTAGATGAACTTAAAAGCATTTGGAAATAGGTTTTTTGATGAAATGGTAAGATCTGAACAAAATGGCAATGAAGTATCCTTAAGTTATAGAAAAGAAGATGAAAGAAAGGAGTCAAAAGGGACTAAGAGAAGTTAAGGATTCTTAAGTCTGGATATCAGCAGAAAACATATCAATGAATAACTAGTAAAAAACAGGGAGGTTTTGACATTAATCCTATATAAACTTTCCTAGTCAATAATTTAAGACAGAAAACATGTAAATTTATGTATGGAACTTCGAAAGATAAACAGTGAAAACAGGAAAATACTTGACTTATCTGATCAACACAAGAATCCTGAGTTATGATGTCTGTTTGACTTATTTCCAGCCTGCTGCTTCACAAATCAACTCACAAAAACTCCAATGTGTTCAGAAAAAATTTCTATAGTAGTCTTGACAAATTTTACTCGACCCAAAATACTTCAAGGAGTGAAGTATCTATACAAATTCTAAACTAGAATATCTTGAAAAAATATCAAGATTGTTTTACAAATATCTCCAACTGTTTTACATAAATAGAACTTAAGTAAAGGACACTCAAGAGTAATGCATCTATTTGGCACTATACTCATGGATATATGGTGACTAAGAAGAGAATTCAAATTTTATCTCAACTCTTAGTTGATGATGAGGCATCCAAGTCACTAACTGTTTCCTTTCTTTGTGCATTCTGCTCCAAAAATTATGCAAACTTGGGGTCCAATGATATCTTTGTATTTATCAATATTAAATATATATGTAAAAAATGAAATAATTTATTGTATATAAATATGTTGGTGAGATAAAACTCTTTCCGTTCCCTAAAATTATGCTCCATCTGTCCACAATAGGCTCTGCACAAAGATGTGTAAAACAACGTTTTACAGAGTCTGCAAAATAGGCTGTAAATATGTGCATGTATCTCCTGTTCGATAATACCTGTACAAAATGTGAGATAGGTTTATATATATAGGGCTCTTAGGAACAAAAACATCCTTCTGTTTTGTATGATGTATTTCTGATTGGCCACAATCTTCTCTGCAAAAGGATGACTTAACAGGAATTTTCTGAAAAAGTGCTTTAAAATATTGTTTAATATATCCAAACCCATAATGGCTATTAGAAAAGTGAGAGAGTTTTTTGTAGTTGAAAATCTTAGGAACATAAACCTTATTTATTTTTAAAAAATTCATCTTGGATTGGTCACAATAGTTTCTGCAAAATAATGACTTAAACATGAAATTTTTGCAAAAATGTTCCTTCTTGTTATGTTTTCATCTTTTCACCTTTTTGTTATTTTAACTGTTTTACTTTCACTTTAGATAAAATTCATTGTTGGTGAAATTATTTTCATCTCTTTTTACCATTACTTCCTCTGCTTTTACTTTTACTCATTACCTTGACTACTATGTAACTTTGTTTTAACATTCACTCTAACTTTTACTTGATACACTTTAACTCTGATGCTCTTTGACTGTTATGTTTTCACTGTCATTGTGAATTATGATTTCACTTTTACCATTCACTGTGAAAATTTCATCATTCTGATCTCTCCTTGACTTGATTTTATTCTTTCTTTGTATACAAACTATTTTTTGAATGAAGCTTTTGAATTAAAATCTGAGAATTTGGAGCAAACAATTTTGTCAACTAGTATTGAAACTGTTGGCCCAATTTCTTTTCTAATGATAACCTGCAAAATTCAAACAATTTGTTAATGAAACAGAGGTCTGCAAGGAGGTGATTGAAGGCTTTTGAAAGACCTATGGAATGAGATCTATTTATGGAGGTTTAACTCTATTTTTAGGCATTCTAGCTTCTTCTGCAAGATTAAATGATTTACAGAAGTAGTTAACTTTAAACAGAGGGGTCACTGAGAAATTTAGGCTAAATATATCTTCTTTTGGGGCTTTTTTCTCAATTAGGTTTATCTTAGGATTGATACTGGGATAAGACAACAAACAAGGTTTCTTGAATAGTTTAAATTGTAAAAAGGAGATTTTTAATAGATCTGTAGGCTTTAAACTCCTTTTTGTTTTGGAATTGATCTTCAGAGGTCGTATGCTGAGGAAATTTGGCTTAAAAAGGCTTACAGTGGAAATAAGGTTTCTTGGGAAAATTTGGCCAGGGTTTGGCTCATTTTGGGAAATTTTGGGCAATTTCCACAGTGAATTTTTGTAATTAAAAGCTTGTTTTGCTTAAGGACGGTTCAGAATTGACTGTGCAGGGTTTTAAAATGATTAAAAATACCTCAATTTGCAGGTAATTTGACACTTGAAAGGGTTTCTAAAGCTTTTTTTGTTCCTGCGTATGGGTCCTGGTGCAGAGAAATGTCTTTTATAGTCTTCAAATAGGAGATCTGTGGTTTGAAATGGGCTCTGAATAGGAAAATTAGGTTTAAAACAGAGTCAGACAACTTCAATATAGTTAGGCAGAGATTTTTTCACAGTTCAGAATGCGGGGATGGCATTGAAAAATGGTATAGTAAAGGTTTTAAACCTTGGTTATAAATCTTCATTGTAATAAATGCTAGTCATATCAAAGGCGGGATGGTTTCTGTTTTCAAATGTGAAAACAGGAAATGGTTTTTGCGTTGGTAATGGGCAGTAAATGGTTTTAACCAAATAGAATGCGATGCAATAAGAACGCGACACGTCACCAAGGGTGGATTCATGAAAATATCATATTTCTCACTCATTTGAGCTTTGAGCCATCATTTGGTTGATAGGCATGAAGTGCATCGTAAGCCGTTGGATCAGTAGCACGAGAGTGAAGGGTCGAGATTGTTGATCAGCGGTTGTCATTGATGTCAAGCCAAGCAGCAATAGGGGCTAACCCAATATTGCATGGGAATTTTGACCTACCAAATTAATATATTCTGGGTTAATAATGCTTTTGATGTTTTCTACTTGTCGAGATGTTTCCGTTGATATATGGCACGTCATGTAATTCTTCATGGTTTGAGAGATATTCATGTTTGAAGCTTGTACCTCCAGTTAGTGAGCTAAAACCCCATGGGGTTGGGGCATGGGTCATTGAAAATTCATAATTAATATTTTTTAAGCTCCTAAAATCCCTCCCACATTAACTTGTTGAAGCCCCTCTCAACTTAAGCATTCATATAAATTGTGATCTTCATTTCCTCCTTATGCAAAAGATTTGGCCATCTGAAACAGGTCATCGTGGAATTTTCGCTCTAAATTTTTTTATATGAAGGTTAAAAAGCTAAAATTCTTAAGAGGTGAAGAAAAAATCCCGAGGAAGCTACTGTAAAAATTTCAAATCAAGGTGCACAATATTTTTGGAGATATGATCTGTGGAAGTCAGGGTTTTTGCAGGCTCCTGAAATCCATCTCAAAGAAGTGACCTTGTTAAATTTGTCATAACTCTCTCTCTGAGTATCAGATTGGAATTCTGTAAAAATTGGAAGATAGTTCACAGTATTTTATTTTCTCTCTATCAATTTCAAAGCCAAATGAAGAAACAGTGACACGTGGCATGTTGTACAAGTGTGCTCTACTGAAACAGTCCATAATTAGGTCATTGTGAGAGATTGGGTATAACTCTCTCTTGAAGAATCCAAATTGGGTCAGAATTGTGGCATTGGAAAGATGACTCAGAAGACTACTACAGGACTAAAAATCAGATATTGAGGTTCTGAAATAACATAGATACACCAGATTCAATATCGAGCTCCTAGAAGGCAAGAAAAATCTAGATCATGTGTTGTCAAGGGTTGCAAAGGACCAGACTTTCTATAGTAGCAAAGCAAAGCAAGATGCAGCAGAGGGTAGCATGACAAGAGCAGAAACCAAGGTGCATAATAGCAGCAAGAATTTTATCATATGAAGTCTTCAAGGGGGCAACACTGCATATAATCATTGTAAAGGTATCATTGTACTTAGTCATTATAAATACATTGTTGTACAAATTGTACTAGTATCTATTTGCCAAGGGTTGAAGAGGCAGTGTTGGGAGGTCTAGGATCATCATTAGGTGGTTGTGTCAAAGTTGGGGTTATGGTATAGTATATATTCTTCTTCTACATCATTCTATATCATTGTAAAATGGACCATTTTCCCTGGTACGGGAGTCCATTCTTCTTTTATTCTACTATAGGGTGGTAGGGTGGTGCTAGGGTGAGTTGTAGCTCATTGGGTGTTAGGGCATCCATTCAGTTGACTAATAAAGAATCTCAGGCATTGGAGCATCCATCCAGTGGGAGCTGGAGAAGAATGCTTTTCTAGATTCTAGGAAGTTGGAGCTTTATTTTCAATTGAAGTTGAATATTAAAGAATTATTAGAAAATCATTAGGTGGTTTTTGGTCCTTGAGTGGGTTTCCAAATTTTAAAAACCGTGTGCATTTGTATTCCTCTTGTTTGCTTCATCATTGTACAAACAATTTGTTAACACTGAAGATTAACTAATGTTTGAATTGAACAACACCATTCACCTCCTTATTTCCAACAATTGGTATCAGAGCTTGGTTCCTTCAATAGCAGTTTAACAGCTGAAAGGAGGTCATGGAGCATACCAAGAATGGTTTACCTCTATTCAATGAAAATAATTATGCACTTTGGAAAGGAAGAATGGAGTTTTATCTCTTGGTGCAAGGTTACGAAGTATGGGACATTGTTCAAAATGGATTTACATCAATCGTGGATGAACAAGGTAAGAAGAATTTGGTAAATGATGCAAAAGAAAAGAATATTATTATCAATGGACTTATTGAATCTGCTTATCATAAGGTGTTGGGTTGTAAAACTGCCAAAAATGTATGGGACAAGCTTGAGAATATATATGCAGGTGACTCAAATGTCAAAGAAGCAAATCTTCAAATCTATAGAGAAAAATTTGAGCAACTCAGAATGAAAGAAGATTGCAACATTGCTGCATACTTCCAATATGTTGATGAAATAACCAATACTCTGGAAGGATTGGGAGAGCCAGTTGACAAGAAGACTATTATATGGAAGATTCTTAGAACGTTACCAGGGAGATTCAACCCAAAGGTATCAGTCTTAGAATACAGTGCAAATCTGGACAAACTCAGCAAGGAAGAATTACATGGAGTTCTCATAGCATATGAAATGAGACTTGATGAAGAAAAGGGTACTTCAAATCTAGAAACTGCATTCGTTGCATCTAAGCAAACCAATAAGGACAAACAAACTTCAATTGAAATGACATGCACCTGCAAGTGTGAAGAAAAGGGAGATGATGGAGAAGGTCTTTCAGATGAAGAATATGCTTACTTTACGAGAAAACTAAAACCTGGTAAGGGAAAATTCAAAGTTAAACTTCCATTGATATGTTTCGGTTGTGGTGAGGTTGGGCATTTCGTAGCAAAATGTCCGAACAAAAGTGATGGCAACTCAAAAGGAAAGAAAGGCTTTAAGAAATTCAACAAGCAAGGAAAAAAGAAAGGATCCAAAAGGAACTTTCTCTCTAAAGAAGATAGTTCATCATCCGATGAAGAAAGTGACAGCAAAGAAGAAGCCAATGAGAAAGTATTGTTTATGGCCAAGCACAATAAACAAGAAGTATCAAACAATGAAGAAGAAGGGTTGACCATAGAAGAATTTTATGAGGAGGCAATCAAGCTTATAAAAGAGCTCAATGCTGAGAAGATCTGTTCCAATACACTTGAAGAACAAGTTCAAGGTCTCAAAATTGAGGTTGAAGAACACAAATGTATTGAAGAGTCACTTCAAAAGAAGTTGGAAGAGAGCAACCAAGAAAGGGAAGCATTAGAAGCCGAAGTAGTCTCGATGCGTAAGGAAGTGAAGAAGGGAAAAATTGTCCAAAACTATGCCAACAGCTCAAGGGCATTGAAAGAACTCGTCAAAAATCAACGATCTTACAACGACAGAACTAGCCTCAGTTACAAAGAAGAAGAAGTAGGACCTTCTACAACAAAATACAATGAACCTATGAGATCTGACATACATGAAGACTTCATTGGAAAATATTCGCAAGCACATCCTTGGAAGACGATTCTTCGATGAAGATTTTCATCCAGGTACCTGTTAGGGTCCCATGATTTGGCTAATTGGCAAGCCAAATGACAGTGTAACATCAAACCAGTCTTTGGAGCCCAAGGACCTAGCCTTCCTGGAATCAGAGAGGGCTCTCTCTATTTGTGTAAGGGATATCTGCGTGTTTGCTTATTGTGTTCTGATTTTAGGCTAGTTATGAAGTAGGTTTTTTGGTTTTGGTTTTTAGGTTGTGAGGGATGAAACTGATCAAAGATATAAAATAGGTAAAAAGATGTCAGATCAACTGGGATATGGGGTCAAAAAGGTCTAGAAAGCTATTAGACGGTGATACAAGGCTATTGAAGGGCCGATTTGATTCGAGGTAGAAAGGATCTTTGGGAAAAATGGAATAAAATGGACACCAAGTTTGGGAACAACAAAGGATTTCAGGCATAACTAGTTTAATAGCTGACATAAACATGGTAGGGCAAACCATTAATCATGAGAAATGTAACTATAAGCTAATCAATACATAGAAATAAACATTCAAGCCATGCATAGAGATATATAACTCTCTAACTTTGGGAAATGACTATCAGACTTTGGGGAAATACACTTAAGATAGACAAACAACTCAAATCACTATGCCAGAATGCCTAAACACAGTACTTAAAGTTATTGGGTACTTTGAAAACAAGATTGCATAGTCTTAGGCAAAGGGCAAGATCGGAACAAGACCTCCTTGGTTCAACAAATGACAATCTAATCAGTCAAAGAGAAATTTCATGGATGGAGATATGGCTAGCCATGAGTAAACAGGGTGTACCGTAAATCATACTTAGCATGCATAAAACCATGAATGAAACAAGCAACAAAATCCTTAAGTTATTAAAGAGCAATCAAGAATTCTTTAATGTGACTAAGAATGAAGAAAACATGAAAGCTATGAAGAAACAGGAAATTTGAGGTGCCTCCAAGGGCATGTCTCAGATTTTTTCTCTACTTTTCTATAGCAAGCAAGAAACATGGATTTATGAATGAAAACTAGGAAAAAAAACAAAGAGAGAGACACTATACCATTCTACCAAGTCATGGAATCCAACAACAATCCCCTTTCATCATCCAAGAACATCCAAGAGACTATCCAAAAGCATGAGACAAGTATTTCTTCCAAAGCTTATATGACCATATATTGCTTCTATCATCAAGTTAAGCGTTGTTTACAATTAAAGCCTTTGGAATAAATAGGCTCAAGTGAGGAAAACCTCTTAGTTCAATTTGCACTCTCATTGGCCTATCCAAAATATCTAATCTTGTCCTTGAGGCTTTGCAAAGCCCAAGGCACAAAATATCTCATAAAATATCTAAAAAATGCTAAAAGAGAGAAATAAATTGACTTTTCATAACTTCTGATGTGCAAAAATAGCTAAACGCACATGAGGAAAAAGCAGTTTTTAAAGGTTCAATTTTTACAAAAATACTAAAAAAATACATCAGCAAAAGGTCCCCTGACTTGCCGACAACTTTTGGCAGCCTTCCCGATGTCGAAACGAGGCTCATGATAGCTCGTTGGAAAGATCTAAGTGTCTAATTTCTGGAAAAACTTGAATTTTCCCAATATTATTCCTGTAAGTCATCCAAAAATAGGCCTGTGTGTAAAAAACCGGAAAATAAGCTTTGCTGATAGATCGGGCAAAGTGTAGAAAAAGCGGGCATTTTTCGCCATTTCGGGGGAGAAAATGATCTTAAAATGTCCTAAAAAGCATTGGGTGTGTGATCCTGAAATTATGGCATCCAATGACACCATTCTCCTCCTTTGATGATCCTCCAAACTGAAATGGTGAAGCCCATGTGTTTTGGCCAAAAACCCAAAAATGCCAAAAAACCAAAATATGTCGAAAATCGCCCAAAATTGGTGAGTATGACCCTCAAGGGTTCTTAGAAACATGTTGTGAAGCAGAAGCCAAAATATGAAGTCCTGATGTGTCTTTCCTTAGTTTCTCTGCTGGGCACTTCCCTTCAGCCTCCTTGAGCTTTTCTTGAGCAGCCTTCAACTTGTGTCTGGCAAACTGATTTAACTTTATATAATGTCTTGTCATTAATATTTGAAGGTCTAAATCCCTGTTTTCCTTCTCCAATTTCTTCTCCAAGTGGTCATTGACTCTCTCAAGCCATGCCTTCCTATTGTTCTCTATCTCTTGTTCGAACAACGCAGTGAGAGGGGTAGATTGGAGAAGAGCATTTTCCTCTTCTTTTTGCTTCTCAAGGGCCTTTTTAAGCCCCATGGTTCTTGGCCTCTTTCGCCTAGGCTGATCTTCGCCTTCACTTTCATCAAACTCACCCATGAGTTCTTCCAACCTTGCTTGGGCTTTGGAGGCCTCCTTCTTGTACTTGGTCGCCTGTGTCTCATAAACAACCATATGGACACTCATTTGCCTATTTTGGATTTGCAAAAATTGACCGAAATTCCTAGCTCTATGAAGATCATCCTTCAAATCATCAATTTGGCCTTCTCTATGGATTAAGAGGTTTTCTAGAATCCGGGCCTCATTATCACTATCATCGATTTGGATTGGGATGATGTCGAATGCATTCTCTTGTTCATTACTGCCTTCTTCCTTACCCTTCCCTTTGCTTTGGGTGGCTATTCTAGTGCTCTTCCTCCAAGGCAAATCAATCATGGGCTTCTTTCGCAATTTCCCTTTACTTCGGAGGGCCCTTTTCACATTTGGAGTGACCAATCTAGGCACTTTTCTTTGCTTTCCGGGGCTTGGAATGTTTAGGATAAGAGGGCATGGCCCCTTTACCTTTGTCACCTTGCTTCTCTTCTTTCTGAGTTTGTTGTTCTTCTTGAGGAGGCTGTTGTTCTTGAGGAGGCTAATGTTCTTGAGGAGGCTGCTTTGTATCATCTTTTGGCTACCTTTGCTCATCACTATCATGCTGCTCCTGTTCAGCACTATCATGCTGCCCCTATTCAGTCTCTTTTGGCTGCCCATGTTCATCATGATGTTGTTTCTGTGTGTCCTCTTTTGACTGTCCTTGCTCATCACTTTCATGCTACCCTTGCTGCTCTGTCTCACCCTCACTGTCATGCTACTATTCAGCACTTTCTTCCTTCTCCCCTCACTGGTGTTCATCATCACTATCATGCTGTTTTTCAACACTTTCTTCCTCCTTCCCTCACTGCTGTTCATCATCACTGTCATGTTACTGTTCAGCACTTTCTTCTTTCTGCTCATGTCCTTCTTCATCTTGTTGGTCACTTTCTTCTCCTTCTTCATGTTCCTTTTCTTGTTCTGTAGTAAACTTGAGGTTTTTGGGAATAGGTCTACTAGAAGAAGGCGAGGGATGATGAGTAGGAGGTGTAGGGGATGTATGGACTGGAGGGACAGTGGAGAAATCCGGATGAGTGATGAAAACATCCCAAGAGACCTCCCTCTTTTCAAGCTGATGTAGAATGATGATTTTGATGAGAGAGTGATGGAAGAGACAGGCTATTTTCTGTGAAGGAGGCTTCTTCTGGACAATGGAGGCCATTTTCTCAATGCTCTTGTGTAAGAAGAAAGGAAGATTTAGCAATCTGGCCCTAGTGAAATGCATGAGCAGTCGAATGTGATAGGCATAGATTCGAGAGAATCTTCCCTCACAAGTGAAGTACTTCATGATAATCTTCATGAGAGGGGCGTAGCTGGCTAAAAGATATGAGAAAGGGAAAATAGAAGGACATGACTCTCTGTGCTCAGGCTTTAGAAAGGGCTTGTAATCATCTGAGTCCAAATGGATTTGCTTAAACCATTTCTCACCAATATAAGAGATTTTAGTAGCCTTGGAGATGGACCTTGGAGAAAATTTGAATTCAAGGCCTGCCAACTGGAAATGTTTATCTTGAAACCTCAAAGCGCAAAGGTGTGTCAAAGGAGAAAAACTCTTCACCTCTTGCACCCTTTGACAAAAATCTAAACATCCCACCTCATGGAAATTGAATAAGACTGATGGGTGGGCATTCACTTCTTCATTGGAAATAGGCTCAAATCTCTTATGCAAACCACTCCTACTGTCCTGACTGGGAGGCATCTTGTTCTAGATGCTTTCTGAAAAACCAAAGTGCCTCAAAGGTTTTTTGAAATGTCTTCTAAAACACAACTATGTCTTCTTTGTAAATCAATGTTTTGATCAAGGCAAATTTGTTTCAAATGCTGTGTGAGATGATTCTGTGATATCAGGTCTCTGCTCCTTCCAGAACACTGTCTTTTCTCCCTTTGTATGCCAATCAATTAATATTTATAATAACATGCACACAGTCATCTAAAATGCATACACAGTCAAGTGATTTCTGTGTTTGTGTAAGGTCACATGGCTCTAGGTGTTTTGGTGACAAAAAGATAGCCTTGTAGTAGACAAAAAGAAAAAAATCCTCATAATCAACACACCCTCCTTGGACTTCACTGTTTCTCACACCCAGTTTTGAAAAAAACACCTTTGAATTGCAAGGGCAGCTCCACTCGCAAAAGTTTGTTTCATGGACAAAAAGGCAGCAAGACTGGTTTTTGCTTTCTTACGACACAGAGGAGACTTTTGAAATGAAAAAAACACTTATACAATGATCACTGTTCATGAAATTAGGCCTAATGTTTCATTTTTCAAGCACTGTGTTTCTCCCTTAAAACATTGTCTCTACCCTTTAACACTGTTTTGAGGGCAGTTTATAAAGTCCTTTGACATCAATAGAAAACCCACCATTTTCACTATGTCAATACTGGGCAATCATAAACCACAACAAATCTTGAGTTTTAAACCAAAAGATTGAACCTCCCAAGCACTATTTTCTCCACTATATAGCTGACAGAGTTTAACTTTGTTTTACCATAGTAAGGTTATCTTCACAATTTTGACAAAGCCTTCACTATTGTGTATATTCTGACTTGCAGGTTTATGTTGATGCACTGTTCTGAGGGCAGCGTTTAGGCCTTTGACATAAAAAAATGACCACTTCACTTTCAACTAACTATAACAATATTTTTCAGACCTTTTGCCCCAAACATACCTTGAAGATCGATAGCAGCCGTTGTTTGAGGGGTTTGAGCAGCTTTGAACACTTTTGGAGGCGTTTTGATGGCTTGAAACATGCGCAGCACGTTTAATAGAGAAGGCGTCGCGCAAAGAACAACTATCGAGTCACTATCGGGCCGACGTGACCGACGCTTACAGGCGCACCGCGCGTCGCTACAGGCACATTGTACAGTAGTGCAACCCTTTGGAAATTTTTTGCTTGAACGCGCCGCACAACCCTACAGGCATGCCGCACAGCCTTCAAGCCTGAAAAATCAATGAATTTGCTCGAAAATTCCTTCTCTGGTCTCTTGGACAGCAAGAGGAGTGTTGCCTTGTGTTTTTGAAATGCAAAAAGATATGGCCATGATCCTTTTAGCTCCTTTTAAGTCGATCACCCTTGAGTTACCTTTATGGGGGTTTTTGTAAGTTTCCTTTTAAAAGAAAGGCGTTGGTTTGAAACAACAAATGAACATCTTATCATTTGTGTTTTTTCAAAATAAAACACACCCAAACTTGACTAGGCCATTTTGAAAAAATGTGGGTGACTGTTTTGGGAGGTTTTTATGCTTGTGATCTTTTTTCACCGAGGGCAAACCACTTTGAAGGCCAATCATCACTTGGTGTTTTTCTTATTGAAAAAGGAAAAACAATGACCTGTGAAACATATTTTTCCATTTTGCAAGGAGGTGACTTATCTCTTTAAAACTTGATGACAGTTTCTGTTCCTTATACTTATATCTGCTTGTTAGAGGTAACCTGGCTCAAATCCACCTAGTGACTGTAGATGCATTCTCCAAATGATGCTTCCTTTTGACTATGGGTAAGGCCTAGTTGTACTCACCTGAGCTTTACTGTCCTCTGTCTATCAAGAATGGCACTTCTTCTAAAAAAATTTCCTCTACTCAATATGTAACAACAAAGTACCTTTGACCTTTTTTCATAAGGAAACTGCCTTCATTTGTAACAGTGGCATGCAGGTATTGCTTTTGAATGTTTGTTTCAGAACCCTTTGAAAAAAAATTATCACCCCTTTGGCTTATGTCTAACCCAATTGATTTCAACTATTCTTCAACTTTGTTTTGTTTAAAGGAACATAGACTAAATGCCAAGCCTTTTTATCAAGGAGATGAGTTTTTGTAACCCTTTAAGGAAATCACACCTCTTAGCAAAGTTTGTACACTTCTTGGCTCCAGATTGTCTTTGAAAGCAAACTTTGATAGGAGATATGCCAGCCTCCTTGATAGTTTATGGTACTCATGCTTTCCCTTTGTTTTTGACATGATTTCCCTGTTCAGAAGCTTTCAACTGTCTCCTACTGCTCTTACCATTTGTTTCTCAATCAGTGAAAACCCCAAAGTCAACTACTGCACTAGCCCTCTGTTTATAGATGAAGGATGCCTATTTTGACAAATGTCTGGTTTCCTTTCAAACTCTGCTTCAACCAAATGAAGAATTTTTGATGAATCATACTGATAATGGCTTCTCTTATACCTGATGGCAAAAGTTAGTTTAAGCCCAAGACTATTTGACTCTTTTGGCCATCTGTTTAACAATCTTTCTTCAATGATGATGAACCTATTAGGTTCACATTGTAACTCAAACAATAGTGAACTCATGCAAATCATTTTTAAAGCCCACTGCTTTGCCTCTGCCTTTAATCATCATTTTTCTTCAGAAACCTTTAGTTGTTGTCTCACTGTAACCAAAGTTTGTCTTTACAGTTAGTGAAAAAATTCAAAACAGACTTTACCTTTGGCCCTCTGCTTATAGATGAAGGAAGCGCTTTTAGCCTTCAACCCTCTACTTATGAAATGAAGGAGGTTCTTCAGTCTTCAAACCCTCTGCTTATAGATGAAGGATATTTTGTCAGTCATGTCATATCATTAGCCTTTTGATAGTGTTATTTTTCCTTTCACTGTCCTTTCAGGCTTTGACTATGATCGCAAGAGCTTAATGAAAAACTCTCTACTCTGTAGCGGCATCCCAGGCTCAAGATCATATTGAGAAGCAGTTGTCTTCTTATTTGGAGCCAAATATTGTCTTCTGGGAAGCTGGTATGCCTCTATCCTTGAAAGATCCATTAAAACACTGTAAAAACACCTAAAATCAGTGTGACATATGGTAAATGTATTGCTGAGACTTGAGGGTGTATTAGTGGCATGACTTAGGGTTGTAACCAACTTTATTTGTAGAATGGGAAGGTCTGTTATGACTGGTCTATAGAAGGTAGAGGTTCTTTGGATTTAGAGTGGTTTGCCAAGGGAGAAATGCCTAAACCGCCACTACCTAACTTAGGGGAGACTTTTTGGACAGATTTGGATTGTTTCTTTGGAGCTGATGGGAAAACTAGTGTGGCTGAGGCTAGATAGGACTTGATAATAAGGTTTTATCTTGTCATGGGAAGACTAAAAGGTAAGAGGGAAAAAAAAATTATGGGTGTTTTCCAGCTGGCAAATTTGACAATTTTTTAGATCAGCTGCTAGAAAACTTGGCTGTTACAACTAGTCATCACCAACAAGTGAAAACTACTGATGACTAACAGTGGCTCCATTTGGGGAGGGAAGCTCTTTTTCAGGAGGTGTACAGAATTTTAGATCTTTGGCTTATGAAGACTAGTGCCTTACCCATTGGTGCAAATTTCATTCCTCCTTGATGCTACTTCTGAAAAATGACAGCATGATTAGCATCAATGATATTTCTACCTACCCCACTATCTTTCCTAACATTTTTTCTTCCTTTGGGTGCATTTGGAATAGCAACATTTTTGACAATATATATTTTTTCTTTTTGGAAAATGAACCTATCTAATTCTAAACTTATATCTGCCGGGAGTTCAGATTAAACTGATGAACTCCTTCATTACTCTACCTATGCTAGATCAACTGTCAAGGTTAAGTTGTTTGACAGGATTTTGTTCTCTAATCTAAAACAAGAAATTGAAAAGATGATAAAATCAACGTTAGACAGTCTGATTTGTCATGTATTTGCGGTATGAAAGACAAGCTGCACACAAATATTATTTTGCATAAAATGGAAACTAGGAAAAACGGGGCTAAGATGCACAATTTGTTTTTCATCCCTGCTTCCCTCTTTGGTTCTGTTTTGAGCATGTGGAACCAATATCTTTTCCTAATCTACTATCTTTGATAAGTCAAGCTTACACAATGTTGACCATATTTTTCACTCACTAACTTATTAGCAAATAAATTTAAAACATGTTCAGCTATGATTAGGCTAGATAACTGAACAAGACATTTGAGAACTAGTAGCGGCATTTAGACTTGCGCGCTTTCTGAATGACTATTTTTGGAACATGGGGCCTTTTTATATTTTTCAACTGCCCTCTTTTCTATTCTTCTATTGTTTTTGACTTTTTTGTTTTATCTATTTTTCAAACAGTGGTATATACAATGACTGAAAATGTTTTAAACTTAGAAATCTTGGAAATGGCGAAACTTAAGCATCTTATCCTCGTAAGGATCTCCTACCATTCTTGCCCATTTAGTTCTTGGAAAGAAAAATTGGGAAAGTTTTCTCTTGTAAACATGACATAAGGATTCATGCATGAATCTCTGAACAAACCCGTATCTTCCTGTTGTACCTCTTTGTACCTCTGATTTCAACTCCTTCCTTTATTGTACACCTTCTTTAAGTAATGCATATATTCTTTGACATTTTTGAAATAAATAATGACATCATCAAGGTATGTTAAAATGCAGAAGTTCAAGACTGGAAACATGGATTTCAGGAGCATATTTTTGATATCAGGTGGTTTTTTACTTCTGAGTCTGAAACTGGAACTACTTCCAGCATACTGAAAAAAATCTTTGAGTTGTCTACTTTGCAAGGGAATCATTTGGTTATAACCTGAAACATCATCTTGCAAAGGCATATGATTAAAATCACTTATCATCGGTATATCATGGTCTTGGGTAGGAATGATAAAATTTCTGTTATAGGGATGTGCATTAGTGTTTCTAAAATCAAAACAGACCCTATGACCAGCTATTTTATCTTTGATTATTACTGATTGGTTCAAATTTTTGTATTTTCTTTTGTCGAAGTTGTTTCTTGGAGTAATGGTAGTGGCATAGTGTTTCTCATTGTTTTCTCTGCATGATGTAGTATTCTGCATGAGATTTCCAATCTTAGCAATTCTAAGTCTTTGATGGAATGACAGGATATTAGCCAGTTCAAGTAACTCATGTATACTTGGACTGCAGTTATCATGTTTGCTCATAAGAAGTTTATCCGGTGTTTTTTCTGGATTTTGAGATGCTATGGCTACAGTAGAGGTTTCACTTGCAGTGGAAGAGTTATGTGATGGTAAATCTTTGAGGTATGGTAAAAACATTAAGCTTCCCTGCTCCTGAGTTCCGAAAAGGTTTGTGATATGTAAGTCTTCTAATGCCTTTATTCTGAAAAAAGTTCCCTGATGCTACTACTGATGTTTGAATAAGGTTTGAGAAATTCGCTTGATAGTACATAATGGTTTGTGCTTCTTGCTCTATTCCTATTTCAGAAGGAACATACTTACTTTCCTCAAGACATAGATGTTCATGATCATGGTAGTTTTGAGTGTCTAGTTCATCATAGAGAACTAGGGGCAGCTGATGTGGTGGGTCTAAGTTTGTTTCAGTTTCTTCTTACTGTTCTTCAATGTCCTCATTTGTGTGCAGAATAAAAGAGTTCAGGTCGGAATGCAAGGAATAAATTGGGATGTTATCTGGCCTCTCTTGGCTACTGATCATGTATTTCATGTGTGACTCTCGATAGAGTATTCTTGTTTGGTCAAACACAGGAATAGTGGCGTAGGACATATCAAGTTGAATATTCCCTTGGAGCTTGGCTCCCCAAGATTTGGATAGAAGAATTCCATACTTGGGAGGAATGTCTGCTACCACTATGTCCATGATCAGATGTTTTGCAAGTATTTGGGCCAAACTAAAACAAAGATCTTTGATCAAGCCTAGACATTTGACTCTACTAGAATCAAATGAATATAAATCTTTGTAGGGTCTTATGATTTCTAGGCCTAATATTTCCATTACAACCTTCGGCATAAGATTATGCAAGGCGCCAGAGTATAGCATGGAATTGTGAAGGATTTGGTCATGGATATTCAGACTGATGTAAAAGGGAAGAGTGGTTCCCTCTTGGAATTTCCCTTCTATTTTTGGACCAAACAACACTTCAGGAGTGTCATCAGCTAGATTAAGGGTGTTCACATCATTCCCTAGATTCAGGACCTTTAAAACTTGGGATTTATAAGAGCCTTGGGCGATGATCTCGGTAAGAGGCATGGTGATATTTATTTTGGTGATTTCACCATAAAAACTAAAAGGTAGCTGTAGTTTAGATATGTTCGTTTAAGCTTTTTCAGCCATGACCTTCTCTATGTTCTGAGTTTGTAGGCTCTGTTTTGGGATTTTTTTTGCCACAGCCACCTCGGGAATCTTTGTGAAAGTACTAGGAGCATCTGAGTCAGGACTAGTTTGGGTAACTCTATCTTTGTTTTGGTCATTTTTCCCAACCATGATTTTTTTGTTGTTTACTGCTTTCTTAAGGATGGCATCAGGGGTTTTAGCAGTGTATGAGCTACCTTTCTTGGAGTTGTCTTGATTTTTTCTGCTTCTAAGGTCATACTTCCTGTGAGCTTCTATTATGGAATTCTGAAAATCTATGGCAGGATCCTCGAGATCTTCATAGTTGGGTTCATCCTGATTTGGAGAGAAGAATGCTTGTTCTTCTTCCGTGAGGTACACCTCACTCTATTATAAGATCCTATGAGGTTCAAATGATTTTCATCAACAGGTTATGTATCCCTATCATCTTCTTCCACATAATTTTCATTGAATGGTGGCCTAATTTGTTGGTCATTTTCCCTTGGTTTGTTTTGAGACTCTTCCCTCCTAAAATTTTGGTTCTGGTTTCTATTTGGAGGGTTTGGCTGGTTGTCCCTAAGACGGGTCTTCTCACTTATCTTCTCCCACATTTTGGCCATGGGCCTGACTAAATCATCTATTCTAGGATCTAGGGAAGGGAATGAAGTGGAGACCTCATCTCGGTATGTGACTTTCCTTTCTAATCTAGTCCTAGCTCTTTTTTCTGCTAAGTTGGCTTCTACCCTTATGGCTACTTTTAACATTTCCTCTAAGGTAAGGGGGTCCTTGTCTCTTAGCTGATAATTCATGTCTGGGTAAAAACCCTCGGGGATCTTTGCCAAGGCTGAACTAAGTGGGGGTTTGAAGTGAGGTGGGAGGGCATTATACACACTGTTGAACCTTGTGCAGTATCCTTGGACACTTTCCCCATTTTCCCGTTTTATATTGTTATATTCTGACAGGATTTGAATGGGGTTCTTTCGGATTTCCCACTTGTTTATGAAGGCTTGGTAGAGTTTTGGGAGGTTGTGGATGTTGTTTGGAGTTAAGCTCTTAAACCATTTTTTGGGTTCCCCGCCCAGGCTTTGGGCGAACATTCTCATTCTGATGGTCTCGTCTTCTATTTCCATGTATTCAAAGGCATCGCTAATCCTATCTACATGCTTTTGAGCTGTGGTAGTCTCATCTCCAGTAAAGTGTGGGATTTTGGCTTGATAGTCATTTTAGGGAGCCAAAGGTTGTGGCAACACCAAGGGTGCGTACCAGGCTACCATGACGGGAGCTAATGGGTGATGTACAAAATAAGGGCTTGTGGGATGAGCTGAGGTGGTTTTAACAATAGTGGTTTGGATATGTATGGCAGATGTACTTGGACTAGTGACCTGGTTTTGAGCAGATCTGGGATGGTAGGAGCCAAAGTGATGGAGAAGCTGAAATTCAGGAGGTGTGGTAGCCTGAGGCTTCTCTACTAGGACTCTGTGGTAGATCTAGGGGCTCAAGATCGTGAAAGTCTATCTTACTTTGTGATGTGCTTCTAAAAAGGGTTTTTGTTGATTTTAAGTCAAAGGGGGAATCCTGCAAGGCAGTGAGATGTTCAGGTGCTGATCTTGCTTTACGGATGGACCTATCAGTAGCTTCGGAAGCTTGCCACAGAATCTTCTCTGGGTCGTCTACTATGATAGGGGGATTTGGGTCTGGGTGAGCTCCGGTGTTGATTCTTCGTGAAGCCAGATTTCGGGTCTAGAGTTTAGAGAGGGTGGTATTTGTGAATGTTTTGGATGGATGGCCTATCTAAGGTTTTACTAATGTGAAGGATGGTCAAAACTAAAAGGATGGAAAAGTGGAGTCGCTAGGTGGATTTCTTATGAGAACTATGGTCCACCACCAACACTATCAAAGATGCTTTGGGAAAAAGTTTTATAGAAAAATTTGAGATGGAAACTTGCAAAGAAGAGTGATTCACTTGGTTTCAATAGTTTGCTAGGCTGTATGGATAAGCTAATGGTTCTCTTGGCAAGAAGGCTTCTGCTTATCTCCTATGTTCAGGTGAGGTTTTATGAATCACTAAGTTATACTTAGTTTGTCACTGATTACAGAGTTTCCACCCTAAGCTTAAGTTTTTGGAAGGATGAGTTAGTAGAAAGGTATGGTTTATGAATTTTTTGGTTTTTTATGGAGTTTTTAGGCCTACTGGAGGCTAGTGGAGTTGCCAGGTGGAACTTGGTTGTTTTTGTAAAGATGTAGCTATGGTCCACCACCAGTAACTAGGGAAAAGCCAATCTGGGAATGTTTTGGGGTTTCTCTGAGTTTTTATGTGCAGCCTATGGTTTATTAAAGTATTCTAAACTTGTTTCATCACTTTACTAGGGTGGCGAGAACAAAAAGAGTTTACTCTAAATGGTTTTATGGACTGCTTTCCTGTGTAAGTTTTGAAGCCTAATGAATCTACAAGAGTTTGCTAGACTATTATGTACTTAGTTAGTCCCACTGTGATCGCCATTATGTTAGTGAGCGGTGGGATAAGTCAACCAGATAGTATTCTCAAAGGTCTCTAAAAATTTTAGGGAAACTAAGTTTGTTTATCACTCAGAATCCCACCATGATCGCCATTATGTTAGGGTGGCGATGAGGTGGCTCAATCGGATAGTAACCTAGAGTTTGGTAAAATAGTAAGGCCTACTGGAGGCTAGTGGAGTCGTCGGGTGGAACTTGGTTGTTTTGAGGTATATGTGTATGGTCCACCACCAATACTGACAAAAACCAATCTAAGGGAGTTTTTTGGGGTTTTTCTAATTTTTTATGTGCAACCTATTTGTAAGAGTGTTCTAAACCTGATTCATCACTTTGCTAAGATGGTGAAACAAAGAGTTTACTCTAAATGATTCTATAGGTTGATGGTCTGAGTAATGTTGAAGGACTAAAGAGTCTATAAGAGTTCCCTAGACTGTCATGTACTCAGAGTCCCACCGTGATCGCCATTATGTTAGGGTCTCGTGATTTGGCTGATTGGCAAGCCAAATGATAGTGTAACATCAAACCAGTCTTTGGAGCCCAAGGACCTAGCCTTCCTGGACTCAGAGAGGGCTCTCTCTATTTGTGTAAGGGATATCTGTGTGTTTTCTTATTATGTTATGATTTTAGGCTAGTTATGAAGTAGGTTTTTTGGTTTTGGTTTTTAGGTTGTGAGGGATGAAACTGATCAAAGATACAAGATAGGTAAAAAGATGTCAGATCAACTGGGCTATGGGGTCGAAAATTTCTAGAAAGCTATCAGACGATGATACAAGGCTGTTGAAGGGCCGATTTGATTCGAGGTAGAAAGGATCTTTGGGAAAAATGGAATAAAATGGACATCAAGTTTGGGAACAACAAAGGATTTCAAGCATAACTAGTTTAATAGCTGACATAAACATGGTAGGGCAAACCATTAATCATGAGAAATGTAACTATAAGCTAATCAATACATAGAAATAAACATTCAAGCCATGCATAGAGATATATAACTCTCTAACTTTGGGAAATGGCTATAGAGTTTGGGGAAATACACTTAATACAGACAAACAACTCAAATCACTATGCCGGAATGCCTAAACACAGTACTTAAAGTTATTGGGTACTTTGAAAACAAGATTGCATAGTCTTAGGCAAAGGGTAAGATCGGAACAAGACCTCCTTGGTTCAACAAATGACAATCTAATCAGTGAAAGAGAAATTTCATGGATGGAGCTATGGCTAGCCATGAGTAAGCATGGTTTGCCGTAAATCATACTTAGCATGCATAAAACCATGAATGAAACAAGAAACAAAATTCTTAAGTTATTAAAGAGCAATCAAGAATTCTTTAATGTGACTAAGAATGAAGAAAACATGGAAGCTATGAAGAAACAGGAAATTTAAGGTGCCTCCAAGGGCATGTCTCAAATTTGTTCTCTAATGTTCTATAGCAATCAAGAAACATGGATTTATGAATGAAAACTAGGAAACAAAACAAAGAGAGAGACACTATACCATTCTACCAAGTCATGGAATCCAACAACAATCCCCTTTCATCATCCAAGAACATCTAAGAGACTCTCCAAAAGCATGAGACAAGTATTTCTTCCAAAGCTTATATGACCATATATTGCTTTTATCATCAAGTTCAACCTTGTTTACAATGAAAGCCTTTGTAATAAATAGGCTCAAGTGAGGAAAACCTCTTAGTTCAATTTGCACTCTCATTGGCCTATCCAAAATATCTAATCTTGTCCTTGAGGCTTTGCAAAGCCCAAGGCACAAAATATCTCATAAAATATCTAAAAGATACTAAAAGAGGGAAATAAATTGACTTTTCATAACTTCTCATGTGCAAAAATAGCTAAACGCACATGAGGAAAAAGCAGTTTTTAAAGGTTCAATTTTTACAAAAATACTCAAAAATACATCAGCAAAAGGTCCCCTGACTTGCCGACAACTTTTGGCAGCCTTCCCGATGTTGAAACGAGGCTCACGATAGCTCGTTGGAAACCTCTAAGTGTCTAATTTCTGGAAAAACTTGAATTTTCCCAATATGATGCCTGGAAGTCCTCCAGAAATAGGTCTGTGTGTAAAAAACCAGAAAATAAGCTTTGCTGATAGACCAGGCAGAGTGTAGAAAAAGCGGGCATTTTTCGCCATTTCGGGGGAGAAAATGATCTTCAAATGTCCTAAAAATCGTTGAGTGTGTGCTCCTGAAATTATGGCATCCAATGATACCATTATCCTTTTTTGATGATCCTCCAAACTGAAATGGCAAAGCCCATGATTTTTGGCCAAAAACCCAAAAATGCCAAAAAACCAAAATATGTTGAAAATCGCCCAAAATTGGTGAGTATGACCCTCAAGGGTTCTCAACAACATGTTGTGAAGTAGAAGCCAAAATATAAAGTCTTGATGTGTCTTTCCTCAGTTTCTGTGGGGAGCGCTTCCCTTTAGCCTCCTTGAGATTTTCTTGAGCAACCTTCAACTTGCGCCTGGCAAACTGATTTAACTTTATATAATGTCCCGTCATTCTCCTTTGAAGGTATAAATCCCGGTTTTCCTTCTCCAATTTTTTCTTCAAGTGGTCATTGAATCTCTCAAGCCATGCATCCCTATTGTTCTCTATCTCTTGTTTGAACAATGCAGTGAGAGGGGTAGATTGGAGAAGGGCATTTTCCTCTTCTTTTTGCTTCTCAAGGGCATTTTTAAGCCTCATGGTTCTTGGCCTCTTTCGCCTAGGCTGATCTTCGCCTTCACTTTCATCGAAATCACCCATGAGTTCTTCCAACCTTTCTTGGGCTTTCGAGGCCTCCTTCTTGTACTTGGTCGCCCGTGTCTCATAAACAACCATATGGACACTCATTTTCCTGTTTTGGATTTGCAAAAATTGACTAAAATTCCTAGCTCTATGAAGATCATCCTTCAAACCATCAATTTGGCCTTCTCTATGGATTAAGAGGTTTTCTAGAATCCGGGCCTCATTATCACTATCATCGCTTTGGATTGGGATGATGTTGAATGCATTCCCCTATTCATGACTGCCTTCTTCCTTACCCTTCCCTTTGCTTTGGGTGGCTATTCTAGTGCTCTTCCTCCTAGGCAAATCAATCATGGGCTTCTTTGGTGATTCCCCTTTACTTCAGAGGGCCCTTGTCACATTTGGAGTGACCACTCTAGGAACTCTTTTCTTTGTTGTCCGAGGCTTGGTATTTTTAGGAGAAGAGGGCATGGCCCCTTTACCTTTGTCACTTTTCTTCTCTTCTTTCTGAGTTTGCTGTTGTTCTTGAGGAGGCTGTTGTGTATCATCTTTTGGCTGCCTTTGCTCATCAGTATCATGTTGCTCCTGTTCGGCACTATCATGCTGCCCTTGTTCAGTCTCTTTTGGCTGCCCCTATTCATCATGATGTTGCTGCTGTGTGTCCTCTTTTGACTGTCCTTGCTAATCACTTTCATGCTGCCCTTGCTTCTCTGTCTCACCCTCACTGTCATGCTGCTGTTCAACACTTTCTTCCTTCTCCCCTCGTTGGTGTTCATCATCACTGTCATGTTGCTGTTCAAAACTTTCTTCCTCCTCCCCTCGCTGCTATTCGTCATCACTGTCATGCTGCTATTCAACACTTTCTTCTTTCTGCTCATGTCCTTCTTCCTCTTGCTGGTCACTTTCTTCTCCTTCTTCATGTTCCTTTGCTTATTCTATAGTAAACTTGAGCTTTTTAGGAATAGGTCTACTAGAAGAATGCGAGGGATGATGAGTAGGAGGTGTAGGGGATGTATGGACTGGAGGGATAGTGGAGAAATCTGGATGAGTGATGAAAACATCCCAAGAGACCTCCCTCTTTTCAAGCTGATGTAGAATGATGATTTTGATGAGAGAGTGATGGAAGAGATAGGCTATTTGCTGTGAAGGAGGAAATCATAAACCACAACAACTATTGAGTTTTAAACCAAAAGATCGAACCTCCCAAGCACTGTTTTCTCCACTATATAGCTGACAGAGTTTAACTTTGTTTTACCATAGTAAGGTTATCTTCACAATTTTGACAAAGCCTTCACTATTGTGTATATTCTAACTTGCAGGTTTATGTTGATGCACTGTTCTGAGGGCAGCGTTTAGGCCTTTGACATAAAAAAATGACCACTTCACTTTCAACTAACTATAACAATATTTTCCAAACCTTTTTCCCCCAACATACCTTGAAGATTGATAGCAGCCATTCTTTGAGGGGTTTGAGCAACTTTGAAAGATTTTGGAGGTGTTTTGATGGCTTGAAACATGCACGACACATTTAATAGAGAGCGCACCACGCAAAGAACAACTGTCGAGTCATTTTCGGGCCGACGTGACCAACGCTTACAGGTGCGCCGCGCGCCGCGTAGCAGTGCAACCCTTTGGAAATTTTTCGCCTGAACGCGCCACGCAGCATTCAAGCTCGAAAAGTCGATGAATTTTCTCGAAAATTCCTTCTCTGGTCTCGTGGACAGCAAGAGGAGTGTTGCCTTGTGTTTTTGAAATGCAAAAAGATATGGCCACGATCCTTTTAGCTCCTTTTAAGTCGATCACCCTTGAGTTACCTTTATGGGGGTTTTTGTAAGTCTCCTTTTGAAAGAAAGGCGTTGGTTTGAAACAACAAATGAACATCTTATCATTTGGGTTTTTTCAAAATAAAACACACCCAAACTTGACCAGGCCATTTTGAAAAACTATGGGTGACTGTTTTGGGAGGTTTTTATGCTTGTGATCTTTTTTCACCGAGGGCAAACCACTTTGAAGGCCAATCATCACTTGGTGTTTTTCTTATTGAAAAAGGAAAAACAATAACCTGTGAAACATCTTTTGCCATTTTTCAAGGAGGTGACTTATCTCTTTAAAACTTGATGACAGTTTCTGGTCCTTATACTTATATCTGCTTGTTAGAGGTAACCTAGCTCAAATCCACCTAGTGACTGTAGGTGCATTCTCCAAATGATGCTTCCTTTTGACTATGGATGAGGCCTAGTTGTACTCACCTGAGCTTTACTGTCCTCTGTCTATCAAGAAGGGCACTTCTTCTAAAAAAATTTCCTCTATTCAAAATGTAACAAAAAAGTACCTTTGACCTTTTTTCATAAGGAAACTGCCTTCATTTCTAACAGTGGCATGCAGGTATTTCTTTTGAATGTTTGTTTCGGAACCCTTTGAAAAACAATTATCACCCCTTTGGCTTGTGTCTAACCCAGTTGATTTCAACTATTCTTCAACTCTGTTTTGTTTAAAGGAACAGAGACTAAATGTCAAGCCTTTTTATCAAGGAGATGAATTTTTGTAACCCTTTAAGGAAATCACACCTCTCAGCAAAGTTTGTACACTTCTTGGCTCCAGACTGTCTTTGAAAGCAAACTTTGATATGAGATATGCCAGCCTCCTTGATAGTTTATGGTACTCATGCTTTCCCTTTGTTTTTGACATGATTGCCCTGTTCAGAAGCTTTCAACTATCTCCTACTGCTCTTACCATTTGTTTCTCAATCAGTGAAAACCCCAAAGTCAACTACTGCACTGGCCCTCTGTTTATAGATGAAGGATGCCTATTTTGACAAATTTCTGGTTTCCTTTCAAACTATGCCTCAACCAAATGAAGAATGTTTGATGAATCATATTGATAGTGGCTTCTCTTATACCTGATGGCAGAAGTTAGTTTAAGCCCAAGACTAATTGACTCTTTTGGCCATCTGTTTAACAATCTTTCTTCAATGATGATTAACCTATTAGCTTCACATTGTAACTCAAACAATAGTGAACTCATGAAAATCATTTTTAAAGCCCACTGCTTTGCCTATGCCTTTAATCATCATTTTTCTTCAGAACCTTTAGTTGTTGTCTCACTGTAACTAAATTTTGTCTTTACAGCTAGTGAAAAACTTCAAAACAAATTTTACCTTTGGCCCTCTGCTTATAGATGAAGGAGGCGCTTTTAGTCTTCAACCCTCTACTTATGAAATGAAGGAGGTTCTTCAGTCTTCAAACCCTCTGCTTATAGATGAAGGAGATTTTTTCAGTCATGTCATATCATCAGCCTTTTGACAGTGTTAATTTTCCTTTCACTGTCCTTTCAGGCTTTGACTGTGATCGCAAGAGCTTAATGAAAAACTCTCTGCTCTGTAGTTGCATCCCAGGCTCAAGATCATATTGAGAAACAACTGTCTTCTCATGTGGAGCCAAATATTGTCCTCTGGGATGCTGGTATGCCTATGTCCTTGAAAGATCCATTAAAACACTATAAAAACACCTAAAATCAGTTTGACCTATGGTATATGTATTGCTGAGACTTGAGGGTGTATTAGTGGCACGACCTAGGGCTGTAACCAACTTTATTTGCAGAATGGGAAGGTCTGTTATGACTGGTCTATAGTAGGTAGAGGTTCTTTGGCTTTAGAGTGGTTTGCCAAGGGAAAAATGCCTAAAGCGCCACTACCTAACTTAGGGGAGAATTTTTGGACAGATTTGGATTGTTTCTTTGGAGTTGATGGGAAAAATAGTATGGCTGAGGCTAGATAGGACTTGATAATGAGGTTTTATCTTGTCATGGGCGGACTGAAAGGTAAGAGGGAAAAAAAAATTTATGGGTGTTTTCCAGCTGGAAAATTTGACAATTTTTTAGATCAGTTGCTAGAAAACTTGGCTGTTACAACTAGTCATCACCAACAAGTGAAAAATATTGATGACTAACAGTACCAACATAATTTTCATGGCTAGTGTTATTCATGTGGAAAATTTGGTCATCCTTCTCTGCATCTTGAGCTAGTCGCTCAGCTTCTGTAGTGCGCTTGCGCCCTCTGATGGTTGGCGCTGCATGAGTGGTCTCTTCCACTCCATGAACTTCCTCTTATGGCTGATCCACATCTGGAAGCTCATCCTTAGGAACTAATAGCTCCTCGTCCGCATGCAAGTGTGGCTCCCCCCTCAAGCGAACACTGACATGGCTTTCTCCTCCCCCGAAATTTGACATCTCCGTCGCGTCAGTCAGCCCACATCGTCCGGAAAAATACATGATAGTTGTGGGGTGTATCACAGTACCCCACAAATATAACAACTGCGGTCGGATCCAGCTTCTTCCTGGCATCCTTCGTCACATGCATGTAGACAGGTGAACCAAAAAATCCTCAAATGGGAAATATCAGGCCTCTTACCAGAAAACGCCTCCTCCGGTGTACTCATGCCAAGTATCTTGTGAGGACAACGGTTCTGCACATATACTGCAGTATTGCATGCCTCCACCCACAAGTGAAGGGGTAGGCCCTGATCATGCAACATCGCTTCGGTGGCAAAGACCCACGATCGTTTTTCCGGCCGCGCAACCCCGTTCGCCGTGGGTTGTGTGCGAGGAGTTTTCCTAATCTCCTTCTACACCTAAGTAAAAATTCCTTGAATTCTACAAAGAAAGATGAATTCACCACCATTGTCGCTCCCAAGAGCCTACACTTGTTCCTTTATTCTTTCCTCAACCGCCGCCGCCTTGAACCTGCTGCAACTTTGAGTATGTCTCGCTCTTTCCGTACGAAGATCTAGCACTTCCGACAGAAATCATCAACAAAGATCACATACTTATGCTTATTATCGAAGCATCGATAGCGTCCACACACGTTCTGTGAACTTTCCATGACCGGCCATGGCACGTATCTATCCTTCTCGTGAAAGGTGGCTTTCACATACTTCCCCAAGGTACACCCCTTGCACTGATCTGACTGCGCAAGAGTGCCCTTAGGAAGCCCAGTAGAAATCTGCTGCAGTATCTTTAAAGCTCCATGGTGAAGGTGGCCCAATCTCCGGTGCCACAGCTCACCATCATCCCGGCTCACCACTCCTTCTGCCTTGCATGCCATTGTTGCGCAGCCATCTACTTGCAGCTGATAAAGGTTCTTGACTCGAACCCCTATCTTCTAGGTTTCTCCAGTTGTCTTACTGCGCAGGAAATCCTTTCCTTCGCTGAAGACAACATCGTACCCCTTGTCTTCTAACATCGCCACAGAGATCAGATTCTTCTTCAATCCTAGAACATGCATCACTTCCTTCAATACGAAGGGTTTACCAGACTCCCTCTCAAAGGAAATGGTACCGATACCGGTCGCACTATATCTACCATCATCGCCCATCTCGATGTGCACTCCAAGATATTTCTCATCCAGATCTGAAAATAGATCTCGATCTCCAGTCATGTGAAAAGACGCACCACTGTCTAAGAACCATACTGATCCCATCACACTTGAGACCAAGCATGCGATCAATGAAAAGTCCAGCTCAAACTGCGAGGCTAAGGCCTTTCCCGCTGCAGATCCAGTAGCTTGCTTATTTTTCTTCTTCTGCGGACAATTTGTGGCATAATGTCTATGTTGGTGATAGTGAAAACACTTCACCTTGGACATGTCCTACTTCTTTCCTTTCACACCGAAATGAGAAGCTTTCTTGCTCTTCCCCTTCTTTGCTTTGGCAGCCAAAGCACAATTTTCTTCATCAGATGCCTTTGATGAAGATCCATCCCTGGTATTCCGCCTTATCTCCTCATGCACAAGATCCGACCAAAGTCGCTCCCATCCTGACAATTTCTCCCGACCATTGACAGAATCCTGATAGGCATGCCAACTCTTCAGAAGACCAAGGAGAGCCAAGCTCACCAATTACTCATCATCGACAGTCACCCCCACACTTCCCAGCTCATCCTTGCATTGGATGAACTTCGTGAGGTACTTCGGCATACTGTCGCCTTTCTCCATCTTTATATGTTTGAGTTTATCCTTGAGTGCCAACTTCCTCTGGTCGCTCTTGCTTTGGAATAAATCTGTCAATGCTTTCCACATCAAGTATGGAGAAGCTTTTCCATACATGCTGGATATAATGTGATCCTTCACGCCCTCCAACAGAATCCTTCAACATTTCGCCATCTTCTTTTGCCAAGCCTCAAGTTGAGCAGCATCAGTAGGCTTTGGGACCTCAGATTCTATGAACTCCTTTAGCTCGTTATCATCTAATACCACCTCCAAGGGAATATTCCAGTCGCAATCCGTTGAAAGACATTTCAACTCTAGCACCAAGAAAACTGTTACAAATTTCGAATTCCAAATTCTGCTGCAAATTCAAATTCCAAGCTCAAAACTCAGCTGCTTTTGGATCTGTGAGAACAAGGTATTTCTAGCACATAGATCGAATGTAAGGGAATTTACTGGATATATCACCTTTAAAAGAAAGGATGGATCCAGAGGCTACCTGGCCCGTTACAGACTTTGTCTACTGAAATAATTGTAATCACTGTAATAGATCCGATGATCAATTTCGCTCTGATACCATGCAGAAATTTGAATAATTTGCTGAATTATTCACCGATATTATCCTGATTACACACTATTTAAGCTTCATGCATAATACATAACCTCTTCTACAATTGATCATCAATATGCGGAAATAGAAAGCAATCACATGCGCTCATTAAAACATAATCAAGCACACATATCAACACAGGATGTAATGGGGAAAGAAATAGTTGAAAACCCCCAAATATCTGTATATTATAATGATAGAGAACATGTAACAATACATAGCACAATAATCCTCACAAGTACTCAATACTATCTCCAAAAGTTACACACAAACTAGTTGAGATTTGAACAAGTCCTGGGTTTAAATCTCCTCCACAAGTCTGCCTGCCTCTACTACGCAATCCAAGTTGATTAATGATGAGATCCAAGTTCGAATCCCACTAACTCCAACTGCGCAATCCTCATTGGAAATCTCCATCAATGTGTGTGCAAATCTCATGCACAGCCAATAGTCACAACTGATAGTAGACTCACCCTTTCACCCACCTCTAACACTGGTCTCCACTGAACTGTCCATGCATTACAGTTAAATGATGTGTTCTTTAGTTGATTTATGAGTTAATAATTAGTGAATTAATTAATAATTAATTCACACCGCTCATCACTAGTGTATTTGTCAGTTAGACTAAACACAACTAGTTCAACTAAGTTAAACCGAACACAACTCCACCAACTCTCTTCAACTCCACCAAACTCTGCCACTTGAGTTCTAACTGAAGTCAACCATGCAATAGCTCAAATAACCCTTAGGAAAAGCATATTTCCTTCTGTTAGCTGCATGTGCTACATCCAAGCATCAAACTGAAGTGCTCCAAGAGGATAAGATAATGTTTATAGTCTGAATATTATTAAGGGTTAATAAAATTTGACTGTTCTATTTTTAGCTCGACATGCTAAAAATAGAAACCACCCAATGTCTAAAAATAGAGGTCCATATATTTTTACCAACTCGACCAATCATCCATAAATAGCATCCTGCAACTCATAGACCATGATCCATATGTCTAAAAATAGACATAGTCGAAAAATAGACTTTGCGCCAAAAATATCCTGTGGGCCCACTTAGTGAAGGCGACTTCATTTCACTAAGCTCCATCATCTTGTTGCATTTTTAACACTTTTTATCCTTTAATTATTTTGTCAAACCTCCCTCTCCATAGGTTTGATATGCAATTTCCCGAGCTATAAGTTTGTCCGGAACATACAAGGGTAAAACATGAGGAGAAGAAAAGCTTCCAAAAACCCTCACATAAGTAAATAACTCTTCTCCAAACCATCTTGCGACAAGGAGAATGTCTACTTCTGCCTCAGGGGAGAACCTTGGAGCATCCTTATTATACAACACTCTGTACAGAGGCAACATTATGCCATGGAAAATTTTGTAAAAATGAGGGACGAACTTCGATTCCCACAACTCTTTGTGATAGACATGAATGGGCAAGGGATCATGAATTGTCCATTGCCAACCCATTAAAGGGATCTTAGAAACAAAGTATATTTAATCCATAACATAGGCAGATAGATAAAAAGGAGGATAACTCCTATGAGAGACAGTTCGTTTAGACCGGTAATTGAAAATAGCCATGGCTAGGTTATCAGACAATATTTTAGCCCAGTCTACAATGTTAGCGTTAACAGCAGCATTCAATAAGGGAAGCCATTCAGGAAAAAACTTATTAATGTCAGGCTTTCCAAAAATCCTACATAACATAGTAGCAACAAAACAATATGGAGAGGTGAGTGAACCAGTACTGTACATACCGTGTTTATCTTTCTTTAGTGGTTCATCTCTTCTGGACCATTCTTTAGTGCATTTCGCTAAGTTTGCATTTTCCTTGGCAAACTTCTCCATAAATTTTTTGTTGTAAGTTGCCTGAGGCTCCGAAAAATGATACATAAGCCTCAAATCTTCTGGAGTAAATGACCCGATGAGCTCTTGATCTAGAGTTTTAAACTGCCTGTCCGTAATATCAGTGCTATCCAGCACCCATTTGACCATGTCTATATACGGAAGAATTCTAGGTCTTGTTGCTATCCAGTGCAAAAACGAACAAGCCAACTCTATAAGAGATGCTTCAGAAGAATTACTTGAGCCCGCAGTAGCTGCAACATCCATTACTCTTGGGTTTTCTTCTTCAAGAAAATTAAACATACCCTCCCAAGTGGTGATACCAGCATCTTTGTTGCAAGCAGTGTCTGTGTATAAGGAATCCATCTCTTTATTTTCAGAACTTGGAGCTTTCTCTTTCTTTCCAAAACTCAGAGCTTTCTCTTTCTTTCCCATAATACTCTGAATATTGCTTTGTATAGTCTCCTGTTCTTCGCGCCTGCAGTTTTACGAATTAAGTGAGAATAATGATATGAGAAAGGTGACAGGATAGTTTTAAATGCTGAAGGCGTATGAAATATATTATTTAAATGTGAAATAACCTTTCAATCAAAACAAAATTATTTTTCATTAATAATTGACAATCCATTCATTAACTTGACATTAAAGCGCATAACGGGTCTCGATTTACGGAAATATTTTCTTCGTACAATGAGCTTTAAGAATATGCGATAATGTGATCTGCGATTTGCTTTGCAATATCGCAAAATCGCAATATCGCAAATCGCAACTTTCGCAAATCGAAATCATTGCAACTTTCGTAAATCGCAACTTACGCAAATCGCAATCAGTAACATCGCGAAATCACAATATCGCGGCATCGCAATATTGCGAAATCGCAATATCGCAAAATATAACATATGAAAAATATCCGTTAATATATTTTCTACGATATGCGATTTGCGACAAATATTTTAATGCATAGTTATTGGATCGCGCTTATCGCAATTTAGAAGATTCTGCTTTGAAAAAGATATCTTCTACTTTTTTGTTGCGATGGATGCGATATTTTCTTCAAAGAAAGGTTTTATTCTAATCTATCATAAACTTAAGTTTATCTAAAGATTTTCTAAGGAATTTTATTAAGTTAATGATAGTAAGTTTTATTTGAAAAAGAAAACAAGCACTAATTAAATTTTTTGGATTTTTTTAAACTAAGGGTCCCCACTTATTTATTATTATTACTAATATTAAATAAGAAGGGGGGTTGTTGTAGGCCACAACAATTAGCGATTCACTTGGAAGAACTAGTTATCTCTTCTTTTCTTTTGAATTTTCTAAACTTTTCAAAACAGAAAATTTTCCAGAAAATCAAACTTTATTATAAAAAGACAAATTACATTATGCTTTAATCTAAGAATGATATTTCATTTCTTTTATGATCAACTTTGACTATTCACTTGCTCAAGCTAGTCCTTGTATCTACATCAGTCATTACTTGGTTTTAAAGATAAAAACAAAAGGCTTCTCTGTAAATCAGTTTTAAATATGCTTATTTGTCGTAGGTAGAGCCACTGCTGCCAGCAAGCGTCTATAGCCTCGACAGGGTTACCTGTTACCCAGCAATGATCCTGTGTCATACTTAGATAAATATACAATTTTCAAAGAGAAATCCATATTTACACTTATTGCTTTTATTTTCTTTTTTATCCTTAAAGAACAATGTCTTGGTTTGATAGCCAATTTATGACAGTGTCATTCACTTGATTTATAACTTTGCTGAACAAGTTGGCTCATGATGAGACCCCTTGCCTTTTTATTGCAATAATCTTAAGTCATTGCCCTGTTGTGGTATGCAGTATTGGCAAAGTCAGCAAGCTATAATATCTATGATCATGATAAGTCGGCTCGTGATGAGACCTCTTACTCTTTAAGTTAAAAGTGTATCATTGGATTATTCCCTGAACTTTGTAATTTTCTAGGTGGGGAGGAAGTCATTGTTTCCTTAAGATAGCTCTGGACGACAATGATAGAGTTTTTTAGAAAGAACTTTTCTACAGAGAATCTTCATTTTGTTATAGATACCTTTCATTGGACTGATATAAAACAATCTTTCACCAAAAGTTGTTTTCATCAAAATTTTCAAAGTTGAAACTAATATCATTTCTAGATTTAAAACTTTTACCTGTATCTTTGAATAATAATGATCAATATTCTAAAAAAAAAAAAATTGTATTTATATAAGTGAAGAAATAAAATCTAAAAAGAGAACTTGTATCTTTTTTGTGAATTCCATATATAACCATTAACAACTGGTTTTATTATGACAAACAAAGAAAACTAATCTACAAAATAGAAGAATGATCTCCTATGGAAAATATTTTTTAAGGATCTGTCCATTAACAGGTAAAGACTCTCTTTTCCCTGTTAGATCTTGTAATATAAAAGTAGATGAACCTATGATCTGTGCAATTTGGAAAGGACCAAGCCACATTCGTTGAAATTTCGTATGTTTTCCTTTTTCCTCATGAGCCTTGTTCCATTTTAGAACTAAATCTCCTATATGAAAATCCTTCCTAGTTATCATGTTTGAATCAAAAGAAGCTTTAACTAATGCTTGATGATGAGCATGAGTTACTTTGGCTTTTTCTCGTTGTTATTCTAACTTAATTATTTCCATCTGCCTTAGTTGTAAAGAAGAAGTTGGTTCTTCATCAATATATTGGACTAAGGCTAGAGAAGGAATCGCTAGATGAGTTGGAAGAACCACTTCTCTCCCATAAACTAAATTAAAGGGAGAAGTGCCAATAGAAGCCTTCTGCATTATTCGATCTGCCCATAAAGCATATATTAAAGACTTATGCCAGTTCTTGTGATTTTGATCAATGGTTTGCTTAATGATTCTAGTTAAGTTTTTATTTGTTGATTCAGCTAACCCATTTCCCTGTGGATAATAATTGGCAGAGTATTTAAGTTTGAAACCTCTCTTGAGTGCAAATTCAGTCATAGCATTACCAGAAAAATATGATGCATTATCAAATATTAAAGCAGAAGGTAAACCAAACCTGGTGATTATGAACTGATCTATAAACTCGATGATATGCTCAGCATTAGCAGTCTTGAGAGGGACTTCTTCTACCCATTTCGTAAAATAATCAGTTGCTGTAATGATATACCTATGTTGTTTAGAAGAGTGAGGAACGATCTCACCTATTATGTCCAATCCCCATTGATAAAAATACTGCTCAATGTTGACTGGTTGTAATGGTAATGATGGTTTCTTTTGTCTTCCAGCTGCAGTTTGACAAATTTGACATTTCCTTGCATAGTTATGTGAATCTTTAAATAGTGTGGGCCAGTAATATCCTGCACGGAGGATCTTATGTGCAGTAGCATCTCCAGCATAATGTCCACCTACTGGCCCATCATGAAGTTCCTGCAAGACTTTTTCAGCTTCAGATTTCTCCAGACATCTAAGAAGAACAGAATTATAATTCATTCTAAAAAGAACATCATTTACAAGCTGATATTGTTTAGCCTTCAACCTTAGAACTCTTTTCTTGGTGTGATCGAGATTTGGAGGAGCATATCCATTCTTCAGATAAAATATGATATCAGCATATAATGATTCAACATTGTTTAGGCTTACCTCATATGTTTGTATTTCCTCAGATGGTTTTTCAGAAATAAGTGATGCTCCAGCGAGTATTTAGCAAAAACCTTGACCTCTTACAATATTTGTTGGTTTAATTTCTACATCATATTCTTGTAAGGTAGTAACCCAATTGGCTCTTTCTCACCCACATATTTTTGGACTAAAAGATTTCTTACCGCTGGAAACGGTACTATGATTTTTTTATGGGTTTTGTGTAAAAAGGGTCTGAAATATTTAATTTATTTGAAAACAGCATAAGCTTGTTTCTCCACATCTGAATAATTCAATTAAGCTCCCTATAAATTTGAACTGAAAAAGGAAATTGGAGCTTCCGCTTTGTCTTGATTTGCTTGAGTGAGTATCGCCGCATAAGATTTATCAGAGGAAAATGTATACAAAATAAAAGGATCGAAAAAATTTGGAGTTGCTAAAGATGGAGCATTAATAATTGCTTTTTTGATCAGATTGAATGCCTCATATTCATATTTGCCCCATTTTGAAGTTTGAATTCTTTTTAATCATTGCTTGCAAGGGTGATACAATTCTTGAAAAATCTAGCACAAATCTTTTTACAAAACTAATCTGGCCAAGAAAATATTGCATAGCTTTTTTGTTGTGAGGTAAAGATATTTCAGAAATTTCCTTGATTCTATCAGGATCAATATGAATTCCAGATTTTGATACTATGAATCCAAGAATTTTTCCTTCACTTAATGCAAAAAATATTTTTTTGGATTAAGTGAAATTCCATACCTTTGACAGCGTTGGAAGATATGCTTCAAATCTCTAAGATGATTGCTTCATTTTTTGGAATACAAAGTTATATCATCCAAATAAATTATCACTGATTTGTTAACTAATCCCTTCAAAGCAATGTCCATAGCTCTCTGAAATGTGGCACCAACGTTGATCAGACCAAAAGGCATCTTTTGATATGCGTAAGTGCCCCATTTGGTTCCGAACGTAGTTTTCAATTCATCATCAGGATGGACTAACACTTGATGGTATCTAGAGAAACCATCTAAGAAAGACATTAAGTCTGATCCTGCAACTTCTTGTAATATTTGCTCCATAAGAGGCAAAGGAAAATTATCTTTTTGGCAGGCTTTATTAAGATTTCGAAAGTGCAAATTTTAATATCTCCATTCTTCTTTCTAACAAGAACCATATTGGAAACCCATTTAGAATTTCGAACGGGAAAAATAATCTTGGCTTTCAATAACTTATTGAGTTCATATTTGATTTGGTTTTCTAGATTGGGGTGGATCTTTCTCAACTTCTGTTGGAGAGGTTTTTCATCATTGATCATTGGGATAGTATGTTGGATGATAGAAGTGTCATAAGTTTTGAGTTCATCGTAGTTCAAATAAAAGACACTTTTATATTGTTTCAAAAGACGAACGTATGCTAACTTTTCTTCAGGAGCTAGGCCAAGGCCTAAGTTGATATTCTATGGTTTGGCATCAGTTCCTAGATTTACTAATTCATAATTTAAAGTCGAAATTTGCAATTTTGAATTGGTAGATCTTTTAAATCGATATTTCAAATCATAAAGGTCTTCTAACTTGACTACTGACTTTGGCATAGCATTATTGGTGCTATCTTGAAGAAATTGTCTGTCATGTTGATCTTCATCAATTATCTGATTAGTGTAAGATCCTTCAGATGTGAGAAAATTTACAATATCAGGATCATCATTGCAAATCCTCCAATTGGTAACGTTATCAGGAATCGAGGGTCTAAATATTAATTCAATTGAAAATCAATTAGGACTAAAGTCTTCTGCAAGAATGAGCTTGGAAGCTACATTAGCTAGGAGGTCTGAACTAGCATTCTGAATTCTAGGAATTGATGAAATATTAAATGCTATAAAATGTTCAGTCAGATCTTTGACTAAAGATTGATAATTCTTTAAATGACTTGATAAACAATGTATAGTATTGCGTACCTGTTTAATTACAATTTCCGAATCTCCAAAAACTTGTAGATATTTGATGTCTAATCTGATTGCTTTATATAGTCCTTGGACTAAAGCCTCGTATTCTGCGATGTTATTAGTGGAATCAAGTTCGAGTCTGAAAGTTAGCATAATTTTGTTTCCCTCTGGACTAACCAATACACATCCTTCTCCTGCTCCTTCATTAGACTTAGAACCATCAAAAAATAATTTCCAAAATAAAGATTTATTTACAGGGGCATATACAAAATTAATACATTTAGAACTATCTGTTTGAGAATAATTTTCTATTTGAGATCAAACAAAATGTTCTAAATGAGGTGAAGTATGAGCATTGAAATTTCCTAAGAAAGAATCAATTGAATAATTGCCAATGATATTACAACTGTATGCAATTGGTTCATTCTCTCCTTCAAGTTCTGTTACTATGTATTTTTGATGTTTTTCTTGTTCAACCTTTATCTGATTTGGTTTACCATTGTAAGGAAGCCACATATGTGACCAATCAGTTGCAAAATATCCATGAAGTTTTTTTGACCAATCTCTGCTAAGAATTAAGCCATAAAATTCTAGAATATCTGCAACTAAAATATCAATAACTTGACATACCTTTGGATTTGATGAGATTCTTATGGTAACCTGATTTAATTCGCCAATCACCTCCACTTGCGATCGATCTAACTGAACTATGCGCACAACATATTTTTGTGGTTGAATGTTTAGCTTTGCACATATTGATTTTGGTAGAATATTAGATGAAGCTCCAGAATCTACTAAACAATTATGCAAATTTTTATTGAAAACTTCATAAGTAAGAAGAAATGGAGGAGTATGAGATCTTGACCTTCCTCCAATTAAAGTGATATTTTCTAGATCAACTTTACTGGTCGCATTAGCTGGAGGTCTTCCCATCTCGTTGGAAGCTTGAGAAATGACAGGATCAGGAAAAGGTTTTTCAGGTACAGCATGTAATTATTTCAAAAGTACCTTTTGTTGGTGTTTAACTTGCTCAATTCATAAAAAGTGATGTTAGCCCTAGTCTTCTTCATGTCTTCTATGATTTTATACTCCATTTCATCTGGAACAATGAGTGTTCTTGCTGGAGTTGATGAATCTATCTGGACTGGGCTGGTTTGGATTGCTTTAGATGTTGTTTTCTTGGGTGCAACTTTATCTTTAGTCAATGAGCTTGCGCTTTTTGACTTAGGAGTAGTTTGAGGAGGATCAAGTTGATTTCTACTTCGTGTGCTAACTGGGGATGATTCTTGATCTTCCTCATCTAGAAGGATGAAATCCCACATACCTTGTACTTCTACGACTTCTTCTTCATCAGTAGTTTCCTATGTAGAAGTTTCTTCTTCTTATTCTTTTGATTCAGCATTAGTAATAGCGTTTGGTGGTTTTGGATCAGTTGAAGGGTTTCTTCTAAAAGGCTTGAAAGACTGTTTAGAAGATGTTTCTGCCACTTGTTTCTTAATTTCAACTATTTCGTTAGACATGGTTTTCAAAAAATTTTGCAATCCTTCTAAATAAAATGGATCTTTTGATTGTTTTTTCTTGGGGTCTTCCTTAAAAGTGACTTTCTTGGATTTTTCGTTCTTCTATCGCATTTTTCTTATCTAAAGCAATGATACGTTTCTCTACCGCTATTGCCTCCTTCATGTTTTCTGCTAAAGTTTTTTTGTTAGCCCTATCAACAAAGATTTCTATGTTTGATGGTAAAGCAAAAATGTACCATTCACTTCGCACTTCTTCGCTAAGGTTGGAAGCAGTAGGAATTTTGTTTAACAATTTATTGAAACGTGAATTAAAATCTTTGACAAGTTTTTTTGAATCAGCTATAAGATTAGACAGGTCATTGATTAATGTCGTTGTAGATCTGTCATCACCAAATTTAGTCAAAAATTGATCTTGAAAGATATCCCAAGTAGTGATAGATCCAGATGGTAATGAAAAATACCATGATCCAGCTGCTCCTTGTAGAGTATAAGGGAAAAGTTGAACAACAACATCTTCATTAATAACTCCATTGAGATTTATGGACAACATAAAATTGTTTATATGTTCTTCTGCTAGCATGCCTGCTTCAGGATTAAACTTAGGCAACCATTTTTTAGGATGGGATGGTAATTGACTCAAGGGTGCAGGAATTAAGACTGCCCCTGGATTATTCCATGGCATTTGGGCCATCGCTGAACTACTAATAGAGGAAGGCATAGAAGATGATGTCTGTGATTGGGAAGATGAAGATATTGCAATTATAGATGATTGAGAAGGTGATGTGGAAGTTCTAGTGGAGTGAGGGACAATGGTATGAAGTGAGGGGTGGATGGTTACTTTGTAGTGAAGAGGTCGAGATGGATGATGATGATGAAAGAGTCTCGCTATCAGACCCTTTAGGTGATTTCCTTGCTCTTTTCCTTGTAGGTAAAGGTAATTCTGTTGGCTGAATGCCAAGCTTCTCACTCTGTAATCTGGTAAGAGGATGAGCCGGATTATATTGCGAAGTCACACTGCTTTGAGATTTATCAGATATTTGAGGTGATATTGAGAATCGCTGAAGTTTATGAATCAAAGATTCAACTTCAGGAGGTTCAATAGCAGATTCTTCTGAAAAGTCAGGGTTTGTAGCAGTGTTTGTTCTTCTTTCGACTTCTAGCTCTAGATTTAAAATTTCTGAGTGTGATGGAGAAGTCGGGGGAGATGGTGAGGGTGATTTACTCTCTACTTTCCATTCATAGTTTGTGGCCCTCCTTCTAGTGCCAAATATGTTGAAGCCCTAAAAATTGGGTCTACAACAAGGGGGATACCCACCCGGTCCGGACCTTGGTTAGCAACTCCTTTTTCGTTTGGTGTAGTGGGTCCGACTAGGGATAATGGGACCAGTTTCCCAATATGTGTGTGTGTGTTGAGAATAGATATTTTCTTTCTAAAAAGGTTCCTAAGTGAAATTATTTTATTCTATTTCTAATCTAATCACATGCAAATTGTATTCTAATTTAAACAGAAATATCTAACTCTAAACTAAACCCGGGATAAAATCTTGTTTATGCGATCTAAAATGATTTCGAATAACAATCAATAATAAAGATCATTCAAATGTTATAAGAAAATAATTCAATAAATATAAACCACTTCATATAAAAATTTAGATGAAACAGTTGTGGAAAACATATCGCATAATAAGCTATCCATACATTAAGCATAAATAAATAGGTATCACCGTACAAAAGTGCCAAATGATAACTTAAGTATTCAGGCATCAATATATAAATAACTAAACATAAATATCACTTTTAACACAGAAGAAGAATAGTTAAGAGATAAAAGTACCATTTATAACTGGTTCTACTCATGAGCTAGAAGTAATAATGACTTATATCTTCTTAATCCAACATCTACTAAGAGTACGAAAATGCAACATTAGTAGCAGATATTAGACACAGATATCAATAAATCTCGTTCCATTCATTCATCAAAACCTTCTCTGAGGGTGCAGAAGTGCATTTTCTGATGATAAGTTTTTGAAAAATTTCAGGACCCTTCTCTAAATGCATGAGAAGGGTTTAAATACTACTAACTAAATCTAATTATAGTTTATTACAAAAATTTAGGATTCAATTTAAATGACCATCCTTTTCCTAGGCAAAAATAAAGTAAAACTAACACTATATATAAAACTAAAATTAACAACTAACTACTTATGAATTTGGTCTTTGAATTTGCAAGCTTCCAGCATTGATTTGAGAAGAGGAGGCTGGCTGACTTCAGATTTTAATTGTCCTGAAAAAATGGAATCGGCAAGTGTTGGCGCGATCTTCTTAGCATAAATAATGATGCAATTAAGAGTATTGCACTGACTGTGTGGTTTTACTAGACACGTCCAGTTAGAATCCCTGTTTAACTTTGTCAATCCTTGAATTGATTTTGCCTTCTCTTCAGCTTTCTGTTTCCACTCTGTTTGCAATTTTTGTGCTTGTGGTAGGTATCCTGGAATGGTTTCTGAAATCAAATTAACCTTGTGCAAATTTTTATTTACACAATCAGTAATGTTGCTTGCTGCTGTAGCTGCTTCCTCTGCTGCTTTTTTTGCTTCTCTGATCTGTACATCCCATTTATTGAAGAGCATTTCTTTATGAATGTCATTGATAATTGGTGCTCCTACTCTTTTTCCTTCCTCTGTCTTTTGCCATGCGAAATATTTAGTAACTTTTTCATTAGTTAAATCATAATCATGTCGTAATTCTACGACATGATTAGTGATTTTATCACTTTCTTGACAAAAAGAGTTCCACTGTGAAATATTTTGGCATAATATATCTTGTTGTTGCAGCAGTTGATTATTCAAAGAAATAGACTCTGAGATAAACTCTATAAGCTTGGGGTCGTCTTTATGCGTTTCTTGCATAATCTGTATTTGTTTCTCTTTTTCGGCCAAGCTTTTCTGATACCCGATTTTCATTTGCTAAAACTCTTGCTGTAACTTTTCAAATTTTACCTGTGCTTCACTGTTGGCATGTGCTTGTTGCAATTATTGCTGTAGAACTTGTATTTTATCCTCTTTTTCATTTAATAACAGCTGTACCTCAGATGCTTTGTCAATAGTTGCGGAGGCATAAGCTCCTGTTATCTGAGATAATTTAGTAAGATTTTTAGTGGGATCCATAGTAGGATATTTCCATAAAACATCCAATTGTTCTGCATCAGTAGAGAGCGCACTTTCTAGTTTTCTCTTCTTTCTTTGCTTCCTTACTACTGATTTATGTTGCGGGCTATAAAATATATCCAGAGGAGGAATTTCCTCTATTTTAAGTACAAGCTAGGCAGAGGGAGTAATAGGTATATGTTGTTTTTCTCTGACATTGCCACTTATTTTTGTAACCAAACCTTTTGCTATCTGTACAGGAGTTTGTATGTTCTGTCCTTCAACATTAATCAAATCATTAAATGTTTCCCATTCTTTATCTAACTGAGTGTTGATGGATGGTTGCTGTACATTAAGAGGTGGAAGATTCAACTGTGGTTGAGTTGAAGTCTGTTGTTGTGAGAGCTCTTTTGATTGAGCTGTATCCTTCACTGAGCCTTCACTTTTATCCTGATCGGATTTTTTAGAATGTTTAGAAATTTCTTTGTCAGACTTAGACCTTTCTGAATCTGAGCTGCCACTAAGACTCACACTAGGAGTTGGTTCCCTTGCGGGTTCCAAGCGCAAATTATCCATAGGAATAATGATTAATATTCTTTCGTTGTACATTTTAAATTCTTGAAATTCTTCTGGGGAAAATCGTGTTTTAGCTAAATGCAAAATTTCTTTAAATGAACATTTTTTCTTGAAACATATCATCAAAAAGATCTTCTTCTCCAGAAAATATTCTTACTTTGACTGCAATGTTGAAATTTTTAGCGACATCATATGGGTCGAATAGCCTTTTCGGAAACTTAAACAATTGTAAACATGTAATATTTTTTACTTCCTTAAACGCATGAACAACATCAAATAATGAAAATGCTCCGCAGGATACAGGAAATTGTGGCCAGATGGCCTTCTTTTTATCCTTTAATTCTTTTGTCAAACCTCCCTCTCCACAGGTTTGATATGCAATTTCCTGAGCTATAAGTTTGTCTGGAACATACAAGGGTAGAACATGAGGAGAAGCAAAGCTTCCAAAAACCCTCACATAAGTAAATAACTCTTCTTCAAACCATCTTACGACAGGGAGAATGTCTACTTCTACTTCAGGGGAGAACCTTGGATCATCCTTATTATACAACACTCTGTACAGAGGCAACATTATGCCATGGAAAATTTTGTAAAAATGAGGGACGAAATTTGATTCCCACTACTCCTTGTGATAGACATGAATGGGAAAGGGATCATGAATTGTCCATTGCCAACCCATTAAAGGGAACTTAGAAACAAAGGCGATTGAATCCATAACATAGGCAAATAGACAAAAAGAAGGATAAATCCTCTGAGAGACAGTTCATTTATACCGGTAATTGAAAATAGTCGTGGCTAAGTTATTAGACAATATTTTAGCCCAGTCTACAATGGTAGCATTAACAACAGCATTCAATAAGGGAAGCCATTAAGGCAAAAACTTATTAATGTCAGGCTTTCCAAAAAGCCTACATAACATAGCAGCAACAAAACAATATGGAGAGGTGAGTGAACCAGTACTGTACATACCGTGTTTATCTTTCTTTAGTGGTTCATCTCTTCTGGACCATTCTTTAGTGCATTCCGTTAAGTTTGCATTTTCCTTGGAAAACTTCTCCATAAATTGTTTGTTGTAAGTTGCCCGAGGCTCTGGAAAATGATACATAAGCCTCAAATCTTCTGGAGTAAACGACCCAATGAGCTCTTGATCTGGAGTTTTAAATTGCCTGTCCGTAATATCAGTGCTATCCAGCACCCATTTGACCATGTCTGTATACGGAAGAATTCTAGGTCTTGCTGCTATCCGGTGCAAAAACGAACAAGCCAGCTCTGTAAGAGATGATTTAGAAGAATTACTTGAGCCCGCAGTAGCCGCAACATCCATTACTCTTGGGTTTTCTTCTTCAAGAAAATTAAACATACCCTCCCAAGTGGTGATACCAGCATCTTTGTTGCAAGCAGTGTCTGTGTATAAGGAAGCCATCTCTTTATTTTCAGAACTCGGAGCTTTCTCTTTCTTTCCAGAACTCGAAGCTTTCTCTTTCTTTCCCATAATACTCTGAATATTTCTTTGTATAGTCTCCTATTCTTCGCGCATGCAGTTTTACGAATTAAGTGAGAATAATGATATGAGAAAGGTGACAGGATAGTTTTAAATGCTGAAGGCGTATGAAATATATTATTTAAACGTGAAATAACCTTTCAATCAAAACAAAATTATTTTTCATTAATAATTGACAATCCATTCATTAACTTGACATTAAAGCGCATAACAGGTCTCGATTTACAGAAAGATTTTCTTCATACAACGAGCTTTAAGAATCTACGATAATGCGATATGCGATTTGCTTTTCAATATCGCAAAATCGCAATATCGCAAATCACGACTTTCACAAATCGAAATCATTGCAACTTTCGCAAATCACAACTTACGCAAATCGCAATCAGTAACATCGCAAAATCGCAATATCGCGGCATCGCAATATCACGAAATCACAATATCACAAAATATAACATATGAAAAATATCCGTTAATATATTTTCTGCGATATGCGATTTGCGACAAATATTTTAATGCATAGTTATTGAATCGCGCTTATCGCAATTTAGAAGATTCTGCTTTGCAAAAGATATCTTGTACTTTTTTGTTGTGATGGATGCGATATTGTCTTCAAAGAAAGGTTTTATTCTAATCTATCATAAACTTAAGTTTATCTAAAGATTTTCTAAGGAATTTTCTTAAGTTAATGATAGTAAGTTTTATTTGAAAAAGAAAACAAGCACTAATTTAATTTTTTGGATTTTTTTAAACTAAGGATCCCCACTTATTTAGTATTATTACTACTATAAATAAGAAGGGGGGTTGTTGCTGGCCACAACACTACCCAACTTTAATCTAACATTTTTTCTTCCATTTTGCAGGTGCATTTGAGCTAGCAACCTTGAACACTTTATTCTTTTGAAAGCAATAAAAACTATCTAAATCTACCTTATATCATCCAAGGCTTAGATTAAGCTGATGAGCTCCTCTTTTTTCTCTACCTATCTCCTAATTAGTCAGGATTAAACTGTCTGACTAATATTTATTCACTTTTCTACAACATGTAAATTGGAAACATGACAAGTCAAGATTGAACAGTTTAACTCATAATGGATTATGGCATTTATTGACACTCTGCCATAATCATCTGCAAAATTAAAAAGTAGTGGCATTTGGACTTGCACACTTTCATGTTTTATTTCTTTCTTTTTATTTTTGGGGTATATTATTTTTTCTAAGTCCTTTGATCTTTCTTTTAGGACTTTTACCCTCTTTTTGATTTTTGATTTTTTTATTTTTTCTAAATATGGGAAAACAACTTGCAGAAAGCAAGGTATGTACATATTTACAAGACTATCAAAGTCAATTCAAAAATTATGAATCCTATATTTATAGGACCCTAACATCAGCTTCACATGGGGATGGCATCTCCTTTTGAGATGTCAAGAACACCGTTGACTAGTAGCCTGATCCATTTGCCCAATCCAAAACATGCATTTGTTGTGGCTGAAAATCTTGAACTGAATACAGTCCTTTTTCTGCAAACCGAAATATGATCTGAAACTAAAATAACATACTGAAATTCTCAAACTAGACTGATTAGATCTTAAATATCTTTAGGACCTTCTTATTAGCTATAAATCTTAATGAATTATTCCAAAACTAGCTGAAATCTGAATACTGAAATAAGCTGAAATCCTACCTACTTACTCTAATCAGTTGTCCAACTACTGGTTAGGTAAAATGAAATAACCAATGAAACCATTCAAGCATTATGTACTTTGATAGATTTTTTTTCATTTTCTTGTTGATTATCAAAACTGTACTTCTGCAACCTATTAGAAGCTTGTCAACAAATGAGAGGATAAGGAAATACTTGATTTCCTTTGTTGACTCTAGAAACTGTACAAAAGGATCTTCCAAAATATATACACTGATGTTTAACTGATCTGAAAAACTATACATCTGTTTTGGATGGCCTCCATGCCATGAATATGAAATGTTATTTTCATCTTTATCTCCCTGTAAAATTTTAGATAAGATTTGTGATGATATTCCTACTGATTGTAATGTTTGGCTATTGAAACATTTATCATCTTGATTCTGAAACTCATAGTTAGTTAATAGAGGAATGCTTTTAATACCTTCAATATTCAACATATCTGCTATTGGATCCTGAAAAACTTGGGAAAATTGCTGCAACCTATGGCATATAGGTTTCCATGGGACTTCATAAACTTCAAAAAGTTTCTCATCCTTTTCTTTAAATATGTTATACCAAATTTCCTTTAAAAGCTGAAATGGTTCAAAACATAGTGGTATGGAAATTTCTTGTGTCATTTGATCATTTATTTCAATGGGAACTGATAACTGCAACTGTGAAACTGAAAAATCTTGATCAATAGTTTCATTATCTTCTTTGTTGTCAATCACAATTCCTAAAGATTTCTGATTATTGATGGCATGAAAGTTGTCTCTAATGAAATGAAATGAATCAAAACAAAGAGGTAAAGAATCTTTACTTACTTCCATATTTTCTACTCTTTCTTCCTCACTCTTATGGTTGATTTGCATTAGCTGATCACTGTCTTCAATCTCCTGAAACTTCATTTCTTCATCCTCCAAACTAGCTTCTGATTGCTCTGTAAAGTTAGCTTGAGTTTGGAGAACATAACGATCATCATAATGATCATACCTAGGAAAATCATCAAAAGAAGGAATGTCATCAAACATAAATATTAAATCAATAGATTCCTCTTCCACATATTGATCTGTAAATCCATTTTCTGATCTATGATAATTAGAATTAGTAGGAATTTTTTCATGGCTATCAACCTCTTTTATTTCTTCATGGTGATTTTGAATAAAAAAATTATCTTTCATAGTGATCTCTTGTGTTCTTTCATCTAGTTTTCTTACCAAAAGGCTGAGTTTTACCTCTGCAATGTTTTTCTTTTCCTCTTCTTCTGCTTTCAACTTTTCCTGTCTGATTTGTAGATTAACTGCTACATCAACTGTAATGTTTTGCATTTGTACAAGTGTTTTTGGATTTCTTTCTCTTAACCGAAATTCTGTTTCTGGATCAAAGGCACTTGGATAATGCAAGAGAGCTGAATCATGAGGAGGTCTAATATTTTATGGCATTGAATAATAAATTTGATTAAATCTGTTAGAAAATTGTTGTATTGTTTCATTTGGATGTCTTTTTAACTTATTATACTCTTCCATGATTACAAAAGGATTAACTTTAATTATCCATCTATCATGGAAAATTTTGATAAACTGTTGGAAATTTGAGATGCTAGCATTAGGGAGATTTTTGAACCAACTCTTTATTCTATTTTGCAAAGAAAGAGAAAAAAGTCTGATTTTAACATCATCTTCATCAATCTCAAATAAATCTAGATAATTCTCAAAACCTTGAATATGTTTTTGGGCAGTGATATCATTCTCTCCATCAAATCTAGGAAGATATTTGTAGTATTTTTTAGGAAAATAATGGAGTATAGGAGGTAAAATAAAGGGCTTATATCTATCTGGAACTTTATATGGTATAGGGATATGTACATGGATTGTAAGATCAGTCTTGATTATTTGAGGCTTCTTAATTGGAAAATGATCATCATTAGATTTAGAAGAAAGCTACTCAAAGAGATTAGGAGAATTATTATTTACAATATTTAAAGGAAAATAATTAAAAACTAATCTAATATCTTCTATAAAATAAAATATACATTGAAAAATTTTCTTAATGAGAAAGAACATAATGTCTTGGATTAAGATCCAATTTAAAAGCCTGATCTTTCCATATTGTTATTTCAGGTTCATTCCTCTAGTGGATTATTGATCGGGAAATTGATTTAGAGTCACCAGGTGAATGATTTTAATCTTTGTGTCTCTGATCGTTGTCCACCATCATACATCAAATTTGAACCTGTAAAATATTTCTGAAGAAAATGTTAGTCATCCCTTGTATGGTCGCCATTATGTTATCACTTAGTAATTTCTCCAGGTTCAAGAGAAATAGTTCGGGGTAACCACAAACCTACTTTGGAAATTTAGGATCTAGCCTTCCTAAATTTCAGAGAGGGCTCTCTCTTTCAGATTTAACTTCGTTTTGAATTGATATTTTAGGCTAGTTATGATTGGGCACTTGGTTTTTTGTTTGGAAAGTTTGTTGGGAAATAAAATGTACTTCAAGGTAAAACATAGAAGGATCTACCAGACCATTGGGCTATGGAGTCAACTTCTTGGCAAGCAGAGCTGGGAAAAAAGGTTAAAAGAGAAAATGTACTAAGTGTAGGGTAGATGACCTTCAAAGGGTTTGGAAATAGGTTTTTTGATGAAATGGTAAGATCTGAACAAAATGGAAATGAAGGATCCTTAAGTTAAAGAAAAGAATATGAAAGAAAGGGGTCAAAAGGGACTAAGAGCAGTTAAGGATTCTTAAGTCAGGATATCAGCATAAAACATATCAATGAATAACTAGTAAAACACAGGGAGCTTTTGACACTAATCCTGTATAAACTTTCCTAGTCAATCATTTAATATAGAAAACATGTAAATGTAGGTATGCAAATTAGAAAGATAAATAATGAAAACAGGAAAATACTTGACTTATCTGATCAGCACAAGAATCCTGAGTTATGATGTCTGTTTGACTTAGTTCCAGTCTGCTGCTTCACAAATCGACTCACACAAACTCCAATGTATTCAACAAAAATGTCTATAGTAGTATTGACAAATTTTATTCCACCCAAAATACTTCAAAGAGTGAAGTATTTCTACAAATTCTAAACTAGAACATCTTGAAAATATATCAAGATTGTTTTACAAATATCTCCAACTGTTTTACATAAATAGGACTTAAGTAAAGGAAATTCAAGACTAATGCATCTATTTGGAACTATACTCATGGATATATGATGACTAATAAAATAATTATAATTTGATTTCAACTCTTAGTTGATGATGAGGCATCCAAGTCACTAACTGTTTCCTTTCTTTGTACATTCTGCTCCAACAATTCTGCAAACTTGGGGTCCAATGATATATTTTTATTTCTCAATCTGAAATAGATATGTAAAAAATTAAAGAGGTTATTGTATATTAATATTATTTTGAGATAAACCTCTTTATTTTCCCTAAAATTATGCGCCATCTGGCCACAATAGGCTCTGCAAAAATATGTGTAAAACAACGTTTTACAGATTCTAAAAAATAGGCTGTAAAGATGCGCATGTATCTCCTATTCTGTAATACCTGTGCCAAAAGTGATATAGGTTTTTGTATATATGGCTATTAGGAACAAAAAATCCTTCAGTTTTGTATGATGTATTTCTTATTTTCCACAATATTCTCTACAAAACAATGACTTAACAGGGATTTTTTGCAAAAAGTGATTTAAATATTGTTTAATATCTCGAAACCCATAATGGCTGTTAGAAACGTGAGAGGTTTTTGTAGTTGAACATCTTAGGAACATAAACCTTTTTTATTTTTGAAAAATTCATCTTGGATTGTTCACAATAGTTTTTGCAAAATAATGACTTAAACATGAAATTTTTGCAAAAATGTTCCTTCTTGTTATGTTTTCATCTTTTCACCTTTTTGTTCTTTTAACTGTCTTACTTTCACTTTATATAAACTTCATTGTTGGTGAAAGTATTTTCATCTATTTTTACCATTACTTCCTGTCTTTTTACTTTTACTCTTTACCTTGACTGCTCTGTAACTTTGTTTTACCTTTCACTCTGACTTTTACCTGATACACTTTAACTCTGATGCTCTTTGATTGTTCTGTTTTCACTGTCATTGTAAATTATGATTTTACTTTTACCATTCATTGTGCACATTTCATCATTCTGATCTCTCCCTGACTTGATTTTATTCTTTCTTTGTATACAAACTATTTGTTGAATGAAGCTTTTGAATTAAAATCTGAGAATTTGGAGAAAACAATTTTGTCAACCAGTATTGAAACTATTGGCCCAATTTGTTTTCTGATAATAACCTACAAAAATCAAACAATTTTTTAATGAAACAGAGGTCTGCAAGGAGGTGATTGAAGGCTTTTGAAAGACCTGTGGAATGAGATCTGTCTGTGGAGGTTTAACTTTGTTTTTAGGCATTCTGGCTTCTTCTGCAAGATTAAATGGTTTATAGAAGTAGTTTACTTTAAACAGAGGGGTCACTAAGCAAATTAGGCTAAAGATATCTTCTTTTGGGATTTTTGCTCAATTAGGTTTATCTGAGGATTGATACTAGGATAATACAGGAAACAGGGTTTCTTGAATAGTTTAAATTGTAAAAAGGATATTTTTAATAGATCCGTAGGCTTTAAACTCCTTTTTGTTTTGGAATTGATCTTCAGAGGTCGTAAGCTAAGGAAATTTGGCTTAAAAAGGCTTACAGCATAAATAAGGTTTCTTGGGAAAAATTGGCCAGGGTTTCGCTTGTTTTGGGAATTTTTGGGAAATTTCCACAGTGAATTTTTATAATTGAAAGCTTGTTTTGCTTAAGGACGGTTCAGAATTGACTACGCAGGGTTTTAAAATGATGAAAAATACCTCAATTTGTAGGTAATTTGACACTTGAAAGGGTTTCTGAAGCTTTTGTTTGTTCCTGCGAACAGGTCCTGGTGCAGAGAAATGGATTTTACAGTCTTTAGACATGAGATATGTGGTTTAAAATGGGCTCTGAATAGGAAAATTAGGTTTGAAACACAGTTAGACGACTTCAATATAGTTAGGAAGAGCTTTTTTCACAGTTCAGAATGCGGGGATGGCATTGAAAAATGGTATAGTAAAGGTTTTAAACCTTGGTTATAAATATTCATTGTAATAAATTCCAGTCATATCAAAGGCAGGATGGTTTCTATTTTCAAATGTGAAAATAGGAAATGGTTTTCGCGTTGGTAATGGGCAGTAAATGGTTTTAACCAAATCGAACACGACATAATAAGAACGCGACACGTCACCAAGGGTGGATTCGTGAAAATAGCTTATTTCGCACTCATTTGAGCTTTGAGACATCGCTTGGTTTATAGGCATGAAGTGCATCATAAGCCGTTGGATCAGGAGCACGGGAGCGAAGGGTCAAGATCGATTGCAAAGTTGCGGTGAAAAACGCTGGGTGGGACTCAGGTATTTTACTATGCGTCAGGAAATAGATCATATGATAAAACCTTTATATATATGCATTTATAACCAAAGTTTTTATCAAAAATAAAAGGTTTAATGTATAGACGGGGTCAATACATGATTTTCAAAAGGGGTTAAGTGGGATGTTATATATATAAATGGAGTTTATATATATGGTTAAAAAGGCACGTGAGGCGGGTTAAGTGAAAGACTTATTTGTTTTTGTCTTATATTATATAGTTTATTAAGCCATGGGGGCTTAATAACTATAGGGGGGCGAGATATTTATATAATGTTATTTTTATGTCAAAGGGGTTGTAATTGGGGTTTTTTATTTCCTCATGTGGATAATTACTTTGACAAAAAAGCTTATAATAGTGGGTTTAAAGGGTATTAATATAAAAGGGAATTATATTAATAGGAAAAGGTCATTTTAGGGTTTTAATATAGATTAGAAGTAAATATGACAAGGGACAATGAAATACACCAAAAATACCATTACGTAACTAAGTAAAGTGAAAATATTAAAGCAAAGCTTTTATGATTTATAATTTCACCACTTTTAACTTAGGATATAATGCTTTTGGAGGGTTTTATGATTTTATGAATGAAGGGAGTTAGTCAAATGGGGAATTTCATATTTCATTAAGTAGAAAAGGTGCTTACTTATGAAATTGAATAGTAATGAGTGTATGAAGGGTAAATGATAATAATTAGGGATTTAATATAGGAATTCAACACTTTTAACTTATCAGTCATTAAGCCTTGGGTCCGGTCCCAACAGAAGTCAGAGAAATGCTTTGAGCCTATTTGACTGAAAGTGTAGAATGTAGAATAACTATAGAGGAAGGGAAATTAGTTATTTTTTTGCTCGGTGATAAGTATTTACATGATTTTCCCACTTCTTTCTACCTACCCAACTTTAATCTAACATTTTTTCTTCCATTTTGCAGGTGCATTTGAGATAGCAACCTTGAACATTTTATTCTTTTGAAAGCAGTAAAAACTATCTAAATCTACCTTATATCATCCAAGGGCTCAGATTAAGCTAATGAGCTCCTCTTTCTTCTCTACCTATCTACTAATTAGTCAGGCTTAAACTATCTGACTAATCTTTATTCACTATTCTACAACATGTAAATTGGAAACATGACAAGTCAAGATTGAGCAGTTTAACTCATCATGGATTATGGAATTTATTGACACTCTGCCATAATCATCTGCAAAAGTAAAATGTAGTGGAATTTGGACTTGCACACTTTCATGTTTTATTTATTTCTTTTTCTTTTTGGGGTATATTATTTTTTCTAAGTCCTTTGATCTTTCTTTTAGGACTTTTACCCTCTTTTTGATTTTTGATTTTTTTATTTTTTCTAAATATGGGAAAACAACTTGCAGAAAGCAAGGTATGTACATATTTACAAGACTATCAAAGTCAATTCAAAAATTATGAATCCTATATTTATATGACCCTAACACACTCATTTGAGGAAAAGAGGAAAGCTTTCTTAAGAAAGATCCTACCACCAAACAAAGAAAATCAGACCGCAACCCTGACCACTGAAAATTCTAGCCTTGCCACTACCCGAGGCACCCCTAATGCCAGATAATCATCACATTCATCCAGCACACCTGTCAAGATGATTTTGCACCCATAATCTGGGTACAATATCATCGAAGGCATGAATAAAATGCGATCCAATATATCCCTTTACAAACTCACCCAAATATCCAACCAACATGATCTGATTCTCAAGGCATTCACCAACCCATCCTCAACAAGCAAGCCTACCTCAGGGGAAAGAACCATAAGATCCACATCGTCCCAAGCCTTAGTGAACGTCCAGTCCATTGTCAATGTTGTCAATGCCAACTCTCTAGGTTCTACACCCCTGTTTCTCTTTTCTTTCGAGATTTTCAATTTCAACATCTATAACTACCTTGTCGATTCTTACGCATCTACCAACATCATGCCCCTGTCTATATGTAGAAAATTGAATATCCACCTCAAGAAATTCAATTCCAGGATCATTCAGCTCGATAGGTCCCAGGTTCCTGTCATAGGCGAATTGAATAACATCCTAATACATCTCTCCTCAGACTCCCGAGTCCATCGGTGCATCAACATAGTTGTCCTGTATATTCCAGAAGCCTACGGTCTCCTACTAAGCTAGGATTGGTCAAGAAAACTATAGGGATACTTCGCCACCGACTAGTCCCATTTGTGGCTTCCGTAAAATGGTAGGAATAACTAGATCCAGGTCAAAATTGAACCTTATATGAAACATATGGTGACCAAACTTGAAGCAACCAACGAACCCATCAGCTTTGTGCAAGAATATCTGGGCATGAGTTTCTTAGAGGCTACTTTCGGGTGCTACCAAGCCACTCAGTTTCTTGTCTCCCTGGAAACCTAGTTATAATTGCTCCCTTGCACTGTGTCCCACCTAGCCATATCATGAGTTCCACCCGATGACTCCATCTCGAGTATATCATTTGTAAACACATGAAATTTAGAAATATCTGAACACAAAATCTAGACCCTATACTGCGACGGCTCCAAGACCCATGACGGGGCCAGTGCCAGTTGTATCTTGATAGATCCCTAGAAAAAAATGTTCCTAATATCTTGCAGGTTGGAATTCCAATGCACCAGCAATATGGCAGAATACGAAGCACTAATCCCGGGCCTCAAGAAATAAATCGACCTCAAAGTCGGTTGCTTGAAGGTAATCGACAATTCCAAAATCATCACCCAACGGGTACACAATAATATTGACTGCCTCTCGCCCCATTTGAAAGGATATCAGTAGGAGGTATGGCATTTGATTTCTGCTTTTGATGCTTTTGATATTAAGTCAATACTTAGGGTGCAAAATGCAGTAGCCAATATGTTAGCAAACACTACTACTAGGTTTACCCCATTAAGGTATGGTTTTTCTATTGAAATTATTTATAAACCTGCAGTGCCACATAATGTGAATAATTTCCATGTTTTTAATGATGATCAGCAGATGTTAGATTTCATGTTAAACACAGATCTATTCAAGGATGCAGTGATTGAGGAAGAGGAGCATGATTTGGCCTTACAAAAGGAAAGGTAAGAACACAAGGGGAACCCAACACCCAAAGGGTCATCTCCCCCGAGAAGTTATTTGATCTACAAAATCAATTGCAGCAGCCTCCCAATACAAAGGTGCAAAGTTCCACCCTATTGAACCAACAAGTGAACCTTGGGATGAAAGCAGACCCGAAGTTTGTTAATATTGGTACCAAGTGCACCCCCGAGGAGCAACAATCCTTTATTGAATTATTTAAGAAGTACCGAGATGTTTTCGCCTAGACATACAATGAAATATATGCTTATGACACGTGAATTATCCAGCATGTGATACCGATGAAGGAAGGCTTTAAAAATTCCCAACAAAAGCTAAGGAAATTGCATCTAACTTTGGAACCATTGATCCAGAAAGAACTTAATAAAATCCTAGACGCCTGCATCATTTTCAAAGTCTGACATTCAACGTGGGTATCGAATTTGATCCTAGTCTATAAGAAGTCTGGCGAAATCCGCTTATGTGTAGACTTCTGAAATATTTAAACCAATATTCCTATAAGGATAACTACCCGGTGCCCCCCAAGGAGCGGATTCTTCAAATAGTATCCAGGTTGAAAATTTTGTCCTTGCTGGATGGTTTCTCAAGATACAACCAACTGTTAGTAGTGGAGCTGAATCGTTTCAAGAAACGTTCAGGACTAACTGGGGAACATTCACATTCAGGCGCATGCCTTTTGGCCTAATTAATGATAGGGAAACCTTCCAAAGGGCCATGGACATCGTCTTCCTGGGGCTAATGGGACAAAGTGTGGTGATCTACCTTGACAATGTCACCATGTTCTCTAAACATAGACATGACCACTTACACCATCTCAAACATATTTTTGAGAGGTACCGAAAATACAAGATCTCGTTGAACCCCAAAAAGAGAAATAAGCAGTTGACAGTATTAATAAGGCCATTGTGGAAGGTTGAAGCATGTTCCCTACACAGACTGGATTTCAGCAAAGGCTTTATCTTGTATACTTTTGCCTCAGATTCATCACTTGCAGCCATATTTACCTAGAAAGATGGCAGAAATAAAGAACGGCCCATATATTTCATGAGCGCAAGGCTGCAAGGTGCGGATTTGAACTATCCAAACATCGACAAGAAAGCCTATGTGGTTTATAAGGAAGTTAAGAATTTTAGGCCATACATTTTGAAGAACCATGTCACAGTGTTTGTACCTCACCCAACAATTCGCTCATTGTTTGTGCAGCAGGAGTTGGGTGAGAGACGAGGCAACTAGATGGCATGCCTTCAAGAATATGCCTTATAATTCAAGCTTGCACACACAATTTAGGGGAAGGGGTTGTTCTGAATGGCTGTTGAAGCCGCTGACCCACAGAAAAATGATGAGGAGTGCCGGGAGCATGAGATATATATGTACTAGGCCAAAAACACACCTCAGAAAAATTACCCGTCATGGTACACAGATCTCCTACGATATCTTGGTCGCAGTATCATGGAATCCACCTTTACAGCCCAACAGAAATGAGCAATAAGGTTGAAATTTTCATCCTATCAATTATTGCAAGGAAAAATGTTCCTCAAGCATGATAACGGTGTCTTTCTACGCTGCTTAGAACCCAGTGAGGCCCAACAATTCCTAAAGGAACTACATGATGGTTGGACAGGTGGAAACTACACAAGAGATGTTACAGATCATAAGGTTATGCCAGCCAGTTTTTATTTTCCCACTCTGTTTAAGGATGCACACGCCTATGTTCGGAAGTGCCCCTCATGTCAAAAGTTTTCCAGTAGAGAATCCTGACCTTCTGCTCCATTACAGTCTTTCGCGGTGGAGGAACCATTCTAGCAGTGGGGTATGGACATGATTGGGGAAATACTACCACACTCCTCCAAGCAACAGCAATATATCCTCACGGCCACGAATTATTTCACAAGGTGGGTTGAAGCGATACAGTTACGCCAGATCAATGACCAAGAGGTAATAGCTTTCATCACTTAGTACATTATGACCAGGTTCGACGTTCCAACCTCTCTCGTCTTTGATAATGCTACATATTTTTCATCATTTAAACTATATGAATTTTCTTTAGAAAATGGTATTGTTCTAAAACATTCCGCCAACTACTACCCCCAAGGGAATGGGTTAGCTGAGTCAACCAACGAGAACCTCATTCAAATCATCAAGAAAACACTACTATCCCAACACTGTAAACTATAAAAATGCCCTTAACAATTCCCTCTGGGCTGATCAGGTCACACCTAAACCTTCCATAGGAACCTCTCCATTTTTCTTGGTCTACGGGAATGTAATATTCCCAAATGGGAAAAGTAGGAATATAGTGCATAAAACTAGAAATAGCAGTGCAAAACATCACATCAAAATGTGAGACCAATATGGAGCTTATTTATTCATTATAACAACAACAAACATGTGTAATATAATGGGCCACAAACCATATAACAAGATACAAAAATCCTCCAATAAATAAATCCCTCAATAAGAGGTGATTCTACTATATCAAAATGACGGAGATACTGCTACAACGTAGTCTTAAGAGAACTGCTACAGAAAATGAACATAAAAAAGATAAAGGGCTGATATATGCCTCAAAATATAAATAGAATAAGGATCTAGGCTCTATAACAACCTTCCGAGACAACCCAAGAGGGTTTCCAGGAAATACACCCAATAATACAAAATGAGCTACAGCCCTAGGGCTGAAAGTATACTGCAATAAAGTAACTAAAGAATAATGGTTGAAGCTGATATGAAAATGAGTATGCTCTCCTCCAATGGATCCTCTAGATGAAAGTTTGGCCCTTTCACTAAAGAAAGAACTCCTCAAATCACCTACTGTAAGTACCCCTGCAACTCCTCTGTAGAATAACACAAATCCAGACTAATATTTTGATGTACGGGATTAAAAAATTGTTGTCTAGTGCCAAATATATCAACGATTCTCCGGGGCCTTCTTGAATAGCCTTCCAAGAGAAATGAACCTCCCTCCAATGAGATCTAGCTAAAAAACTACCCAAATCAACCCTCCACAACTTCTGCCCTGCAACACAACACAAACTCAGCAGGAATTGCAATGTACATTAAGACTGAAGCCTTGGCCTAATGCCTTAATGTGGAATGTAGTGAAAATTATCTTCCTTAGAGGTCAGTCCAGGAAAGAGGTGGGATTCCTGCTTGGGAACACCCTGTGCTAAACAACACTGCAATCTTAGCTAAACAACTAAAGAGAGCAACAAGTCTAAACAGACCATAAATCAAATATCAAAACATAAAGATAATGATCCATGGTTGCCATCCTCTTCCTTATATAAGTGATGAGCTTCCTCACCCTTGGCCCCACTCATTAAAGGAACTACTTACATGCATGGAATCTCCAACCCAAACTACATTGCCCCATAATGAATGCCACTCCTCCATGACAACATTGTTGATTTGGTCAAAGTTGACCCAGTCTATGTGTTCTAGCTCCTTTTCACACATAAGGGTGATTTATCAACTCTCTAAGGTGATCTCATTTCACATTAGCTGTGATTTTATTCATGTTAAGGAGATTTATGGGTCTCCATACCCTCTTATTCATCAAACAAGGAAGGAAAAAAAAAAAATATTCCAACTAGCTCATGGCTAATTGGGAATATTATAGTCCTCCCCTCCCAAATGTTGCTTGTCCTCAAGCAACTGAAAAGGTGAGTGCTGCACTTGTTGTTGATGCTCAAGCAACTGAAAAGGTGAGTGGAGAACTTGTTGTTGATGCTCGATGTGATATTCCACTACTTTAACCTTAGAATTTTCTCTTAAATATGATGTGATGGACGGTGGATGACATCCATAAACTTCCATAAATGGGGTCATTTTGTTGTAGTATGGAAGGAAGTGTTATACCACCATTCATCCAGAGGTAACCACTTGACGCATTGTAATTGTTTATCAGATACAAAACAACAAAGATATCCTTCCAAACATTTATTCACTATCTCAGTTTTCCCATCAGATTTAGGATGATAAGATGAGCTATGAGCTAGTTGAGTAGCCAAAAAAGAAAATAATTTTGTCCAAAAATTTTGAGTAAAAATGGGATCTCTGTCTCTTACAATAAACTTTGGGTTTCCATGTAGCTTTTGAATTTTTTCCATAAGTGCAATAGTAACTGTAATTGCTTTAAATGGATGATATAATGCACAAAAGTGTGCATACTTGGTAAGTCTGTAAACTACCACCATGACGACACTCTTTCCTTCTAACTTAGGTAAACCTGTAATAAAATCCATTGAAACCTCCTCCCAACGTTGACTTGGAATGGATAAAGGTTGTAGAAGACCTAGGGTATTAATTGTCTCAACTTTATTTTTCTGCCAAACCAAACATTCCACCACAAACATTTGAATATCAGATTAAAGGCCATCCAAAAAAAATTCCTTCTTCACCTTGTGGTAAGTTTTTAAAAATCCTGAGTGTCCTCCTAAGGGAGAGGTGTGAAATTCAAAAAGAATATTTTGTTTTAGATGGGAATTCTTACAAATATATAAGCGACTTTTGTACCGTAAGGAATCATTTTTCCAACTAAATGTATCATATGTACTAGGATCTTGATCCAACTTTTGAATGAGTTTCCACACTTCTTCACCATTCTTCTATTCATCCCTTTATTTGGTTATCAAATCTGGTTGGATATTATAAATGGCACAAAGAAATGCTTCCACCTCCTCATCCTTTCTTAAGAGTGCATATGTAACAACATTTAGCTTCTATTTTTTGTAGATGATTTCAAAGTCATAACCCAACATCTTTGTGACCAATTTTTGTTTCTCTTCTAAAGATAATCTTTGTTCCAAAAAGTATTTAAGAATATCATGATAAATTTTTACCTTGAAGTGTCTTCCCATTAGGTATGGTCATCATTTATTTCATGCATGTAGTATTTCCAACATTTCCTTCTCATAAATAGCTTTTTGTAAATACTTTCCTTTGATTGTACAACTTTCAAAAGCAATAGGTCTTTCTTCTTGCATTAAAACATCACCAATTCCATTTCCTGAGGCATCACATTCCACAATAAAGGTTTTTGTGAAGTCCGGCGTAGCTAAGACTAGTGCTAGGCATATTTCCTCTTTAAGATGTTCAAAGGCCTTAATTGCTTCAGGAGTCCATGAAAATGCATCTTTCTTCAATATTGTTGTTAGAGGTGATGCTATTCTCCCATAATTCTTAACAAAATTGTGATAATACCCTGTTAACCTGAGAAATCCTTGCAACTAATTTATGTTTGTGGGGACTTTCCATTCCTTAATGGATTTAATGTTGTTACAGTCTACCTTAACACCCTCCTGAGATACAATATGACCCAGATATTCCACCTCTTGTACTCCAAAGAAAATTTTGGAGGTTTTTGAATATAATTGTTTCTCCTCCAATAGTTTGAGCACCCTATCAACAGGTTGAACATGATCCTTCCAAGACCTGTTGTAGATGTATATAATCAAAAAATACTAACACAAATTTTCTAAGGAAGGGTTTGAAAATCTAATTCTTCAACCCTTGAACTGTAGAAGGTGCATTGGTAAGGCCAAAAGGCATGACCAAAAATTCATAATGACCCTCTTGAGTTTGGAATGCTATTTTCAGAATATCTTCAGTCTTCATTCTAATTTTATGATATCCTAAATGAAGATCTGACTTGGTAAAATAAATTTCTCCATTTAATTCATCCAATTATTCATCAATCACAGGAATGGGAAATTTATCTTTAATAGTGAGATTATTGAGCTCCCTATAATCTGGACATATGTTCCAAAATCCATCCTTCTTGTTCACAAATACTACTAGAGCATAGAAATAAATTTGACTAAGTTGAATTATACCAGCCTCTAACATTTCTGCAATCATACATTCAATTTCACTCTTTTGGACAAGTATACCTGTAAGGCTTGATGTTTGGAGGAACACTTCCAGGAATCAAATGAATAGCATGATCATGATCGCGAATAGGTGGGAGTCCTTTCGGAGTTTCAAACACATTGGAATTATTGTCCAAGACTTTTTGGAGATCTGGATAAATATATTATTTTTATGTTGGAACTTCTAGTGAGCATAATTGTGAAATTACACCTCGTTGTTATTTCTTCAGAATTTTTGTCATGATATTAGATCTGATCATTTTTCGCCACTTCCCTATGATACCCTACAATTCAGCTTCCTTTCCTTTCAAAAACAAATTCAAGAAAATTTCTTGAAAATTAAAATCTACTGTCCCCAAAGTTGTAACCATTGTACTCATAGCACAACATCAACACCTCCCATTGGAATGGCAAGGATTGGAGTATTCAATACATATTCCCCCATGGTTAGCTTGATATTATAGCATTTTCTAGAGAAATTAATAATTCCTCCATTTGCAACCATCACTTGACACTCTGGTGCTAGGTATAGGAAGAAATTCAATTCCTTGGATACCTTATAATGAATAAAATTATGGGTACTACCTAAATCAATCAATACTATTACCTTTTTCTTCTTGATATGTCCTTCTATCTTGAAAGTTTGAGGAGTGGTAATTCCTTCCATAGCATTACAGGATATGGTCAGACTCATTTCTTCTTTATCTAATGTTTTTTCTTGGTGTATATACTCTTCTTTTGAGGTTTCTTGTTCATTTTCTTCCTCCTTTTCACAATATATGTAAATATCTTCTTCTCAACAAAATTATGACCTTTAGTGTATTTTCTATCACAACTATAGCAAAGCCCAATTTCTCTTTCCATTTTTTGTGGTCTCAACCTTGTAGGTTGTTGAATTCTAGGAGTAGCAAGACTTCCATCTTTATAGATGTGAGTGGTAGGCTTCCTTGTCGTCATAAATTTACATTAAATTTTTCTTTCCAACCTGAATGCATTCTCTAATGAATCAAGTTCTCAAAGGCGAACCTCATGTTGGATGTTATCCTTTAAAGTCCCTATCAAGACATCAATCCTATGTTCCTCTGGAATATCAATTACCCTTATATTCAATTTTTGGAAGACCTCAATGTGCTCCACCATTGAACAATTTTGTTTGAGATTTATCAAATGGCTAAAGAAGGTGTTTCTCTTTGTATCCTTGTAATGTTCTATCATTTCCTCCGTAAAAATTGACCAAGGGCCATTTTTTTAAAAGAGAAAAGTCGTTAATACCATACAAATGTATTTTTTTCTAAATGTAATGTTGTGATGCGTACCTTTTATGTGTTTTGCACATTATGGAGATCAAAATATTGCTCCATATGTAGTATCCATGTTACGGGATCCTTTCCATCGAACTCCCACATATCCATCTTTGCAATATGGTGGGTATTCAATCCAACATTAGAGTTTATGAAATCACGATTAAAATTTATTTTGTTCTCATCATGGGTTTCATGTACTACTTTTTCTCCATTAGGAATCATTTATTGTATCAACTTTGTCAAACCTTCCTTCAAACCTTCCATGTCTTCTTTTAGATCATTCTTCATGTCTTCCATGTTAGCTTTCATGTCGTAAATCTTAGCTTCCATGCCATCCATCTTAGCTTCCATGCCATTATTTAGACCATACATCTTAGCTTCCATGCCTTTCTTCAAACCATCCATCTTAGCTTCCACACCTTTCTTCAAAACTTCCATTTCAATTTTTGTTTCTCTTTGCAAGAGCGAAAGTTGTTGCACTTGCTCTTGCAATTTTGATATATCATGTTGCACTTCTTCCTCTTCATGAGTCATAGTAGAGCCTTTTGAGGGCTTAATGGGTGTTGAATTATTTTTAGGGGGAATTTTAGAACCCAATACTGATATATGTGCTTCAATATGCGCTTGGAATCACTTCAAACTAATTTTTCAAACAAGACTTATGAAATTTGAAAAAAATACACAGATTTTTCTTGCTTTTGAGGAGCTTTATATTGTGACTAATGTATCTATGTAATTTTGGATCTTCAATATCTGAATTTCGGTCCTGTAGTAGACTTCTGAGTCTTATTTCTAATTCCACAAGTCTGACTTGATTTTGATTCTTAAAGAAAAATTTATGCCTAATCTACTAAAATGACCTAATTATGGATTGGTTCTGTAAAGCGAACTCATACGGCATGCCACTTGTCACAGTTTCCTCCTTCGACTCTGAAATTGATACACAGGAAACTAGATTCTATGTAATTTTGGCCAAATTTTACATAATTCAAATCTAATGCTCAGAGAGAGAGTTAGGATGATTTTCCCAAGGTTGCCTCTTTGAGATGAAATTCACTAGCCTACAAAAATCCTAACTTCCACATATCATATCTCTGAAACTATTGCGAGCTAAGATCTTAAATTTTTACACGAATTTCATCAGGATTTCTACAAGGGTACAACAATAACAATAAGGGGGCTACACTAACAACAATAAGAGACTACACTAGTAACATATGGACCTAACAAAACCTGCAATACAAATTGTCAAGACCCAGAAAGTTGGGGAGCTCTATTAGAGTGGTTGGCGATGGTAAATCCCAAATAACTTGTATCTTGGCTAGATCCACATGCACCCCCCACTCATCAATAATTTATCCTAAATACTGCACATTTTTCATGCCAAAAGTGCACTTCTCCAAATTCGCAAACAAGTTTTGTTGCCTCAGTGTTTGGAGGACCTATCAGATGTCGTGGAGGTGCTCTTCCCAGGTCTGGATGAAGATCAGGATGTCATCCAAGTACACCACCACAAATGAGTTGGTGAATGGCCACAAGATGTTGGCCATCAGCTACATGAAGGTTGCGGGAGCATTCTTCAAACTGAAAGGTATGACTTGACATTTGAGGAGGTCCTCCTTGGCTTTGAAAGTAGTCTTCCACACATTGAAGGGTTTGATTGGTACCTAGTGATACCTAGACTTCAAATCAACCTTGCTGAAATATTTCCCCCTCCTGATTTGGTCCAGGAGTTCATCTATGTGAGGGATTGGATACATATTCTGGACTGTGATAATGTTCAACACCCGATAGTCAATACAGATTATCCAGGCATTGTCCTTCTTCTGTACCAACACGATGAGCCCCCCATAGGGTGAGGAGCTTGGCCTAATGTTCCATTTCTGCAATAGATCTTGGATTTTCCTCTTTATTTTATCATTTTCCAAAACAGAGCATCAATATATTGGCCCATTAGGAAGTGGCATGCTTGGGGTTAGATAAATGGAGTGTTTGACATGACAGTGTAGAGGAATCCTTGTGGGTGAGGAGAAAATGTTCTTATATTCCTCCACGACTTTTTCCATCTATTTTTGTCATATAGGGGAGCTTTGTTTGGAGGTTGTGACCAAAATATTTTTTTTTCCCTATGGGTGAATCGTAATGAAAACAGGTTTCCTAGTTTTGGAAATAATCTTACTACATTTCATTGTAGTAATCAAAGAGATGGCGGAAGGTGGTACTACCTCTAGTATCTTGTACAACTTATTTCCCAAAGTAATAATAACAAAATATGGCCCAAACTCATACACAACATGTATCTTCCACAAGTATGGTTGGCCTAATAATACATCAGAAATTTCAATAGGAGAAATATCACACAGTACCTCATATGTGAAGGGCTTGATGTTGTAGGGAAGGCAACGTTGTTGGCTAATGCAGAGATCTCTTCCTTTGTGAAAACACCCGATGATATATGGATGCGGGTGTGTTGTGGTCGGTAGGTCGAGCCACTTCACGACCTCTACTACAATGAGGTTCTTTTGCCTTCCACTATCAATAATGAATTTCAATGGAGAACCCTTCACCCACATATGGGAATGAAGAGGCGTTCACCCTCCTCTAGATCTTTGGGTTCTTCCTTCTGGATCTTGGTGGTGGCAACTCTAGCACTAGTTTCCGCATCAATGATGTTCTTTCATTTTTTATTCCCCTTTTCCGGTCTAACTAAAATTAAGAACATGCATATGATTCGGATGCCTTCAACTCAGCCACTAGTGACTGTTTGGCCCGACACTCACTTGTGTTGTGAGTGGAGATTTTATGGAATGAGCACCACTTCCCCATGTCCTTCTTTGGCTTTGTGGTGTTTTTCATTTCTTGTTTCTTTAGCGGGTTGTCCTAAGTGGCCCCACTTTGGATTTTCCCCTTGTCTTGTGGTTTGGGAGTGCCTTTCCCTGGCTTTATATTTATGCATCCAAAGTCTCACTTCTTTTGCTTAATTTATGCTCGATTTTGGTGGCATATCGATATGTCATGCCAAGCAAGGTAATTTCGAGGAACTCCATTTCATCCTAAATGTATCTGTGTCAAAAAATACGGTAATTGAGCACCATGTGTTTCTCCGAATATTTAATACCCAACTTTATTCCCAAGGTATGGAACTAATTCACAAGCTCGTGCACATCTTGATCCCTTTGTTGCCGCAAGTTTGTCCATTGTATGTACTTGTCCTCATAGCTACCCATAGGGTAATATTATTCCTTGATGTTGTATCAGAAATAATTCCAAGTGGGTGTGGCTGAAAAAAGTGAGGGTTCTTCCTCATCCCTCTATTCACAGTAGGTTTCCCACCAATATTTGACATGGGGGGGCGGCTTTGAGAAGTGCAAATGTAATATTTTCTTGATCAGAGAAATCATGGACCAAAAAATACCCTTCCAGAAAATTCAGCCATCTATCTACGATGTTTGAATATATTTGGCCCTCAAATATGGCAATTTCAAAGTTTACTTGTACCTTGAAAGGAATGGCACCTCTAGAGTGGATGCTAGATGAAGATGTGTCGCTAGTGGGTAGTCGTTGAAGGATCTGGACAAATTTATCCATCATTGTGTTCCTTTGTTTCTTGAGGACCTCCTCAAGCAATAGTTTGATGGGATTTCCTACTCCCTTTTCTTTATTTTCTTCTTCCATGCGAGGTCATCAGGGTTTGCAAGGCTGATCTTGCAAAGGTTCAACTAGATCGATCCCTAACTCCTTATACCCCGACCTCGTTGGGGACATGTAAAGAAAGATTGAGAGAGAGTAGACCACTCTAATACCACTGATCCAGAATTATGCAGGAACATAATAAAATACATAAATAAACATAAACATAGAGAAATAGTATGGATAACACTTCATTTCATTAATATCAAATATTTAAAAATTCTTACAGATAGAATCGAAAACAAACTAGCTCGGGCGATGGTAGCTTATCTCTGAGAAGATATGTGGTGGATACATGCCTCTGAACTGTGTTATAATGAGGCTCAAGGGATATTTTATTATTTAACAATAAGTGAAAACCCTAAAAATCCAAAACCCTAACTCAAGGATATGTCACACCAAGATTTTATGGGCTCTGTTGTGGTTAGATGGGAATCCAAATTTCGAGGCTCCTAATTTAGACATATTATCTCCGTTTGGCGTGTATGATACCTCGTTGGAAAGATATCTTTGAGGAATAAAACTATTAACACAATTTTTCTCAAATTTTTTGATCAATCATGCCCAAAAAATTTCGTTTAGGGCCTCAAAATGGCTCAGAAAGTTCAAGACCCAAAAACTGCTAAAAATAGTAAATAAGAAAACTGATGAAACTAACTAGGTGGAATAGGCAAGTGGCAACCAATATCCACCTAGATAATTCCTCCCCCCTTAGGAAGAAATGTTCCCCAATACGTTCAGAGCCTCCATGAGGTGGGTAAATTTTGGAGTGGGCGTAGCTTGTGGTGGGGTCCAGAGAGGCGCTCCTTCTGCAAATGTAACCAAAATTTCTTTCCCACCTGGAAGTTGTGTGGCACCTAATGTTAATCATGTCATTGCTTGTACTTAACATTGGATTTTTCCAATATGTCGTGAACCTATTGGTGGATGTGTTGAATGCGCTAAATGAAGGTGTTTTCCTTGTCAACTTGAGACTGGACAAGAGCGAAATCTACTTGAATAGCTACAAATGGCATGGCTACGTCAATGGGACATAGTGGCTAGAATCCCAATCCCACCTAAAAGAGTTTGTGGCCAGTTGAGCTATGCAGAGCCTGGTTATAGTTGTGTTTTACATAGGGCAGGCTCTCATCCCATGTGCATGGATGCTTTGATTTGTACATATGCAGAATGTACGATCATCCTGTTGACGACATCTATTTGTTCATCAGTTTGGGGATGAAAAGTTGTGGACTTGGTGAGCTTGTTGTCCAACATCGACCAGAGACTGTATTATCACTCAGAAAAACTGAAACATCATTTGAAATAGTCTTAGGGTTAATTTTTCAAGGTTATGGTCATAGATTTCATTTGTCATTAGTTGGTAATGGAAAATTTTAATTTTTTTCTTATTAAACCTATCCTAAGGTCCAAACCCACTGCCATTCAAGTCTTTTCATGTCACATCAGTCATTATTTCTTGAAATATTCCATTTCCCAAACTTATAAATCTGAAAAGGTCAGTTTAGCCGAGATTTCCTACTTTTGTAGTGAATTACACATAAAAAAATGCACTTTTCACTACGAAACTACTGATAATTTCGTAATGAAACTGCCCAGAAATACACTAAGTAAACTATGAAAAGAGGTATTCTGGTCTGTCTTTTCAAATCAAGTGCTAGGTGTCAGATAATGATTATAAGTGTCAGATTGAGTGTCATTCGAGTCAGTTAGGGTGCCAAGGTACAATGGTCATGGCTGAGGTCATAATTATTGTTTTAAGCATACATGAGTCATGATTAACCCATAAGGTGTCATCTAACCTTTAAAATATTTCCTAATTGAGTCTTGTGTCATTTTCCGCTCCATATTTGCATGCTGCTGAGTTCAAGAAAGTTTTTTCACCAAGCCAATTTGGTTGCTGGCATTTTCAAGTAATTGCAGGTGTCATTGATCAAGCTAGGCAAAGAAGGTATAAAATCACAATGGGTGCAAAGAGGAAGACCAAAAAAGGAGGCCATTGTCTCAGATATGAGCCATCAGATATGAATTTGCTGAATGAATATCCAACTGTTTTTGAATTTTTTAGGAGAACTTGGTGATTGCAGTTTTTCCAAATACTGCAAGGATGATATGTGCAGGTTTATAATGAATTTTCCATCAATTTCAATGGGAAAACTGCAAAGGTGGGAATGCTGAACGTCACTATAACACCAGAGACTGTTGAAAAAGCAACAGGAATTCCTAGAGGAGGAGAACAATGGTTCAAAGGGTTCAAGTTCACTATGTAGGAATGTAAGGAATTTATCAAGCCAGAGCATAGTGAGATTGATCTCACAAATTACATCTGAAGGAGCTACATGAAAGATAACTTCTCAAAGTTTCTGCTAATCATTTAGAAATACTTCACTGGTGAAGAGAGATACCACATGGTTTACTCATACCATTTCAGGCTTCTACTACATTTTGTTGGTAGGAGGTCTCTTGATTTATATTTTTACTTATACATAAGTTTAGCCAAAATGTCAGATAAATTTCAAGCTAGATCTGAAGGAATTGAAACCTCACTCTTTCATCATGGTTTAATCAAGTTGCTGGTATTGGAAGAATTAAAAAGATTAGGAAGAGACTGGTTAAATTTCCTATTTGCCATTGGTTTTGAAGTGGATGCCCTCACCCCTAAAAGAACTCCTAAACCTATAGGTATACCATCACCTTTAGTGGCAGAGCAAAGTGAACCTTTAGTGGCAGAGCATGCTTAGCTAGTTGAACAAGTTGAATGAGTAATCATGGAAACAAAACCATTGTAGAAAGTTGATACACCTAATGTTTCACCTGCAAAACAAGAGCCAGCAATGAGTAAACATGGTAGCAAGAGGGTTACAAGAAGCCAAGTAGTGGCTAAGGGTAATTTATATGACATTCTGCATGCTATTGATATAGAAGAAACTCCCATAGTCCAAGCAGAAGATATAGATGAGGGAGGAAAGAAGCTTAAGAAATCCAAACCAGCTAAGAAGTTAGAGTTTGAGGGTGAATATGCATGATTCATATTTCAGGCTAGGAAACCCATGACAAGGCATGCCAGGAAGGTCTTGGAAAGAAGTAAAGAAGATCAGAAGGTCACTGAAATTGTCCAACCAACACCAAACATCATTGACCTCTCATCACCTACAAAAGAAGATCTAGTCATCAAGCAAAAGAAAGGAAAGAAGAAAATCATTGAAAAAATAGATCTGAGAGGCAACCTCCCCATATAGGCGATCTCACTGCCCAAAGACGTCTAAATAATCAATCAGCTACAAATACAAGTCTGGTACCACACAAATGGTATCAACTATGGAGCCATCGAGTCCAAACACAAAGTAATTCGTAGAAGAGACCAACATTCCCATAAACCGAGCCCCTGGCAGACTTATCCCTTATCAGACCGTGAATGGAGACTTCAAAAAGGCAGTAGTCAATATCATCACAAGAATAAAATCTGAACTCGTAACTATATATCAATGTAGTTATTATAACCTATCATTATCATAAGGAAAAAATAAGAGTGAACCAGCGGTACCGTAATCATTCATTAAATAACAATCGAAGAAAGATTACAACCAATGTTCTGACGTCGTGTTCCCCTTCGAATGGGTCTCCAGTCGTTCACGTCTCGCAAAGCTCGCCAGGGAAAGGGAAAACCTCTCCAGAGTCTCTCGACGATATTCTCCTTACTTGAGTCGCCTGCAAAGAATGAGGACTTGCACATAGAAGTGCCTGGGAAACGGAGATCAAAGCTTGCACTTCAAGACCAGTTTCTCAATGGCAATGGGCAAGATTTTATAGAAGGAGGAAGGGGAGTTGGGATCCCTATAATTGTGGGATTGGCCCTATCATCAAGGAAGCTTCCGTGAGAGGTGGCAAACCACTTCCCTTCCATGGAACTCCCGGAGCCAAACCTCCCAACTCAAGATAGATAGCAGTTTCTGAGTTTGTTGAAACAAAACTTCCACCTTTCTTATTTAAAAAATGCTCCTTAAATTGGCTGGCGTGACTGCGACTCTGGGACAGAGTGCCAGTTGGTGCGGCCTCTTTGTAGGATTTTCCTCATTGGCGCGAGTGATGAACTGGCTACCCGCGCTAATGCAAAAAGGGATGTTTTTATGGTTTTTTGCAAGGAGATGTCTTTGGGGAAATTGAAGCTCATGTTTAGAGGAATGCAATGATAATGGTTTCAAGGCATGACATTGCTCACAGGTCACATAATGGGCCCTCCAATGTGCGGGACGGGGAATGGTAGGGATGGTGACAAATTACTGTGTAACATAGAAATTGAGGTCCTTGATGAGTAGTTGAAGTTAGAAAATAATGAGATAGAAGTCTTGAATAAAGAGGCAAGGAAACATAACATTCAGAAGGTGTAGTTTGAGAAAATGAAAGAAGTTTGCGAAGAGCAGGTTAATAGTGTGTCAAAGACCTTAGATAACACAAAGCAATTGATCAAATGGACTCAGCCATTGAGAGGAGAGGTGAAGCATACCAGAATAATGAATCTGCACTTGAAATATAGGAATTGAAAGCTGAAGGACCAAGTCAAATACCTCCAAGAGCAGTTAGAATTGATCCATGAGGAGCTAGAGAAGAAGGGCTTAAAGATGACTGTAGTTGAAGAACCCAAAGCTCAACGTATCATTAATGAAGAGAAAACACCTCAAAGCTCTTAAGTTAAGTTTGATTATGTTTTAAGAGGTTAATTGCATGTTGAAGACCAAATTTATAAAACTAGAGGTTACTTTTTTGAGACAGGTTCAAAATCTAGAAATTTCACAGTTTTCCACAGTTTTGTAGCATTTCCTAGGTTTAAAGCCAGGAAAACACTACGAAAATTTCAGTAGCTATCTTTTTGCTTCTAAAACCAATTTTTTAAGCTTTCGAGAGGGGAGAATGGAGATGATGAGGTTTCATGTCATGATGGACACCATGCTTGAGCAAAGAATCATAATTTTTGAGTGCAAAAGCCATTTTTTGGACGCTATGAAACTGCCATGTTTTCGTAGCGAGCTGTTTTTGAAGATTTCTGAGCATTTTAAAAGCATTTTTGTATAGGTGGACACATCCAACAGGTCAAGGGACCTTGTCACTAAATATTTATGGCTTTATTACAATCCAATGGAGACACCTCATTAGCTGAAGCTTTTGTTGAAGATGGGGTCCTGTTTTCCTGAAAAAAAAGGTTTGGGTCCATATGTTTAGGAGGATATTTAATATGTCAAGTAGTGATAAATTAGGTCATATCTCATTCGAACATGTGATGCTATGTTTCAATTGATATGTAATTGTTTTAAAGATAAGGTAGTTTTGATGTAATAAATAGGAGTTTGAGTCCTATTAGGAAAAGGTCATCGTTAGAGTGCAACTGTCATTTTCTTATTAAAAGACATGTTTTTTTGTTATGTAAGGTGTCATAAGAAGAGTTCGATGAATCTTTTTAAGAGGCAGATCATCTCTAATGTAAGAAGGTCTAGTTAAATATAGATTATTGAGGTTGTAAAACGGTTGGAGATTTTTTGCACCATTCTGCTACTTTATGTAATTTGACTTATATCAGTAATACAAAGGAATTCTTCTTGACAGACCTGAGATTCTCATGGAGTGTTTAATGTCTTTCTGATATATATCTTTATGTTTACCACTTGCAGTATATGTTAGAACTCATATGTTTATGCTTTGACTTCCTTTATTAATGAAATGACTACGTTGCCCTACATTCTATGAGTGATTTTCCTTTGTTAAAGACTCTTATCTACCTCAGCTTCCATTTCAAGAAACCTTACCACTGAATCTACTGATTTTTTGACTCCATAAGCCCAATGGTTGCAAACCTACATTATTTTCAACCTACGTACACAAAAATCAAGTTATTTTTCAAATAGAGTTAGCCTTTTAGTACTATCATTAACCTATATCATAAACCCCTTTGAGAGAGCCCTCACAGACTGAAGAGACTAAGCTTTAGTCAAAAGCTATTTTGAAACAGCTACATAGAGTTATCTAATCTGTAGCCAATCAAGTGCAATTTTGTGATAACTGGCTGGACCAAAATGTATTGAGGAGCATGTTGTCCTGATCTGAGATAATAGACTATGGGATCCCAAAGTGTACCCACACTCGTTCAAAGAAGGGTTTCGCAGTGCCTTCTACTGTGATATTATTCTTGCAGGCTGCCATAATGGCCATCTTCGAGAATCTATCGACAAATAAAAAAACACAGTCATTTCCATGCTAATTAGAAGGAAGGATTGACATGTAATACATGGATATGGATTCCCAAGGTTGACTAGGGGTAGGAAATGGAGTATAGATACCTTGCTTCTTGATGGTCAATTTCGAAATGGCGTAGACACTGCAGGATCCGATGTACTTCATGACATCTTGTCAAATTTTCAGTCAATAGAAATACTTATGTAGTACTTCCACTTTTTTCTCGACCCTGAAATGCCCACCGACCAAACTGCAGTGTGCTTCCCCAACCATCTTGGCACGCTCGCTTGAAGGAACACAAAGGTATCCCAAGTAACATAGGAGTGCATCCTGGAGGTGAAAATTTGTAACTTGCTTACCTTCCAAGAGCATCTTACTTATTTTTAGAAGATGAAATAGATAGTAACCCCAGTCCCTTCATTGGGGACATTTAGTTTCAAGATTTTCTTTCTTTTGCTAAAAACCAGATTAGATGGGCTAAGGCCTACAATATCTTCTAGAAAAGGGAACATGGGTTAGATTTATGGGTCACAGGGGAACCTACAAAACCCCTACATTTATTCATTCAACATAAGAGGTTTATGCAACAGGATGGAGTGACAGCCAAGCTAGGGCCAATTCAGAAAGATATTGTATAGAATGGAACAACATACTTCTAGGATATTCAGGGCGATGTTTTACTAGTAGCTAAGAAAAGATGTCAAGCCTCTACCAATAACGTTAGGAATAGAGAGCCATTTGGTTACAGGAATTTTAAAGTTGCTGCTTCTCATTTTCATCTGTATAGCAATTTAATTTTAAACATGGTCCCTACATGGATACGATGCATATATAGATTCCCCATCATATGGTGCCCTCTGTTAGTCATCAGTAATTTTTGCCTTCATAGATGACTAAATGATTTCCCTAGATTTCTAGAAAAAAGGTTCATGAACATTGTGAGTTCTATAAATCTCGCTGTCTTCATTATCCTTAAGATATTTTTTCTCTATTTTCATCATCCCATCACATCAGGCTCAGCTCACCCATCCCAGAAGACCCATCATGGGATCATGTCACTCATTTTGTCTTTGTTGTATCACCTTTGACCTCAATCCTTTGTTTGTGTTTTAAGCCTAAACCCCTCTACTGATACCTAGGGCCACCAAACACCCATCTCTCCTACATCTCCAGAAATGCCTCAAGCATTGATGGTCTCAAAATTGTCTCTGTAGGCCCTTTAGAAAAATCAAGTACATTGGATTTTTCATCTTCAATACATCAATCTATCAAAAAATTATGTTTTGCACCTAAAGATCCCAATATCTAAGTTTTCAGTCAAAATCCAAGTCCAAGGAACCTTCCACTAGGTCACCTAGGGTTTCACGGGTCATAGGGTGGATTTGGTATCCTAAAATATTTGTTTTATCTGTATAAGGGGATTGATTTCAAAGAAGAAGAGGGACACGTCCCTTTGTCCAAAACTGATCAAAATTCCATTCAATAAATTTTTCCTTGGCCTAGAGCACAAATTCTGCAAGAGATAGATACCCTTGTTCACATTTCTACAAAAATGATCAAGATGGCCATCAGCATAGCAAGAGGTAAGTTAGGAGGGTGGAATCATCACAAGAAGACCTCCACAGCAAGGAAAGGCAGCAAAGCCTTTGTGTAAGAAAAATTGGTGTTTTTATAATTGATTGACAAACTGTGTTGCCAAAGCAAGAAGCCATCACAAGGACCACAAAGACAGAAGGCACAACAACGCCACTAAGTACACATTGAATATTTTCAGAAATCATGATTGAGTAAGGGAAAAATATGAGGTGAACTGAATAGAAATGAATGAACTTGAAAGGGCTATAGAGAACTTAGAAGACAACACTACTTATTTCTCTCTAATAGCCCTAAAACATAAGAGTTTGGAAATATGGACAGAACAAGTCAAGTGAAGATGATAAGTCCTTCATAAAAAATCAAATGGAATTCAAAGGAAATCAAAGGTGCCCTCTAGGGTTTGTCAAAGCAACACTACTTCACTACACCAAAGGAAGAAAGTGGTAAAGGGTATCAGTATAAGAGGCTGAGTTTCTAAATGCAGTCATAGGGTCTTAAAATTTATCAAAAGAAAGGCAAGCACGAGGTTGAGTATCAAAAGGAGAAAATCATGCTAAGAATGGGTTCACTATTGAAGAAATGAGATGTTAAAATCCAAACCATGGGTAAGAAACCAACAGCTCTGAGTTAGGCACCTACAAAAAAATTAGAAGTAGCCAAGACAACACATGGCATGGTATGGTGGTTTAAGTTTCTTTGTCAAAAAAAATCTGTTACTGCCTAAAAAATATCAGTAAGAAGGTAAAGGGACATGTTTCAGGTCACCTGCAACCAAGAAAACCAAAAGGACAAAAAACAAGTGTTTTTAGTTTGTCAAAATCATGCCAAGGACAGTTTGAATAGTGCCCAAGCTTGCAAAAGGTAGAAGAGTATCCATAAAATGATAAATTTTTTTGGCAAAACATAGTGAAATGGGTTTATAGGTTTGATTTATTCTTTCAAAAGAATAAAATGTGTCTCAATCTTCATTTCAAGCTCATTTACACTTGGTGGAGAAAATAAAGTTTCAACAAAAAAAGCATAGTGTTTTAACCATTTTCTAGGTAAGTTTTGTTGGAGCTGCGCAAATCACTGGCGCTACACAAATGCGGACTAGTGCTGTAGTAATCCTTCATCATCCCGTTCAAAAATACATAGCGTTGCACAAATAAACCCTGGCGCTACGAAAATATCAAGCATTGTGAAAACGCAAGCCCGACTCACCCAGAAGTCAACCTTCCTGCATAAATGCACGGGTGCTGTGCAAACGCAGTCCACCCGACACATCCGGCGGCCACCCGACATCCCTGTTCACAACTGCTCGAGTGCTACACAAACACTCCACCCAACATATCTGCACGCACCTGGCACTACACAAACGTAGGCCACCTGACTCACCCGGAGACTGGCAAGTAGTGCACGCGCCCAACGCTGCACTAATCTTCATGCAAGCCTTGAAGGCACTACGCAAACAGCCTGACCCGACAGCTTGGGCAGGGCACTACGCAAATGCAGAGAAACTTCAAAGGGAAAAATCTCTTGCCCTAACTCAATTTTTTGTTTTCCACTTACCTCCAAGACCTGTAGGGGTGCCAAAAAACTGATATGTAACCTTCTTTAATCATCCTCAAAGCAATTTTCCATAAATTTAAGTATTTGGAGGTTTTTAGAAGTTAAAACCCTAGGAGGTTAACCCTAGATCTTTCATACACATGAAACCTTGTGTTTGAAACCTCCTTAAAACTTTCTGATGTCATGTAATGGGTAACTAAATTAAAATGGCTATTATACACCTTTGAGAAGGGCCTCCTTAAGTTTCAAATCCACTAAAACCTAAGAACCCTAGCCTCCACATCACTTTTTCTCCAAATTTGAATCCATCACCTTTTTCACCTTGCTTCACCAAACCCTAATTTGTCAAAAAGCATTCCCATTCACCATGTTAGGAGCTGAGGCTAATAGTGGCAGTGATGAACAAGAGGGTGACAATGGCAATAATGAACAAGAGGGTGATAGTGGAAATAATGAGCAAGAAGGTGACATTAGGGATGATGAAATCAATGAAGCAGAGATAGAGATTAATGAGGATGAGCCAACAGATAGTGAGCAAGAGGAAAATTCCATAGAAATAGGTAAACGTAGTGGTGAAGATGAAGAAATTGACAGCCAAAGAGACAATGTGCTTCGTTATGAAGAAAGTATGCAAAGTCATGGTGAAAAAAGTGATGATTCAGAGGAAGACAGTGACCAAAGTCATGATGAAGACAGTGGCAATGTGGAAGGAGAAGATGAACATGAAGATGTTAGCCGTGCAGAAGATAAAAAAGGTGATAACCCTAAATGATGATAGAAACAGTACAGAGGCTAGCAGCTCAAAGGAAGGGAAAAAAGGGAACAATGAAATTTTCTGTGAAAATGTTGAAAATAGTAAAAGGGTTGAAGACAAAGAATGCAGTGTTGAAAAAAAAACATGATGAATAGTGATTCCAATAATGAAATTAAAAGGGGTGATAACAGCAATGAGGGTCACAACCATGCCAAATACACCAACAAGGCCACCATCACTCCTCTTGTGTTTAAACCTATCAAACAGGGCCTAGGTTAGTGTTTGCTACCTCCAAAAGGCAAGAGACTTTCTCATCTACTTTAGCCCAAAACTAAAAGAGGAAAAAAATCATGAAAATCTCAGAGTTTTGGCTGAAGCTTCTCAGCAGTTTTTCAAGACCCCTTGAGGGAGGCCTCTGCCAATTTTGGGAGGATTTGGAGAAAATTTTGTTTTTTGAGATTTTTGAGCCTCAATTGTGCAGTTCCACTCATGCTACACAAACACATGAACTTCACATTTTTGGATTTCTCTCAACTTGCTCACTAAATTTCAGAATATTTGGAGCAGGTTTGACCCCTCAAAATGTCAAAAAACCTCACTTTTTTCACCTTTTTGCGACTGTTTTGGGCCTGGCGTTGCGCAAATGACATTCTAGAGATTTTAAATTTTTGAATAGGCTATAGGAGTTGGATCAGTGATCTGAAATGGAAGTATTTTTTACGCTATGGAAAGTATCCAAACATATATAATAATGTGTGCAAAAGGTTCTCCTTAAATTGCAAGTTAAACAATTGGTTCTGGCTTTGTTTAACAGGTTTCTCTGAGAGGATTGATTAAGTATTTTAACTGTTTACCATTGTACATTAGTAAATAATAGAGAAATAAACTTCACAAAGCACATTACTGAGAAAATTGTTGAAGCAGTTATCCCCTCCTGGGCTACATCTGCTGGTCCAACTCCCAATGGCATGTCCCTCTTGTATTAATTTGCTCAAAATGCAAGTACAAGTGAAAATAAGCCTCAATAGGAAAAACTCTCTATACAATTAGCTTCAGAATGTATGAAATAGCCAGAGATAACTGTTCATTTACATCAAACAGATAAAAAAAGCCGAATACACTGCCTTCTCCATGATGACCCTGATGGCTCCTTGATCTTCCTCGAAGCTACAACTACTGTAGATAACCTCTATTCAACCTGAAACCTATGCCAAACTGCTCAGAATGTTGAAAATACCCAAAATTGACTTTTTTTTCACTCAATTTTGTTCAATAATAAGGAATTTATGGCTTCTCCAAGAAAACTACCCAATGTCCCCCAAAAACTCAACTAAATGTGGAGGCCTGCCAGTTATAAAGCTAAAAATAGCATCTCCGCTAACTTGGGCATACTTCGCCAAATCTGCTACCAGTTTAATCCATGATTATATTAACTTAAGTGCATCTTAAATGGGAAGATAATATGAGTTTAATGCTAAGCGCAATTTAAGTACTAATGATGTGGTTAGTGACTAAACCACATTTAATGGTTAATTAAACTTCATTAAATAAATTTCCGCCATTTTCAATTAGCACCTGGTCTTTAGCTCTTGGTCATATGGAAGATGTGAGGTGGGGCTAGCCCCCTTTGCTGCCATTACCATCCACTTTAGACTTTAAATTCGCGTGGGGTCCATTGGTTAACAAGGACCAATGCGTGGCGTGACGATAGAACTCCAAACTTTGAGGCGGGAGATTTACAGTTCGACTCCTGTAAGCACCAAAAAAAAAAATTAATATGCCATAATTTCTCCTTGGCCCGGCCACGTGGTGGCTTTCGAGCTTGCCACGTGGCACCCTCTGATTGGCCACAATCAAGTCAAACTATTTCCGAATTGATCTCTGCCACTTGTCCTCATTTCATTCGCCCTCCAAGGAATATTCTAGGGAATATTATTTTTGTAATTTTTCCCAAATTTATAAAGTCAAACTTGGTCAACATATTTTGGAGTTTACTAGACAATTTCAAACTTCAATAACTTCTGCATACGACCTCGGTTTTGAGAACCGTTCATGGCGCTAGAATCACAGCGACAAAACCTTTCTGATCATTCAGGTTGCAACCATTTTTGAGCACTTTCATTTTTTAGCATTTTTTAACTTCGACATGATCTCCTGATCACACCTCCCCATTAGGAAGATTTTGGGCCCTAAAAGCCTGATATACTGATATGTACAGTAAATGAGAGTACAACACCCTCTTCTCTTCATCCTCCAAACACTTGCCTTACATGGCTAGTGACTTTGAACCACAACTAGAAAGCAATTGACACTTCCCTTCCTGGATGTGTTTGTCCTCCTGTCAGGAACTATCTTTCTTTCACTCACTCAAAAAATTTCTGGCGATAAATTTGCAGAAGGTAATTGAACATCGTTGCCTTGAGAAATGATCCAAGGTGGCTCAAACATACATGAGATTACAACATAAAATACATGCATACAACCGAAATTTTCATATATACAAAATGAGTATGTCTTACTATGTTAACAATTCCATCCACTTCTTACCAAGCCACTTCCATGGCGACTTTTGCTGCTGCAACTCTTCTTCATGTGAAACATCCGTTCTCACATCAATAATGGAATCCTTGTTTCCACTTGCACCAATATTTCTGTCTTCTTGTTGCATGTTCTTGGGATGACTAGTTGGATGCAAATTCCAACAATGGGAGACAACATGTCCCCTCTTCTAACAATATGTGAAAATCTTATGCACTTTCTTTGAAAGTTTCCTTTACTTCATCTGCTTCCTGTATGCCTTCTTCCTCATCCAGCGTCTCGAAACATCATGGTTAAACTGACCACAATATCTACAACAAATTTTTCTTCCTTTTATACATGTAGAATTGTCATGCCTTGCAGAAACACAATCAAATTGATCATGGGAAGATTTATACCTCTTGTGCTTCTTTGCATGTTCATCCTTTTTTCCTTTATGAGGAGATTTACTAGTAGAGGCTCCAGCTTTCATTTGCAGACTAACATCATCATTCTCGTCTTGAAAACTTTTTGAACTTGCATGCTTTCCATAAGCTACATGTCTACCATATTCTGGCTGCAACAAAGGCTTAAAGCAATGGCAATCATATTTGAATCAAATTTGACATATTTTCATATTAGAACTTGGAACAAAAGTTCTCTTTGAAGTAGCCTCACATGCCTTCATGGCTTTAGATTCTTCACCATTAGTTTGCACATAACCAAGACCAAAATTCTTGGGTCATTCCTCAACCAAAATAGATTTAACCATGCCTTGTGCATGCTTTCCTAAACCCTTTCCTTTATAGCCCATTTTAATCATTAACTTGGACCCTATACCTCTCGTGTGCTTTTTGAAAGAACCAATACATCTTTCTAATGAGGAAATTGAAGACAAATTATAATGGATTACCTCTTCCTCACGCATGTTCTTGGTCAAAGCTTCTTGAGCTTGATGGAGTTGCATCTCCATATCATACAATCTTTGAAGAATTTCTTCCTTCTCTTCCTTCATGGCAAACAATTGTTCATGAAGTTCAGTTATTTCTCTTCTATCTTCAAATAGAATCTTCACCATGTCCTTCAATATAATAAAGTCACGCTTCATATCTTCATCAAAGAATATTGTGGAGGAAACCTCACTTGTATAATTTGTCATTATGTTGTCAATGAACAAAAGTAACTTCAAAAAAACTCACAAATCTTTCTAAACAAATGAAAATATTTTTTAAACCAAATGGATATAGAGACCGACTCTTATTCAAGCAACCAAACAACAAACAAACACCAAGAGCTTCTTAACAAACAATCGTTAAGAGAGTTTGTGTTCCAAGTGTGACCTTGAGGTACTTTGGGGTAAGGAAGAAGCCTTCAGCCATTTCTTCCTTTTTTTCCTCTCTAGGACTTAGCTATCAATAGCTATTCCTTCACCTCTAGAAAACTCAAACAACAGTCAGTTTGCAAATAGTAAAACAATCAATCTTTTACATTGTTTTAACACATTTCCTTGAAGACATGCTTATGGCTTCTTCTGCTTCTCTTGGAGGTGAAATTGAAGGTGGATATAATGGAACTCTTCCCCTCCTTGGCTGAGGATTACTGTAAGTCCTTTCCAATTGACCTTCTCCTCTCTTAGGCTTCGGCCAAGTAAGCCTAAAAAAAATCTCACAACAAATGTTGCCCCAAGATGGCTCTGCACTGCTTGCAAGGTTTATTATTCAAGCTTTTAAACAAATCCTTTTACACAAATTTTAAACAAAGAAAATACTCTAGCTTAGCCTAATGCTCAACCTAAGCTCTGATAACAACCTAATATGAAATGGAAGTATTTGTTACGCTATGAAAAGTATCCAAATAGATATAATAATGTGTGCAAAAGGTTCTCCTTAAATTGCAGGTTAAACAATTAGTTTTGGCTTTGTTTAACAGGTTTCTGTGAGAGGATTGATTAATTTATTTAACTGTTTATCATTTTACAACAGTAAATAACATAGAAATAAACTTCACAAAGCACATTATTGAGAAAATTGTTGAAGCAATTCACCCCTCCTGGGCTACATCTGCTGGTCCAACTCCCAATGGCATGTCCCTCTTGTATTAATTTTCTCAAAATGTAAGTATAAGTGAAAATAAGCCTCAATAGGCAAAACTCTCTGTAAAATCAACTTCAGAAGGTATGAAATATCCAGAGATAACTATTCATTTACATAAAACAGATAAATAAATCCCAATACATTGCCTTCTCCATGATGGCCCTGACGGCTCCTTGATCTTCCTTGAATCTACAAATATTGTAGATTACCTATATTTTACCTAAAACCTATTCCAAATTGCTTAGAATGTCGAAAAGACCCAAAATTTACTATTTTTGCACTCAATTTGGTTCAATAATGAGGAAGTTATGGCTTCTCCATGAAACCTACCCAATCAGGAAAACACAAGAATTTATGGAAAGTAGACTCATCAGGCTTTCCAACTAGCCATCACAGAGCGAAATACGACATCGGGAAGGGGTCCAAAACTTGATCACAAAAGACCCTATTTTCTGCTGGAAGTGGCGTTGCGCAAATGGGTTGTGTAGTGTTTTCTGGACCAAAATTCAACAAAACACACTCATTCATTGCAAAATGATATTTTTGAGTTTTTTGAGGCAAAACACTCTAGAATTAGGTGCAAATAGTTATTGTGGAATTTATTTCTTAGGATATTATGTGCCTTGGGCCTTGCATGGTCTCTTGGCCATAAATGACATTTATGGATGAAGTTGACATTTTCCTACCTTATTTAGGGTTTTTTCCCTCTCTTGCTAAGATAAATAGAGCATGAGGGATTCATTGTAAATGTTGGATTTTGTGAACTTGGAGAGCAATACATGGTTTTTATAAGCTTGGAGAAGAAATTTGTTTTGTGAATTTGATGAATGGCTTGCTTGAATTGATGATGGAAAAGCTTGTTTGCAGGATTCCTAAGCTTGGTTAATGATGATGTCTTCTTAATTTGTTTATGTTTTCTTGTTGTCATTATGTTTCTTTCTTCTTAGTTTCTTGGAACAGAAAATTATAGCTTGAGAAACACTCTTTGAAGCACCTTAGTCCTCCTGTTTTCTATGGCCTTGATGTTTTCCTCTGCTGGGTGTGTTTGAGGAACTGATCCTCAAGCCTCTCCATGCTTGTTTGTTTCAATTATGGATTAATATGGTGGTTAAAAAATATGATTCATGGTAAGCCCTACTTATTTGAGATTGTCTAAACTCTGTCTTGGAACATTTCTTTGAAGTATTGTTTGCAAGGTTAAGTCAAAGAGGTCTTGTTCTGATCTTGCCCTTTGTCCATGCCTATCAACTTGCCTTAGATTTCTTTTTAGCTTGATCAAAAATGTTTAGGAGTTCCCTCTTTGCTTGATTAAAGTTATTGTGCTATCTTGTATGTTTTCCCAAATTATGAAGGTGAATTTACTAAAGTTAGAAGCTCTTATGCTTTCTATGTTTCACTGAAATGTTTATCTTGGATATTTATTAGTTTAAAGCATTATCATAAAGTTAATGGTTTTCCCTATCTCATGATTATTATCTTGTGCTAATCATATTTAATACCTCCTTGTTCATAGGTAAATGAAAAAGGATACTTCACTTCCCTTTGCCCTACCTTGTTTTTCCCAAACCTAATGTCCACCCCACCTCACACATTACCTTAAGGATCCATTAACCTTGCTAGATTGACCCTGCAACACACTTTGATTCATCATTGAGACACTCATAACTTTCATTGACTCCATAGCCCAATGATTTAAATACCTCTCACTCCATCTATTCCACTTGACCATCTTACCCAACCAAAACAATCAACAAACCCTACACTTAACAACTAGCCTAAAATAAACCATCTAAAGCAAACAAGAACACATCCTTTGCATCTAATAAAGAGATCCCTCTCTGAGTCCAGGAAGGCTAGGTCCTAGGACTCCAGATAGTGGTTCCATGTTACCCTGTCATTTGGTATACCAATCTGCCAAATCACGGGACCCTAACATTCTGGCGATCTCGATGGGACCTTTTGAGCTAGTGACAAACTAAGTATCCCTTAGGACTTCAGAAACCTTTGTTAAATCATAGATAACTCAATGGGTAGCCAAGAGTAGATTATATTTGTTTCAACATCTTATAAAAATGGTGATTCAATCATAGGACACTCTTACAAACCTTAAAACTATAAAAAGAAAACTCAAAGAACCCCAAAACATCCCTAGATTGGTTTTTTGTCAATTGTTGGTGCTAGACCATAAATATACATCCATAAAAACAACAAAAATATCCACCTGGCGACTCCAATAGCCTCCAGTAGACCTATTACTTCACTAATACTCATTTCACTTCTTGGATTTGTGTCAAACCAACCCTAAGAGTTTATGAACCTAGTTATATACTGTGGGAGTTTACCAATTACTAAGAGAGGTCAGCCTTCAAAAAAAAATCCTAAAAAATTTTAGCCTCTCTGATTTTTAAGTTTGAAATATGGCTTCACATAGGATTAGTACTATATCTCATCTGGACCCAAACCCTCCAACATAGTTGATGACCCAGAGAATATTTTTTTGCAAACTTATAGATTTGGAAACTAAACCACTGTTAGGACCATTCACAGAGCAAACTCTATACCTGAACATCTTACAACCTTAAAATATCCTCAGTTTGACTTGCACCAGACAAAGAACCTTTTCAGAACCAAGTCACAAACTGATATCGACCACACTGACCTTGAACCCATAGATTTGCAACAGAGTTCCAATAGAGAAGCTTCTCCTTCTACACCACCTGAATTTTAGCTTCTCCATCACTTTAACTCTTTCCATACCTAATCTATTCAGAATCAGTTTTCTAGTCCAGGTACTTCCACTACACCCATTCATACCAACACTGTGCAAACCACTTCGCTTCATCATACATCTCCTTTCACCAACCCTCCGCTTGTAAACCCTCCATTATTTACCATCATGGCAGCTTGGTATGCCCCCTTGGCATTACCTCAACCCCTAGTGCCTTTTCCAAATGACTATCAGTCTAAGATCCCTCATTTCACAAGGGTTGAATCCATCACTTCCCAACATCATGTAGATAGGATCAATGATGATTTTGATTGCATGTAGATAGAAGAAGAAACTATTAAAATGAGGATATTTGCACAAATTTTAGGAGGAGAGGCAAAAAAATGGTTCAAAGCATTAACTCCTAGTTCAATACATGATCTCCCTTCCCTCTACCATACTTTCATAAACAAGTGGGAAATAAAGAAAAATCCCCTCCAAATCCTATCTGAGAATAACAATCTTAAAAGGAATGTAGGGGAAAGTGCGCAAGATCATTGCACCAGGTTTAACAGTGTCTACAATTCCCTCCCACCTCACATGAAAACCCCATAAGGCCTAGCACTAGTAAAATTCCCTGAAGGCTTTGACCCAGACATGAATTTCCAATTGAGAGAAAGAGACCCTGAAACTTTAGAAGAAATTCAAAAGGCAGTTATTAGTGTCGAGATAAACTTGATCGAAAAAAGAGCTAGGATTAGATCGTAAAATAGATTGACCTACAAATATGAAACCATACCCTCAACCTCCTCATCTAATACCAAAATGGACAGTGTAATGAGAAAAATAGAGAGAATGATAGAAATAATAAACTTAAATGAAAGGAAACCTCCTAGGGAAAACCAAGACAATTCCCAAAACCAAAACAGAGCTCAAAAATTCAGAAGAGACATTCCTCAAATAAAACAAAGGGAAAATGACCAACAAATTAGACCTCCCTTTCAGCAAAATTGTGTAGATGAAGAAGGAGAAATTATAGAACCTAAAGAAAACCATATAAACCTGATAGGTTCTGATAATGAAGATGATGTTTTTCTCACCCAAGAAGAACAAAGTTTCTTTTCCATAGATCAAACTGACACAAACTATGAAGATTCTGAAGACTACTGCTTGGGATTTGAAAATTCCATAATGGAAGTACATAGGAAATATGACCTTAGGATAAAAAATAACCTAGATCGCCCCAAGAAAAGATAAATAGATACTGTTGTTAGGAAGACACTTGAAAACACCTCCAAAAATACAGCAGACACAAACACTATGGCTAAGAAAGCTGACCCAAACAAAGAAAAAATCAGCCAACTAGATAATGATCAAAGTTTCCCTAGTACCTCAACTAGTGGCCCTGAAAAAACCTTGTTGTCTAGAGTCCCAAATCATATTCATCAAACTAAACCAGTGGAAAAGGTTATGCCTATAAATCTGATATAAATTTGTCTAAAACACAAATACCTTTCAGTTTTGAGGGAGATATTGCCAAAATTAAGATTACCATGCCTCTCACTGAACTGGTTACCCAAGGCACATACAAGTCTCAAGTTCTGAAAGTTCTAAACGTGGGAAATGTTGTTGACACTTTACACTTGGCTGATGACACACATGAGCTTTTGTTTGGACCCACGATAGAAGGAAAATATCAATAAGGAGCCATTCCTCATTTCTATGTCAATTTAAACATACATGACAATATCTTACATAATGCCATGCTTGATTCTAGTGCCTCCCACAATCTCATGCCAAAAGTTGTGATGGATAGATTAGGCCTAGAAATAGCTAAACCTTACAAGGAACTGTACTCATTTGATTCAAATAGGGTCAAGTGTTTGATCCTGATCAAGGATCTTTGTGTCAACCTGGCACAAGTACCTACTAAGGATCTGGTCATGGACATAGTAGTGGCAGATACTCCTCACAAGTATGACATGCTTTTATCTAGATCTTGGGGAGCCAAGCTTCAAGGGAACCTTCAACTAGATATGTCCTATTCTACCATCCCTGTTTTTAACCAAAACATGAGATTATACCACGAGTCACACATGAAATATATGGTTAGCATTCAAGAAAGACCAGATAATACTCCTCTTTATTCTATTCATTTAGATCTTGATTATTTCATCTTATGTAATGAGGAATACATTGATAAGCAGGTATATGAAGTTGAAACACATCAATACATATTACAACAATCAAACCAAACTCTTCATGGAGAGATCCATAATAAAAATTCTAGCAGCCCTAAACAACCATATAATGATAAGAATTGACTTGACTTTCTACAAACTAAAAATAAAAAATCAAAACCAAAAGTTAGTTTGGAATATGAATCAGGTTTCTCAAAGGGAGGACAAATCTCAGAAATCCAACTGTTTCCTTTTGCAAATCCTAAGGTACTGAAATATTCTCACATAATAGAAAATTTTCAGAATCTAAGTCAAAAGAGTCTGATGTTTTTACCTTATATAGATACCTCATTATCAAAAAGCCTTGTCCCTCCAAAGCTTTTGACTCTCACAAATGTTGCTATGAATACTAAAAGGATGTCTGCTAAAGCAGATATATAGAAATATAATGTAGGTAGCCTAAGAAGGCCCAAAAAGATTAATTTGTCTAGAACCTTGTCATTACACACAAAACTGAAATACATAAGGTTATGCAAGAAGTTTCAGGATGCTCTTGTATATAGAATTAAAAGCTTAAAACCTCATGACATAGACATTTTTCCTAAGGGGTCTTCTTTCAAGAAAAACCATGAAAAACTTGAGCAAATTATTTCATTGAAAAACAAAGAAAAAGGATGCAGGATGTCTATAGACTTTAGGTACTTAGGTAAAGCTTCCATGAAATATAAATTCCCTCTTCCCGAGATAAATATTCCTATGCCAAAGGTAGGATTTTCTAACAAAGTGACCTTGCTTGGTAGTGCTTCAAGTTATCATGAGATGATACCACTTCAAATCAATCAACACAAAGACATTTTCAAAATTTCTTGGAATGAATACATGTTTGACCAAATTTTACCTAGGATGAGAAGTACTGAAGACACCTTCAAAAGAGTCAAGGCACCTATTGTCAACTTCTTCACTATGATATACATTGATGATATCCTCATCTATTTGGAAGCTGATGAAGAATGTTTTTTTCACCTAAAGAATTTATTTTACATAACGAAGTTTGGAAACAAAACTCAAATAAGAGAAATAAAGGAAAAACTAGCTTATTTGAAGATTTTTGGGAGAAATGTTGCATCATGCCCTCAAAAATAGGTAGCCATGTTTTCTATCTACAAGAGCTGAAGGAAATAGAGTTGTTGGGTGATCCTATTTATGACAGGGTCATCAAATACCATAGCTATTAAAATTTTAGTTTGAATTTCTCCTTCATTGTATATACCATTGTTTAAAAGAAAGTTATAAAGAGAAAAATACAAAAATAGGAAAAACAAAAAAGAGGGCAGATTTGAAAAGAGGTAAAGCCCCATACAGAAAAAATAGTACTACTGAAAGTGAGAAACCTTAAATGCCATTGCTAGTTCAAAAAAGAAAGTCTTGTTTCATTCATACAACCTAATCATGGCTGAAACATGTTTTCAATTTATTGTTGATAAGTTAGTGAAAGATAGTTAGTAAACTTATGCAAACTTGACTTGTCAAAAGATAGATTAGGGAAGAAAGATACTGGTTCCACATGCTTAAAACAGAACCAAGGAGAAAAATAGGGATGAATAGAAAACAATTTATCACATCCCTGATTTTCTAGTCTTATTTTGTACAAAAACAACATTTGTGTGCAGCTTGTTCTTATGCCACAAACCCATGGTAAGTCAGAATGTCTAATCCTGATTTAAACCATGTTTTCAATTTCATGTTTATAGCTTAGTGAATGAATCCTGTCAAACAATTTAATATTGACAGTTGAATAGTCTAAGTAGAGAATAAAAATTTCATTAGCATAATCTGGAATTTTGGAGGAAATAAGATAGAAGTAGATAGTTTGTTTTGCTTTCAAAAGAAGAAAATGTTAAGGGTTGGCTAGTCCAAATGCACCCAAGGAAGAAAAAATGTTAGTCAAGTAGATTGGGTAGGTAGAGATGAAGATGATTTGATCATGTTTTTCAAATCTATTAAGATCATAACTTCACAGCAAGCATCAGCAAGAGAAAAGACATAAAAATATGCCCAATGGATGAGGCACTGGTCTCCATTAAGCCATAGATCTGAAAGTTCTGGACACCTCTTGAAAAGGAGCTGCCCTCCCTAAGTGGAGCCACTGTTAGTCATCGGTAATTTTTTCCTTCATACATGACTAAATGATTTCCCTAGATTTCCAGAAATAGGTTCATGAACATTGTGAGTTCTAGAAATCTCACTGCCTTCATTATCCTTAAGATAATTTTTCTCTATTTTCATCATCCCATCACATCAGGCTCAACTCACCCATCCTAGAAGACCCATCATGGGCTCATGTCACTCATTTTGTCTTTTTTGTGTCACCTTTGACCTCAATCCTTTGTTTGTGTTTTAAGCCTAAACCCATCTACTGCTACCTAGGGCCACCAAACACCCATCTCTCCTACATCTCCAGAAATGCCTCAAGCATTGATGGTCTCAAAATTGTCTCCATAGGCCCTTTAGATAAATAAGTTACATTGGATTTTGCATCTTCAATACATCAATCTATCAAAAAATATGTTTTACAACTAAAGATCCCAAGGTCTAAGTTTTTAGTCAAAAGCCAAGTCCAAGGAACCTTCCACTAGGTCACCTAGTGTTTCACAGGTCATAGGGTGGATTTGGTATCCTAAAATATTTGTTTTATCTGTATAAGGGGACTACTTTCAAATAAGAACAGGGACAAGTAACTTTGTCCAAAACTGATAAAAAGGCCATTCAAGAAATTTTTCCTTGGCCTAGAGCACAAATTCTGCAAGGGACAACTGCCCTTGTTTACATTTCTGTAAAAATGATCAAGATGACCATCAGCCTATCAAGAGGTAAGGTAGGAGGGTGAAATCATCACAAAAAACTCCACTGCAAGGAAAGGCAACAAAGCCTTTGTGCAAGAAAAATCAGGGATTTTATGATTGATTGACAAACTGTGTTTCCAAAGCAAGAAGTCATCACAAGGACCACAAAGACAGAAGGCACAATAACACCACCAAGTACACATTGAAGATTTTCAAAAATCATGATTGAATAAGGGAAAAATATGAGGTGAATTGAATAGAAATGAATGAACTTGAAAGGGCTATAGAGAACTTAGAAGACAACACTACTTATTTTTCTCTAACAGCCCTAAAACTTAAGGGTTTGGAAATATGGATAGAACGAGTCAAGTGAAGATGATAAGTCCTCCTTCATAAAAAATAATATGGCATTCAAAGGACATCCAAGGTGCCCTCTAGGGTTTGTCAAAGCAGCACTACTTCATTACACCAAAGCAATAAAGTGGTAAAGGGTATCAGTATAAGAGGCCGAGTTTCCAAATGCAGTCAGAGGGTCTTCAAAATGATCAAAAGAAAGGAAAGCATGAGGTTGAGTATCAAAAGGATAAAATCATGCTAAGCATTGGTTCACTGTTGAAGAAATGAAAAGTTAAAACCCAAATCATGGCTAAGAAACCTACAGCTTTGTGTTAGGCACCTACAGAAAAATCAAAAGTAGCCAAGACAACACATGGCATGGTATGCTGGTTTAAGTTTCTTTCTCAAAAAAAATATTTTACTACCTAAAAAAATTTAGTAAGAAGGTAAAGGGACATGTTTCAGGTCTCCTGCAACCAAGAAAACCGAAAGGACAAAAAACAAGTGTTTTCAGTTTGTCAAAATCATGCCAAGGACAGTTTGAATAGTGCCCAAGCTTGCAAAAGGTACAAGAGTATCAGTCAAATGACAAAACAGTTTGAAAAACATAGTGAAATGGGTTTATAGGTTTGATTTATTCTTTCAAAAGAATAAAATGTGTCTCAATCTTCATTTCAAGCTCATTTACACTTTGTGGAGACAAGAAAGCTTCAACAAAAAAAGCAGAGCGCTTTAACCATTTTCTGGGTAAGTTTTGCTGGCACTGCGCAAATTACTAGTGCTACACAAATGTAGACTAGCACTGCACTAATCCTTCATCCTACCATTCACAAATACATAGCGCTGTGCAAATAAACCCTGGCGCTACACAAATGTCAGGTGCTACGCAAACGTAGGCCCAAATCACCCAGAAGTCAACCTTCCCGGATGAATGCACGGGCGCTATGAAAATGCAGTCCACCCAACAGACTTGGCAGCTATCCGACACCCCTGTGCACAGTTGCTCGGGTGCTATGCAAACACTCCACCCAACATATCTGCACGCGCCTGGCGCTACACAAACGCAGGCCACCCGACTCACCCGGAGGCCAGTAGGCAGTGCACGCGGCTGGCACTGTGCGAACCGTCGTGTAAGCCTTACAGGCGCTACATAAATAGCCTGAACCGATAGCTCAGGCAGGGCACTACACAAATGCAGAGAAACTTCAAAGGGAAAAATCTCTTGCCCTAACTCAATTTTTTGTTTTCCACTCACCTCCAAGACCTGTAGGGGTGCCAAAAAACTGGTATGTTTTGGAGCAGGGTCTCCCACACTGATGAAAGTTGGTCCAATTTTGTATTATTTTGATTATATTTAGTCTAGCGTAGGGGTGATAGGGCAGATAAAATCCCCAATACGTTGTAAGTGGGTAAATAGGTAAAACTAGGAGTCCGCAAACCACGGTTTGTGGACCATGGTAAGTCTAGGCTAAATTGGTATAAATAGTAAGTCTTTTTGAGTTGATAGGTAGAATATGAATAGAAGGGAATGATAAGTGCGTATTTTTAGTTTGGGTTTCAGGTGGTTGGGTCAGACTCCTGCTGGCTATGTGAATAGAGATCCTTTGTCCTCCTGTGTGTGGACCCTACTGGCTGTGTGCGCAGGTGGGATTTGGGGTTATGTAAGAATTTGCTAATAATATATGAGAAGTATTGTTGGTATTTGGTTCTGGATCTATCTATTATATGACTCTGAGCTCTATGTTAAATCTGTGATAAGGTACGAATGATCTGTGTTATCTACTATGTTTATCTATAATATATGTTGTCTGGTCTGTTGCGCGTACTGTAATTTATATCTTTGCTGGTCGAACGCACATGGATGCGGACCTAAGATCTAGATCTATAATACTGCGTACACTGGTTATCTATTTAAGCCTGCAAAATAGGTCCATTTCCATAGATCTGTGCGTTGTGCATGGCTTGGCTTACCTGCTCTCTTTTCTGGTGTGGAAACCTGGTTCTAGCACCCTCCCATACTCCTTCGGGTGAGACTTTGATGTGCGCAAGCAGTTCATTGCCGAAAGGGCCAGTATTATAGGGTTTTGTTTGCAAACCTTAATGTGCAAACTTGGGTTAGGACCCCTAAATCCAACAAATGGTTCCATTGCCGGGACCAGGAGCATTTTGAAAGATCATCCAGGTAACGCCAGAACGCAAAAAAGAAGGTAGATATGGTTGCGAATTTAAAACTACCTACCTTCAAGGGTGCGGGTGATGAGGATATGGATAGGTTCGGTTTGTTGCTGAATTGGTATGGATGGTGAAAAATATTACAATTAATTCAGTGAAGTAGGCCCATCTATCTCTGGCTTTCGAGGAAAGAGCTCTGGATTGGTATATGGGATACATTGGACAACATGCAAATGCAACTATTGATGAGATCAAAACGACACTAAAGCAGCAGTTCAAAAAACCTAAGTCCTATTCACAGATATTCAACAAACTAAAAGACAACAAGCAGGGACCATCTGAGTCTGTATGGGAAGCATATCAGCATTTAAAAAAAGCAATCTAAGAAGGAGGGTTCAAGTATGACGATAAGCAACATACGGAATGGTTTATTGCTACGCTCTTGCCATACTTACGGATACCAATGGGTCACCAAACTATTGACACACAGGAGAAGGTGTTAGAAGTAGCCATGAAGCTAGAAGATGTGCCAAGGGATGAGACTCAGCTGGGTGTACAAAAAATACAGGGTCAACTAGAAGCTATACAGGTTGAAATCCAGAGTCTACGCAAGGAGCACAAAACAGGGTCTAGTCCGCTACAATCCCCAGACACAAGGAAGTTGAGGGAACCTCTGCTATGGTGCAATGACTGTTAGGTTGAAGGATTGCATGATACTCATCACTGTCCCCACCTCGCAGCATACGTCCCAGAAGTAAAACAGCGATGGTGCGGATTTTGCAGGTCCATAGGCCACGATGAACAAAACTATCGAACATATGACTTAATGATGGATCGAGGAAGTATATAATGAATGAGATCGGAGTCCGCATCGCCTAGATCGTCCATTAGTAGTAGAATTTCCCCTACTAGAAGCAAGAACAGGGGGCAAGGGGGAAGCGCAAGTGGAGAATGAGGACAATTAGTTTGTTATAACTGCCAGGAGGTAGATCATTTTGCAAGAGACTGTGTGCAACCATCTCTACCAGCCTATAGATATTGCAGGGGGCAGGATCATGTGGTCAAAGAATGTCTGGTCCTGATAGCCAGAATAAAAGAGAAGCAACAGAAACCTACGCAGAATATCCAGAGGGTCAAGGTTGAACCTCTACCAGAAGGGGCCAATATTAATGTTATAACCCGTAATGGCATGGCCACAGGTGGGAGTATGGAGAAGTTCAAAGCTAAGCTGCTAATTAGAAAAGTTCCCATCAAGCAGGATGGGTTAGATTTGTCTAAAGAAAAGGAGGCTTTTGTCACAGCCCGCCAGGAGATTTGTAGTACAAAGGTACCTGTGCATAGTACAGAAAATGAGGAGGTGGGAGTATTCCTGCAAGCATGCATGAAGCTCCTTCACAATCAGCAAGCTATGGTGACCCTCCAGGCTCTAATTGATAACTGTACAGGCGGAACAACTTCGATTGTAATACTAAAGTACGTCCACAAGTTGTATAAACAGGTGAAGCGCACTGGGCGGGAGATGCGACTAACAACACAAATCAGTGACTATGAGATGAATCAGGTCATCCTCGACTTGGGGTCAGATGCAAATGTCCTCCCTAAACAAACATGGTTATGAATGGGGAAACCTCAGTTCGAATGGTCCGATATCCAGCTCCGTATGGTCAATCAGTAGAAAATAGTCCCATTGGGGAGACTATCGCAGGTAGTCGTCGATATCGCTGGGATTAAGGTACGAGCGGACTTTGAGGTTAGTCATATTAAGGAGGATATAGACCCCTACCCGGCAATCCTAGAGCTAGGTTGGGCCATCGACATGGGTGGTGTCATTAACTTAAAAAAATGCAGCGTCGTATTTAAAGTCGATGGGACACGGGTGGTCATCCCTTTAGACCCGACGGAGGGAGAGCGATACACCGAACTTATACAGACAAAAGACGAATTACACCGCATCTATAAGTTGACCGCCTAGGATCAGGAGTGGGTCAACCCTACAGACGAAGGTATGCTTTTCTGGGAAAAAGAGAGTGAATGCTTATCTGACAATGATGACGAAATGGACAATTGGAAAATCAGGTTACACGATGTATCTGCGCTACGCTGCATATCCACAGAGGTAAGGGAACTATCATTCTTTGATGGTTCAGGAGAATATGAGACATTTTTGCGAAAACTTGAGGAAGAGGCCCCGAAATAAAGGCAGTTATGGGCCCTTAATTTGGCCCTACACACCACACTCGCAAGATGGTGGGAAACCCACAAGGTGAAAATTTCGAACTAGGAAAGATGTCGGGAAGTGATGGTCCTACTATTTAAAGCTCCGCTTGAGATAATAATTGCAAATTTCTTTAGCCCAAGAAGTATGCACAAACATTTGCAAGCGTGGATGGATAATTGGTAGAATCAGACCTCCAAGGAATGGGTTCATTCATTTATCCACACATTAGGCCCAATCCCAACTGCCTGGTACTTGGGTGCGGAGCTGCATCAACGGACCACTCTCTGGAAAAACTTGCAGGAGGAATTTATCAGGACCTTTGGGTTGGTCGGAGGTTCGAAAGCATCAGACGAAGCTCTGTAATTCCTGGATGCATATATATTTGGTAACTCTAATCCATCTACTAAAGTCAAGGAACCAACCTGGGATATGCAAATGTGAGACATCGCCAATTGCTGCAATATTACAATCTCTGAGGAAGAAGACAATTTGTGCAATGTATCTACTCCAAAATCTCAAGGTGACTGTGCAGTTGCAGGACCTTCACTACAAATGTTAGATGTAACGAAACCGCTTAAGCTGCATGAAGTCAATAATGGGACAGAAACCCAACCCAAGTTGGCCAAGATCAGTGACTATTGGGATAATGACACCATCAGCAAGGTAGCAGAGTTTCTAACAGAATATCAAGACCTCTTTCCAATCACATTCTCCGAACTCAAGGGGATCATTGGCGATCTGGTAGTTATGCACATCACGCTCAAGCCCGATGCTCAACCAATCAAGTAATGGCCTTACTGATTGAACCTGAAGTACAAACAAAAATTGAAGGAGGAATTGGATAAAATGCTCACTGTTGGTATCATAGAGCCAGTTGAATAGTCAGACTGGGTCATCTCGATGGTTGTTCACGAAAAGAAAACAAAGGGGGAAATTTGGATCTGCATTGACCTACGCAAGTTAAATGACGCCTGCATAATCACAGTGTCGCTCGAGAAGCTACTTAAGAAGGATGACGTTTTTTTTTGGGACGAGGAATGTCAGAAAATTTTTGAACTACTCAAAGAAAAGATGGTTTTGGCACCTATTCTTGTATTTCTTGATTGGATGAAGGAATTTCATGTACACGTAGATGCCTCGGGCATCACTTTAGGATCCATCCTTACGCAACTGAGCGAGGGGGACATTGATCATCCAATCTCCTTTGCTATCCAAAAAATCTCAAATGATGAATTCAATTATTCCACAACAGAAAGGGAAGGACTAGCCATGGTCTACGTACCACAAAAATATCGCCGCAACTTGCTCGGAGGTCACTTCAAAATGTATACTGACCATTCGACCTTAAAATACCTAGTGAATAAGCCTGTGTTTGGCGGGGGGGGGGGGAATCTGCCGATGGTTGTTGTTGTTCCAGGAATATAACTTCGAAATCACTGTTAAACCAGGTAAGATGAACACAAGACTAGATCACCTATCCTGTATTGGTATTGGAGAAGAACCTACTAGTCTGGAAGAAGGCCTACCCAATGCACAACTGTTCACCATTAAGGTTGTCGATGCACACTTTTCTAATATCATCCAGTTCCTAACTACCGGTATGGCGCCAACAGACTACTCAGTCCAACAAAAGAAGGAGTTGGTCACACGAGCGGAAAATTTTACTATCATCGCAGGCCACCTCTATAAGTTAGGTGCAGATGAAGTACTATGCAGGTATATTCTAGAGCATGAGCGATAAGCCATCCTAATAGAATCCCATGCAGGAATAGTAGGTGGGCACTATGCAGGCAAAGCAATGGCGTAGAAGATTTTACGAGTTGGGCTATGGTGGCCTACTGTACATAGTGAATCCCAGGATTATTTCAGAGCCTGTGATACATGTCAATGAACGGGGCAGCCATTAAGGCATGATGAGATTCCCTTACAACTGCAAATGGCCCTGAAAGCCTTCAATAAATGGGCCATATATTTTCTTGGACCTATTAATCTGCCAGGAAAGAAAACAGGTGCCCGTTATATAATCACTGCCACAGATTACGTGACCCGATGGGCAGAACCCCAAGCAATAAGAGATTGTACTACGGAGACTATTGCACGCTTCATTTTTGAGCAGATTATAACCCACTTTGGGTGCCCCAAGATCCTCATGAGTGATCGGGGCACACACTTTGTTAATGAAACCATCCAAGCCTTGACTGAAGAATTCCATATTTATCATGCAAAAAGCACTCCTTATCACCCACAGGCCAATGGGGTTGTTGAAGAATTCAATAAAATATTGGAGCAGGTGCTAACCAAGGTCTACAATGCCGACCACAGCGATTGGGACATGCACATCCCATCAATTCTCTAGGCCTATCAAACCACTTGCAAGAATTTAACAGGACAAAACCCCTTTCGATTGACTTACGGCAAGGAGGCCATCATGCCTATGGAGTATTTTGTTCCTAGTCTACGTATTGCAGCCTTTACACACATGGATGACCCAAACATCCTCGAATAATGCCTGATGCATCTCACCACCCTAGAGGAAGACTAGTTTATGGCCAAATTTAATCAGCAAGTCCAGAAAATGCGTTGTTAGCCACCTATAAAATTTTGGCATAGCAAACAGGTGGCTAAATATTTTTCTGAGCCTTCAAGAGAAACATTTCCTTTGTAAATCTATCATTCTTGAAGCCTCCATGTGTTTTCTATCCTTCAAAATAATATTCACTGCTGTTTCCATTGATAAGCCTTGTTGTTTTGTGAAAGAAGCTGTTCTAAAAAAGGCCTCCATTTGCTCCATTTCACCCCCACAAGATCCCCCTTTTTTCATCTTTATTTCCTACATGAAACCCCTCAAAACATATTCATTTAACCTATAAACCTTCCTAAATCCCCTTTTAAACCTGATATTTCCCTTTATTTGGTTTAAAAACCCCTCCTTCCATCTATCGGAACCTCCAAATCCCTAAAAACCCTTCAAAATCCTTGAAAATATCCATTTTTTACATTAGGACCTTAAGCCCCTTTCGGCCTTAGCCCTAGCCCCTGTTCTCCATATAAACCGCGCTACGACCAAGCGCTAAGGCCTAATTGCATCGCAAGTATTCATCACAAAACACATTTTTCTTGTATTACATGGTTATTTGCCTCTCGCCGATGCGATCTCGCGGTCAATTCTCTATTTTTGATCTGATCTGCTATGCCCAGATCTAACGGCCCATAGTGCTCCCCGTTCAAAAACCCTCCATTCATCCCTTTTCTTCATTGATAAATCTCCTCCGTCGATCTAGTTTTCAGATCAACGACTCTCGCTCCATCGCAAATCGGCAATCGCATGTTTTTCCTTTGACCTCTCCTTTTCCCTCCTCCGATACCGATCCCTCGATTTAATCTCAGCCGTCGAATTCACAAGAACCGACGACTAATATTCAATTGTGCTCCACCCATAGCCCTCCATTATTACACCCTCCGATCAATCTCGACCGTTAATCTCCCCTCTGATCCGATAGCCAGTGCTTAATCGCACATCGCAATCTCAAAGACCCCAATGGTTTGGCCTCTTTCCTTTTCTCTGATACGATTTAATCCCAGCCATTCATTCTGCCATATCCAATGGTTCATGCTTCATTGCATCTCCTTCGTCCCTCACGTAATCCTCCACCATCCCGACCTCCAATTAAATCTCCATCGTCGATCAAGTTTGATCGGACGGTCCACATTGACCTCAGCAATGGACCCCGCCTCTTTTTCGCCCGTGCATCCAACCTTATGTCGCATTTCTCCCTCACCATCAGATATTCTGCCCATCATCCAATGGCTGATATCGCATTTCGCAAAAGTTTTGCACCTAGACGTTAACGCCTGAAATTTTTCCAAAACCGACGGTTTTTAAAGGGACGTGTGTCAAGCAATGTATCATATCACATTTTTTTTGGCAAACCACATACCACCCCAAAATTTTTCAAAAACTGCTGCTGGTTTTCTGCCTTACCACTTTCCTCCATAGCATTGTCTTTTGGGTTTTAAATCCCCGCTATTGATTTTTCTAATCTAACGGCCCACGTTATATCGCATTTCTATTTTGTCCTCCATCCATCTAACCTTCTAAATGACTCCATCCATAGATCTTCGCTGTCGATTTTTCTAATCAAACGGCCCACATTTAATCCCCACCCGTTCACTTACCTTTTCCATCCATCCTCCAAATGACCTCATTGAAGGATCTCAACCGTAGATCACCGTTGAATAGATCTAATCCAACGGTCCACAACTCACCTCACACTCAACCTTCATCTGCACTTGTTTTTGCCTTTCACCAAGGTTTTTTGTCACATTTTCGCTGCATCCACCATTTTCCACCACTGCTCCTCCATCCCCACGAGCCTCTGAATTAGTCCTCCCTCACTTCCCCTGGTTTTTATAACATGTTTCTCATTTTTTGTAGGTTTCAAAGGTGGTGAATTTGCATTGTTTTCGCAGTCACGACCCTGGCATAGAAAGACTATCACAGAGCCAATATTGCAGAGGAAGAAAATCTCTGAAAATGGTTAAAGGCATAATATTGAAGATTAAGAAGCCTAATCCATAGTCAGCACAGATTAAATGCAAATCATTGATCGCAGTAGTGCAGAGGATATATCAGCAGATAATTCCTTTTACTGAATAAATGACCAAATCACTACTACCCATTCTCTATTCTTCATCAAGATCCAGAGTAGTTACTATTCTAATAAAGAAGTCCTAAAAATTGTCAGTACATTAGTTACAATGAATGGAAGACCCGAAAGGAAAATATTCATCCTTTCTTTTCGCAGAAGACAAACAGAATACTACAGCCAAAAAGTACTCCATGGAACATACCCTTAGAGTTATTATCAAACTGATGAAGACCCCCAATTCATCTAAAGAGTAATGAAATTTAATGCAAAGATATTAAAACGGAATGGACTTCGAAAGACTTTTCTCCCTTTGCTTTAATGAATCATTTAAGTTCTATCTACCACTACTATCACTCTTTCACCTATGAGAACTCACGAGAAATACATTTTAAATGTTGGTTGGTTGGTTGGCCGTTGATTGTAAGTTGTTTCACTGAGATAGAGTTCTGTGAATAGTAGTTGTAGATAGGCTGGGAGATGATTTATGGATGATATCAAGCTATTGGACAAGAATGTATGTGATTTGTTTTTCTCTTCTGATATGACAAGCATGTTCATTAGATCCTGATCTAAATCAATGGTGATGTGTTCTTTCTTTGTTACTATTTCCCTCTGTTTAACATCATGTTCATTTTCTTTAACAAGAAAACAATAAATTTAGCTTAGGATATACTGCTGCAAGTACCCTAATGCTTACTGATTTTTCTTATTTTTATGTTTTCTGCTAATTTTGTATCTTAGAACAAATTCAACATAATTTAACCAGTATAGAAGTTGGTTTGTCCATGCATACTGATGTATGAATTTAGAGTTTGTTTCTTATATGTTCTTGTTCGGTTTTGCTGAAAGAATAGGAGAATAGGGAGATTTAGTGATCATTCATGTCCCTTAAGTTCCTTTTCCAATAGTCATCCTTTCTAAGATCCCTTTCAGTTGAATGCCAAAAGTAGAGAAGGTTAAAATTCTTTCTCTGATCTTATACTTCACTCTATGTCCAACTTAAATGTTTTCCATTGTCTGAAAGTAGTTAGGAGGACTGTTGGATTGTTGTCTTCAGAGTTAGCCTCATTAGGAGTTTGATCATAGAGGTTAAGGCATGTCCTATCCATAGACTTACTCCGAAGTGGTCACCTTGGAAGGTTTTCCTTGTCATTCCCTTTTCATTTCCTTATTTTTTCACCCCATACTATCATCTTAAGAGATCCTCTATCTTAGATGACTAGCCCTTTGAAAGCCTTGGATATTTGAATTGCAAGTAAACCCTTTTATGACCCCATTGCCCAATGGAATTGTTTTTTCTCTGAATTGTCTCCCCATTTCCAAAGTCCTTATCTATTCAATTATTTACCTCACACTGGACCTTTCTTTCATGCTCCTCAACCAAACAAACAAACAAAACAAAACAACAACCCTTGTGCCCTATAACTAGCCTAACACCTTAAATTGACCTTTAAAGATATATTATTTCTTTACCTTATAGAGAGATCCCTCTCTGGATCCAGGAGGGCTAGATCCTAAGATCCCAAAGTGGTTTGATGTTGTCTTGTCATTTGTTATTGCCAGATCTACCAAATCATAGGAACCACAACATAATGGCGACTCTGTTGGGGAAGCTTTGAGTAAAACACTCCTTAAAACATCTCTAAGAACTCAAAGAAGACCAATTAGCCTTGATCTGGTAGTTGATCACTGTGGTGGATAGTAAATATTCTTGAAACACTTTAAACCTTCCACCTGGCAACTCCACAGTTCCTAAATGACCAAAAGACTTCACTGGTGATCAGTAGGCCTGCTGATTATCTCTGTTTTCACAAGAATCCACTAGGAGAACAGTTTCACTACAACAACATCCATACTAAAGGAAACTTTGAGGATTAAGTTTCTTTTTTTAAGGATAGCTTTCCTCTTAAAGATTTTCATATCTGGCTAGCTTTCTCCTTTTTGGATCTGAAACTTAACATATTGGCTTCAAGAACAATCCATACCAGAGCTTATCCTGATCCAAATCCTCCTGAAGTAGTTGACAATCCCAAGAGCATTATTAGGAAGTCTTTCACATCTAGGGATCCAACTATTGTCAGACCCTTTCATAGAGCTAACTCAGCACCTAAAAACCTTGTAGCTCTATCAGATACCCAAGTTGACCTAGATTTACCAATTAACTTACCAAGAACTAAGTCATTCAGTGATATAGATCAGACATACTCTGAGCCTCCAAGTTCACCACCACATAGTGGTCAACATATTAGGGACAAAGAAACTCCTCCATAAACACCTCCTGATATCCACTTCATTCATAACTGGGGTCTCTCTCACCCTAAATCTGCTCAACAGTTTGTTGCTGGTCCAAACATTTATGTCATCCATATACCTGTTGCTCAAGCCAATCCTTTACCTCCACAAAACACAATCATGGCAACATGGTATGCTCCCCTAGTGTTGCCACAGCCTCTGGTTCCTTTACCCAATGACTATCAGTGTAAAATTCCTCATTTCACAGGAAAGGAATATACCATAGCTCAACACCATGTAGATAGGATGGAAGATGATTTTGACTATATGGAAATAGAAGATGAAACCATTAAGATGAGAATGTTCACTCAAAGTTTGGGAGGAGAAGTAAAAAAGTGGTTTAAAGGCTTAACTCTGAATAGCATACATGACCTTCCCTCTTTACATCAAACTTTCATAAACAAATGGGAAGTCAAAAGCAACCCTCTCCACATATTAGCAAAGTATAAGAGTCTTAAAAGAAATCAGGGAGAGAGTGTTCATGATTACTCCACCAGATTCAACAGTGTCTACAATGCCCTTCCACCTCACTTGAAGCCTCCCCAAGGCATGGCCTTAGTAAAATATCCTGAAGGCTTTGATGCTGATATGGCCTATCAGCTAAGGGAGAGAGACTATAACACATTAGAAGATATACAGAAGGGAGCTGTGAGTGTAGAAGCAAACTTAATTGAAAAAAGAGCTAGGATGAGGGCTGAAAAGAAGGTAACCTATAGAGAAGACACTGTAGCTTCTACATCTGATTCCAAAGTTGATGATCTAGCCAAAAAAATAAATAGGTTAGAAATAATGATGGAGAAAATGGTTGTCCAAGTCAATAATCAAAATAGAAATCAGTCTCAAAACCAGAACCAAAACTTTAGGAGAAACACTCCTCCTAATAGACAAAGGGACTCTGACCAACAAGTCATACCTCCATTCCAAGAATTTTTCCTTGATGAGGATGAGGGAATAATATAAGAGTTAGAGGGAACTACCATAAACATGGTGGAATTGGATAACCAAGATCACACCTTTTCCTCAGAAGACAACCAGACCTCATACACACATTGGGATGAGGAAGGGTTAGAATCTGAAGACTATAGGTTAGGATTCAAGAATGCCATCATGAAAGTCCGAGAAAAATATGATATCAGAAACAAGAAGAACCCTGAAACTCCCAAAACAAAAACCCCTAAGGTCATTATCAAGAAAAGGCCTGAAAAGACCCCTAAAGACACTGCTGAAAATACCAAAACAGTAGCTGAAAGTTCTGGTAAAACCAAGGTTAAGTGTACCCAACCCACTGGCAAACCAAGTCAAGAAACTAGCACCATTAACATTGTAGCTAATGCTCCTGATAAAATAGTTTCAAATAATGTACATACTGAGAATCAACAAGCTGATTCTGCCAATAAAACAGTGACCAACAAAACATAATTGAGCCTTTCAAAGAGTCAGTCTCCTTTCAGTCTAGAAAGTGAAATTGCCAAAATCAAAATTTATGTCCCTCTCATTGAGTTGGCCACCCAAGATGTATATAAATGCCAATTTTTGAAAGATTTAAACTTAGGAGAAAACAATGATTCTGTCAACTTTAATGATGATCAACCAGCTCTCTTATTTGGCCCAAAAATTGAAGGGAAATTTCAGGAAGGAGTAGTACCTCCTTTCTATGTCAGTCTAAATATCCATGACAAAATCCTACATAATGCTATGCATGACTCAGGGGCTTCACACAACCTCATGCCCAAAGTGATCATGGAAAGATTAGGCCTAGAGATAACCAATCCCTATAAGGATTTATATTCTTTTGACTCTACCAGAGTAAAGTGTTTAGGCCTGATCAAAGATCTTTGTGTGAATTTGACCCAAATCCCAGCCAAGTGCATGGTAGTGGATGTTGTAGTGGCTGATGTGCCTCCTAAGTATGGCATGTTGCTATCAAGATCATGGGGTGCCAATCTACAAGGTATAATGCAAATGGACATGACATACATAACTATTCCTATTTTTAGCCAACTTAGAAGATTATATAGGGAAGCACACATGAAATTCATGGTAAGTAGCCCAGAGAAACCAGAAAATTCCCCTCTTTACTCTGTCCATACAGACCTAGACTCTTTTATCCTTTACAATGATGAGTTTACAGATGAGCAAGAGCTAGAGAATAAAAGTCCAAATAGCAGTGTAGAGGCCACAAATCTGAACATAATGGCAACTATGGATTCAGGGGAAAATAAGGGAGAAACATTGGAACAGTTTGCAGAATTAGAAAATCAGAAACAAGACTGTAGAGAGAAGATTACCCATCAGCCTGCTAACCTCAACAAACAAGATGACGGTAAGGAGGAAACTGATAACAAATCTGCAAACAACCCCTTATGGAACATGATTTTTTATGGATCTTTCACTAGAAGAAGTGCAAGAGCTGGGGTATGGCTGCACAATACTAAAAACAATTATGCTGAGAGTCATGCTTTCAAGCTAATTTTCAAATGTACAAACAACATAACAGAATATGAGGCTCTTCTCCTAGGATTACATCTATTGAAAAAAATAGGAGCTAAGAGGATAGTTGTTCATGGAGACTCAAAACTGGTCATCAAACAAATAATTGGGGAGTACACTGCAAAACATCCCAGATTAAGAGCATATAGGAATGATGCCATGGATCTTCTGCAAACATTTGTAGAATATGAGTTTGTATTTGTCCCTAGAAGCCAAAACATACTTGCAAATGGTTTAGCTTGTGCTACTAGTTCAAGTCAAAGACCACTTGGTGACAAACAACTCATTGTTCAAACAAAACATAGACCAACAGTACCAGATAATGAAAAATATTGGTAGGTCTTTGAGGGTGAAAAATAGATAGAGGAATTCTTGCTTTCTAGGAATGAGTTTGAATTACCAGAGTCAAATTTCAAGTCCGAGGAGAACTGTTTGGATGAATAACCCCCTGATAAAGATAAACCATCCCCTACTGTAGAAATAAAAATGCTGACCAAAGAATTTGAAAATAGGACAGAAGAATATAAGAACGTAGATTAAGAAGACATAGAGGTATTGCAGTCCAAAGACAAAAGCATACCCAGAGGACTAGCACCCCTAGAGGACCTTTTCGATTTAATGATGTGGCAAAGAAGCCCACTATAGAACCCACAGAATCTGACATTGAAGAGTGAAATATAGGCAGCAAGGACAAGCCTAAGATGATTAAATTAGCTAAAACTTTGCTAGCACATATCAAACAGAAGTACATTGATTTATTTAAAGAGTTTTTTGATATTTTTTCTTGGAGTTATGAGGATTTGAAAGCCTATGACACAGATATAATCCAGCATAAGATTCCACTGAAAGAAAACCAGAAACCTTTTAGGCAAAATCTGCACAGAATTAACCCTGTACAGTTACCCCTAGTAGAAAAGGAAATCAAGAAAATGTATGAGGATGGAATCATAGTCCCTGTGAGGTTTTCAGATTAGGTAACTAACCTTGTAGCTGTGAGGAAGAAGACGGGAGAAATAAGGTTGTGCATTGATTTTAGAAACTTAAATAGAGCCTCCTTAAAAGACAATTACCCTTTACCCAATATGGAACACATCCTACAAAGAGTAGTTGGTTCTAAGAGGATTTCTCTGTTAGATGGCTTTTCAGGGTATAATCAGGTCTTAGTACTCCCAGAAGATCAGCTTAAAATAGCCTTCACCACTCCTTGTGGCACTTTCATGTATGTGAAAATGCCTTTTGGATTAATGAATATTGGTGCCACCTTTCAAAGAGCCATGGACATTGCATTCTCTGAAGAAATAGGGTACTTCATTGTAATTTATCTTGATGACATTACAGTCTATTCCAAAACTAATGAAGAGCACCTTAAACATTTTAGAAAGGTATTTGAAAAGTGCAAGAGATTTGGGCTATCTTTAAATCCCAAAAAGACAGTGTTTGGTCTCCAAGAAGGTAAACTTCTTGGTCACATTATATCTGAAAAGGGGATTAAAATAGACCCAAAAAGAGTTGAAGGGATATTGCAAATTTGTCAACCTAGGAACATTAAGGAATTACAGTCTTTCATTGGGAAGATTAATTTCCTGAGGATGTTTATACCCAACTTAGCAGAACTCCTTAGAAACATGACAAATATGCTTAAAAAAGAAGTAGGGGTTAAATGGACTGCAGAAGCCAAAAAGTCTTTTGAGCTGGTAAAACATGCACTCACCCGAGAACTAGTTCTCATCAGCCCTGATTTCACAAAATATTTCCTTATATTCTCATTTGCATCAGAACATGCTGTGGCTACTATCCTATTGCAGAAAAACCCAGAAGGACAAGAGCAGCCAATTGCATTTTTCAACCAGGCATTGAGAGATGCACCTCTGAAATACAATATTATGGAAAAACGGGCCTATGCTCTGGTAAAGGCCTTGAAAGGTTTCAGAGTGTATATTTTACATTCTCACATTATTTCCTTTGTGCCTAATATAGTGGTTAAAGAAATTTTATCACAAGATTCAGATGGCAAAAGAGGAAATTGGATTGTTGTAATACTAGAGTATGATTTGGAGATCAAACCCACTAAACTCATCAAGGGTCAAGGCTTAGCACAACTAATGGCTGAATCTAACTTAAAATCCCTTGACATAAATATGGTAGATGCATTGGATGAACATGAAGGATTTCTTGCTCCCACTGTTGAAGAGCAGTTCCAAAACTCACCTTGGTATGCTGATATCTTGTATGTGCTTACAAATCTCAATGCCCCTCATGATTTATCTAAGATAAAGGAAAGATTTTTAAAGTTTAAAGCTAGAAATTATTGCATTTTGAATTAAATTTTATATTGGAAAAATGTCAATGGTTTATTTCTTAAGTGTTTTCCTGAAGTGGATGTAGATAGGATCAAGCATGAGTTTCATGAAGGTGAATGTGGAGGCCATCTCTATTAGAAAAAAACTGCCAATAAGATCCTTAGAGCTGGCTATTACTGGCCCACCCTATTCCAAGATGTCCACAAGATGATAGTTTCCTGCCACAAATGCCAAATTTTTTAGGGCAAAAGAAAACTCCTTCCTTTGCCTTTACAACCAATCACTGTTGAAGCTCCTTTTCAATAGTGGGGCCTAGATTTCATAGGGTAAATCCATCCTGCTTCATCTGCCCAACATAGATGGATACTCACAGCCACTGACTATTTCACCAAATGGATAGAGGCCAGTCCTTCTAAGAATGCCACAGACTCTGTCATTATAAAATTCCTTGAAGACCATATCCTATCTAGATTTGGCTACCCTAGGAAAATTATCACTGATAATATTGCTGCATTTGGTTCCAAAAAGATGATTGATTTATGTCACATGTATCAGATTGCACTTGGTCAATCTACTGCTTATTACCCTCAAGGTAATGGGCTGGCAGAATCATCAAATAAAATTTTGGTGACCATCATCAAGAAGCTGCTTGAAGATAATAAAAAATCATGGCACAACAAGTTGGTGCATGCCTTATGGGCAGACATACTGACATCAAAGAAATCTATTGGAATGTCTCCCTATCAGCTTTTTTATGGAGCAAACGCAGTATTCCCTACCAGTGTAGGGGTGCCAGTGATACAATTGGTCCAAGAAATACAGTCAGAAGAAGACAGCATGGTGAGGAGGATCAATCAAACTATACATCTCTAGCAGACAAGGGAAGAAGTCTACAACAGAGCTGAGAAAGTGCAAGAGAACATCAAAAGGTTGTTTGATAAGAGAACCAAGGCTTTTGATTTCAAGATTGGAGACAAGGTACTCAAGTGGGACTCTAGGAGAGAAGATAAGGGTAAGCATGGAAAATTTGACAATTTGTGGCAAGGTCCTTACATTATTCAGTCTGTCATCAGTCCAAATGCCTTTTTTCTGCAAGAATTAGATGGTACAGATCTGTTTGGGGGTCTTGTCAATGGCAAGATTCTCAAGCATTACTTCTACTGATTTTCAACTTATATTCTATACTTCCATTGTAAATACCATTGCTCTGTTTAAAAATAAAAAAAAATAGAAAGGAAAGGTTCAGACAAGCTCAAATATTGAACGTATAAAAAAAAGAAAAAAGGAGAATGGCTCAAATTAGATCAAACCTGAGCCAGAGAAAGAGGAAAAGAAATGGTTCTAACATGCTCAAAACTTGAACCAGCAGAGAAGAAGAAACAACTATAACAAGGTCAGAATCAGAGTTGAAATGAAGAAAGAAAGGTGACTCTAACAAGCTCAAAATATGAGTCACACAAGAAGGAAGCATGCTTTAATTTTCAGAATTTCAAGCCTTCATAATTTTGTTTCAATTTCTACAAAGTTTCAATTCATGTGAAACTTGTCTTTATGACATGGACCCACAGCAAAAAGACATTCTAATCTTGGTTTGTCTGTATTTAAATATTTTTTTTTAGAATGTAGAGAATGAAAATCTATCAGACAGTTTAATCCTGATAGATATTAGTTTAGGTAGAGAAGCTATGATTCCAATTGTTTAATATGGTCTCATGGAGGAATAAGGGTAGAATTAGATTAGTTTCTGCTTCCAATAAAAAATGATGATGTAAAAGGTCTGCAAGTCTAAATGCACCTTGAAGAAAAAATGTTAGGATAGTAGGATGGGTAGGTAGATTGTTTGGGGAAGTATTGCTGCTGATATAATATCCATCATGTTTGTAACAACTGATCGAAGAATAAAAATATGGTCAAATAACAGGCATCTAGCCTACTTCCAAAGATTATTATCTGAGATTCTTGACACCTTCAAGAAGATGCCATCCCCATGTGGAGCCACTGTTATCCACATATAAAATTTTGGCATAGAAAACAGGTGGCTAAATATTTTTCTACGCCTTCAAGAGAAACATTTCCTTTGTAAATCTATCATTCATGAAGCCTCCATGTGTTTTCTATCCTTCAAAATAATATTCACTGTTGTTTCCATTGATAAGCCCTGCTATTTTGTGAAAGAAGATGTTCTAAAAAAGGCCTCCATTTTCTCCATTTCACCCCCACAAGATCCCCCTTTTTTCATCTTTATTTCCTTCATGAAACCCCTCAAAACATCCTCATTTAACCTCTAAACCTTCCTAAATCCCCTTTTAAACCTGATATTTCCCTTTATTTGGTTTAAAAACCCCTCCTTCCATCTATCGGAACCTCCAAATCCTTCAAAAAACCATTCAAAATCCTTGAAAATCTCCATTTTTACATTAGGGCCTTAAGCCCCTTTCGGCCTTAGCCCTAGCCCCTGTTCTCCATATAACCCGCACTACGACCAAGCGCTAAGGCCTAATCGCATCGCAAGTATTCATCGCAAAACACATTTTTCTTGTATTACATGGTTATTTGCCTCCCGCCGATGCAATCTCGCAGTCAATTATCCACCATTGATCTGATCTGCTACGCCCAGATCTAACGACCCATATTGCTTCCCGTTCAAAAAACTGCCATTCCTCCCTTTTCTTCATCGATAAATCTCCTCCGTCGATCTAGTTTTCAGATCAACGGCTCTTGATCCATCGCAAATTGGCAATCACATGCTTTTCCTTTGACCTCTCATTTTCCCTCCTCCGATGTCGATCCCCCAATTTAATCTTAGTCGTCGAATCCACAAGAACCAACGGCTAAGATTCAATAGTGCTCCGCCCATAGCCCTTCGTCATTACACCCTCTGATCAATCCCGACCATTGATCTCCCCTCTAATCCGATGGCCAGCACTTAATCGCACATCGCAATCTCAAAGATCCTGGTGCTTTGGCATTTTTCCTTTTCTCCGATGCGATTTAATCCCAGCCGTTCATTCTGCCAGATCTGACGGTTCATGCTTCATCGCATCGCGCTCGTCCCTCACGTAATCCTCCACCATCCTGACCTCTGATTAAATCTCCATTGTTGATCAAGTTTGATCGGACGGTCCACATTGACCTCAACAATGGACCCCGCCTCCTTTTTGCCTGTGCATCTAACCTTATGTCGTGTTTCTCCCGCACTGTCATATATTTCGCCCATTATCCAATGGTTGATATCGCATTTTGCAAAAGTTTTTCACCTGGACGTGAACGCCTGAAAATTTTCCGAAACCGAAAGTTTTTAAAGGGACACATGTTAAGCAATGTATCGTATTGCATTTTTTTTGGAAAACCACATACCACCCAAAATTTTTGCGAAAACCATTGCCGGTTTTCCTCCTTACCACTTTCCTCCACAACATTGTCTTTTGGGTTTTAAATCCCTGCCGTTGATTGTTCTAATCTAACGGCCCGCGTTATATCGCATTTCTATTTCTTCCTCCATCCATCTAACCTTCTAAACGACTCCATCCACAGATCTCCACCATCGATTTTTCTAATCGAATGGCCCACATTTAATACCCACCCATTCACTTACCTTTTTCATCCATCCTCCAAATGACCTCATCGAAGGATCTCAACTGTAGATCACCGTTGAATAGATCTAATCTAACGGTCCACAACTCACCTCGCACTCAACCTTCATCTACACCTGTTTTCACCTTTCGCCAAGGTTTTTCGTCACATTTTCTTCGCATCCACCATTTTCCACCACTGCTCCTCCATCCCCATGAGCCTCTAAAGCAGTCCTCCCTCACTCCCCCTGGTTTTAATAACATGTTTCTCATTTTTTGCAGGCTTCAAAGGTGGTGAATTCACATTTTTTCGCAGTCATGGCCCTGGCATAGAAATACTATCACAGAGCCAAGATTGCAGAGGAAGAAAATATCTGAAAAGGTTAAAGGCATGATATTGAAGATTAAGAAGCCTAATCCACAGTCAGGATAGATTAAATGCAAATCATTGATCGCAACAGCACAGAGGATATATTAGTAAGACATTCCTTTTACTAAAGAAAGGACCAAATCACTACTACCCATTCTCTATTCTTCATCAAGCTCCAGAGTAGTTACTATTCTAACAAAGAAGTCCTAAAAACTGTTCGTACATTAGTTACAAAGCATAGAAGACCCGAAAGGAAAATCTTCATCCTTCTTGTCGTAGAAGATAAACAGAGTACTACGGCCAACAAGTACTTCATGGAACATACCCTTGGAGTTATTATCAAACTGACGAAGACCCCCAATTGATCTAAAGAGTACTGAAAGTTAATGCAAATATATTAAAACTGAATGGGCTTCGAAAGACTTTTCTCCCTCTGTTTTAATGAATCATTTAACTTCTATCTACCACTACTATCACTCTTTCGTCTATAAGCACTCACGAGAAATATATTGTAAATGTTGGTTGGTTGGTTGGCCATTGATTGTAAGTTGTTTCACTATGATAGAGTTTTTTCAGTAGTAGTTGTAGATAGGTGGGGAGATAATTTTTGGATGATATCAAGCTATTGGACAAGAATGTATGTGACTAGTTTTTCTCTTCTAATATGACAAGCATGTTCATTAGAACCTGATCTAAATCAGTGGTGATGTGTTCTTTCTTTGTTATTTTTTCCCTCTGTTTAACATCATGTTCATTTTCTCTGATAAGAAAACAATAAATTTAGCTTAGGATATACTGCTGCAAGTACCCTAATGCTTACTGATTTTTCTTATTTTTATTTTTTCTACTAATTGTGTATCTTAGAAAAAATTCAACATAATTTAACCAGTATAGAAGTTGGTTTGTCCATGCTTACTGATGTATGAATTTATAGTTTGTTTCTTAGATGTTCTTGTTCAGTTTTGCTGAAAGAATAGGAGAATAGGGGTATTTAGTGATCATTCATGTCCCCTAAGTTCCTTTTCCAATAGTCAGCCTTTCTAATATCCCTTTGAGTTGAATGCCAAAAGTAGAGAAGGTTAAAAATCTTTCTCTGATCTTAGACTTCACTCTGTGTCCAACTTAAATTTTTTCCATTGTCTGAAAGTAGTCAGGAGGACTGTTGGATTGTTATCTTCAAAGTTAGCCTCATTAGGAGTTTGATCATAGAGGTTAAGGCATGTCCTGTCCCTAGACTTACTCCGAAGTGGTCACCTTGGAAGGTTTTCCTTGTCATTCCCTTTTCATTTCCTTATTGTTTCACCCCATACTATCATCTTAAGAGATCCTCTATCTTAGATGACTAGCCCTTTGAAAGCCTTGGATATTTGAATTGCAAGTAAACCCTTTTATGACCCCATTGCCCAATGGACTTGTGTTTTCTCTGAATTGTCTCCCCATTTCCAAAGTCCTTCTCTACTCAATTCTTTACCTCACACTAGACCTTTATTTCATGCTCCTCAGCCAAAAAAACAAACAAAACAAAAAAACAACCCTTGTGCCCTATAACTAGCCTAACACCTTAAATTGACCTTTAAAGATATATTATTTCTTTACCTTATAGAGAGATCCCTCTCTGGATCCAAGAGGGCTAGATCCTGAGATCCCAAAGAGGTTTGATGTTGTCTTGTCATTTGGTATTGCCAGATCTGCCAAATCATAGGAACCACAACACGCGTGTTAAGGCATGGCACGTCTGTCATATCTGCCAGAAGACGTTTGCAGAAGATGACAGCTAGTTTGTGAAGCACCCAGGTACGTTTTGACAACATTGGTTGGGTCCCTATCTAGTTAAGGAAATCATGGATGGAGGAGCTATCCAGTTGGCCACCCTACAGGGCGATATGCTTCCAGGACACTTTAATGGTAGTAGACTCAAACCATATCATAGCAAATGAATACATGGACAGAGTAGTTACAATCTGTCGGCTAGGCTACAACAATATCATCGGGGACTTCAAATGTAAGAGTTGGATGAAGAACTATCTGGAACACTACTTCATAGCATAGCCCTTCGACAACAGAGGGTAAATATTGTGTAGACACTGAAGGTACCTCTTTTCCAGAATAGAGATGCTGCACGAAAGAGGACGGAATACCTATGACCATCGTGACTCGGGATGAGTCATAAGATTGTGTTGGGGGACTATTGGAGAAGGGTCTCCCACACTAATGAAAGCTGGTCCAATTTTTTATTATTTTGATTATATTTAGTCTAGCGCAGGGGTGATAGGGAGAATAAAAGCCCTAATAAGTTGTAAGCGGGTAAATAGGTAAAACTAGGAGTCCGCAAACCATGGTTTGTGGACCATGGTAAGTCTAGGCTAAATTGATATAAATAGTAAGTATTTTTGAGTCGATAAGTAGAAGATGAATAGAAGGGAATGCTAAGTGTGGATTGTTAGTCTGGATTTTGGGTGGTTGGGTCGGACTCCTTCTGGCTGTGTGCACGGAGATCCTTTATCCTACCGTGTGCGGTCACTGCTGGCTGTGTGCGCAGGTGGGATTTGGGTTATGTAAGAATTTGTTGATAATATATGAGAAGTATTGCTAGTATTTGGTTCTGGATCTATCTGTTATATGACTCTGCGCTCTTTGTTAAATCTATGATAAGGTACAAATGATTTTTTTTATCTTTTTTGTTTATCTATAATATATGCTATCTGTTCTGCTGCACATACTGTAATTTATATCTTTGATGGTCGAACGCACGTGGATGCGGACCTAAGATCTAGATATATAATACTATGTACATAGGTTATATATTTAAGCCTGCAAACTAGCTCGCTTTCCATAGATTCATGTGTTGTGCATGGCTTGGATTACCTGCTTTCTTTTTGGGTGTGGAAACATGGTTCTAGCACCCTCCCATACTGCTTCAGGTGAGACTTTGACTTGCGCAAGCAGGTCACTGCTGAAAAGGCTAGTAGTATAGGGGTTTGTTGGAAAACCTTAATGTACGAACCTAGGTCAGGACCCCTAAAGAAAATATTATGTAACCTCCTTTAATCATCCTCAAAAAATTTTTCCATAAATTTAAGTATTTGGAGGTTTTTATAAGTTAAAACCCTAGGAGGTAAACCCTAGATCTTGCATACACATGAACCCTTACGTTTGAAACCTCCTTAAAACCAGTTCTGATGTCATGTAATGAGTAACTAAATTAAAATGGCTATTATACACCTTTGAGAAGGGCCTCCTTAAGCTTCAAAGCCACTCAAGTCTAAGAACCCTAGCCTCCACATCACTTTTTCTCCAAAGTTGACTCCATCACCTTTTTCACCTTGCTTCACCAAACCCTAATTTGTCAAAAAGCATTCCCATTCACCATGTCAGGAGTTGAGGGTGACAGTGGCAGTGACGAACAAGAGGGTGACAATGTAAATAATGAACAAGAGGGTGATAGTGTCAATATTGAGCAAGAAGGTGACATTAGGGATGATGAAATCAGTGAGGCAGAGACAGAGATTAATGAGGATGAGCCAAAATACAGTGAGCAAGAGGAAAAGTCCATAGAAACAGATAAAGGTAGTGGTGAAGATGAAGAAATTGACAGTAAAAGAGACAATGTGCTTGGTCATGAAGAAAGTATGCAGATTCATGGTGAAAACAGTGACGATTCAGAGGAAGACAGTGACAGAAAGGATGACTCTAATAGTGCAGCAGTGGGCAAGACAGTGACCAAAGTCATGATGAAGATAGTGGCAATGTGGAAGGATATGATGAACATGAAGATGTTAGCAGTGCAGAAGATAAAAAAGGTGATAACCCTAAATTATGATAACAACAGTACAAAGGCTAGTAGCTCAAAGGAAGGGCAAAAAGGGATCAATGAAATTTTCTGTGAAAAGGTTGAAAATAGTAAAAGGGTTGAAGACAAAGAGTGCAATGTTTAAACAAAAAAACATGACGAATAGTGATGCCAGTAATGAAATTAAAAGGGGTGATGACAATAATGAGGTTCACAACCATGCCAAATACACCAACAAGGCCACCATCACTCCTCTTGCATTAAACCTATTAAGCAGGGCCTAGGTTAGTGTTTGCTACCTCCAAAAGGCAAGACACTTTCTCATCTACTTCAGCACAAAAATAAAAGAGGCGAAAAATCATGAAAATATCAAATTTTTGGCTGAAGCTTCTCAGTAGTTTTTCAAGATCCCTTGAGGGAGGCCTCCACCAATTTTGGAAGGATTTGGAGCAAATTTTGTTTTTTGAGATTTTTGAGCCTCATTTGCGCAGTTCCACTCGTGCTATGCAAAAAAATGGAGCATCCCAAATATGTGAACTTTACATTTTTGGATTTCTCTCAACCTGCACATCATGCTCACCAAATTTTAGAAGATTTGGAGTAGGTTTGACCCCTCAAAAGGTCAAAAAAACTCACTTTTTCACCTTTCTACCACTATTTTGGGCCTAGCATTGCGCAAATGAAAGTCTAGAGATTTTTGAGTTTTTGACTAGGCTACAGGAGCTGGATCAGGAAAACACAAGAATTTCTGGAAATTAGACTCATTAGGCTTTCCAATGGCCATCACGAAGCCAAATCCAACATCATGAAGGGGTCCAAAACTTGATCACAAAAGACCCTATTTTCTGCTGGAAGTGGCGCTGTGCAAATGGGCTGTGTAGTGTGTTTTGGAACAAAAGTCAACAAAACACACTCATTTATTGCAAAATGATATTTTTGAGTTTTTTGAGGCAAAACACTCTAGAATTAGGTGAAAATAGTTATTATGGAATTTATTTATTAGGATATCATGTGCCTTGGGCCTTGCATGGTCTCTTGGCCATAAATGACATTTATGGATGAATTTGACATTTTCCCACCTTATTTAGGGTTTTTTCCCTCTCTTGCTAATATAAATAGAGCATGAGGGCTTCGTTGTAAATGTTGGCTTTTGATAAACTTGGAGAGCAATACATGGTTTTTATGAGCTTGGAGAAGAAATTGGTTTTGTGAAGTTGATGAATGGCTTGCTCGGATTGATGATGGAGAAGCTTTTTTGCAGGATTCCTAAGCCTGGTTAATGGTGATGTCTTATTAATTTTTTTATGTTTTCTTTTTATCATTATTTTTCATTCTTCTTAGTTGCTACAGAATAGAAAAGCATAAGTTGAGAAATGCTCTTTGAAGCACCTTAGTCCTCCTGTTTTCTATGGCCTTGATTTTTTCCTCTACTGCGTGTGTTCAAGGAATTCTTAACTGGTCCTCAAGCTTCTCCATGCTTGTTTTTTTAAATTATGGATTAATATGCTGGTTAAAAAATATGATTCATGGTAAGCCCTGCTTATTTGAGACTGTCTAAACTTTGCCTTGGAACCTTTCTTTGAAGTATTGTTTGCTAGGTTAAGTCAAAGATGTCTTGTTCTGATATTGCCCTTTTTCCATGCCTATCATCTTGCCTTAGAGTTCTTTATAGCTTGATCAAAAATGTTTAGGAGTTTCGTCTTTTCTTTATTAAAGTTATTGTGCTATCTTGTATGTTTTTCCAAATTCTGAAGGTGAATTTACTAAAGTTAGAATCTCTTATGCTTTCTATGTTTCACTAGAATGTTTATCTTGAATATTTATTGGTTTAAATTATTATCATAGAGTTAATGGTTTTCCTTAGCTCATGCTTAGTATCTTGTGCTAATCATATTTAAGACCTCCTTGTTCATAGGTAAATGAGAAAGGATACTTCACTACCCTTTGCCCTACCTTTTTTTTTCCCAAACTTGATGTCCACTCCACCTCACACATTACCTTAAGGATCCCTTAACCTTTCTATATTGACCTTGCAACACACTCTGATTCATCATTGAGACACTCATAACTTTCATTGACTCCATATCCCAATGATTTAAATACCTCTCACTCCATCTAGTCCACTTGACCATCTTACCCAACCAAAACAATCAACAAACCCTACACTTAACAAATAGCCTAAAATCAACCATGTAAAGCAAACAAGAACACATCCTTTGCATCTAATAGAGAGATCCCTCTTTGATTCTAGGAAGGCTAGGTCCTAGGACTCCAAAGACTGGTTCCATGTTACCCTGTCATTTGGTATACCAATCTGCCAAATCACGGGACCCTAACTCCCTCTTGAATATTACCACCGTGATTATGAATTGCCATAGGGACATACAAACTTGGCATTTGCAAAAGTGAATCAAAAGCATGATTTTATGTTTTACAGGGAAGAGGAATATCCTGCCTATTCCTTAACTCAAATACACCTCAATCATCTATTTGAACGAGACATAAAAAAAGGTAAGCAGGGGAATATATTGGGCCATGGAAAAGGTACATTTTACCCCCATCTTTAGCTTGATTTATTACTAAATTTTATATGTTTTCCTTCATTTTAGAAATAAATCAAAGGAGAAAAGTGTAAAAGTAGGGTAAAACGAATTATTAATAAATAGTGTGTTTAATAGTATAAAAATGAACTTTTGTTGTCTTTATTGATAGGAAATCCGAACTAACCAACTGTTGAACAAATGACCAAATAGAAGCAGTCAAGAAAAGCATATGAAATCATGTCTAGTTCCTGTGAATCAATGAGAGATGGAAATATACATCTATTCTTGAAGCATTCGATTGATAGTTGCAAAGCCTCGGGATCTCCTGATCCTGAGGATTTGATATTATCTATTTTGTTTCTCCTTGAAGTTATAAAACAATGTAGGTGAAAGAGAACGAGAGATATTTTTCGTATATTGTAATATTTTGTAATAAAAAATTATTCAAACAAAGTCTTTGAACTAGTGTTGATGTAATTGTTCTATTGATTAATGAAAGATTTAGTGTTTTTGTTATGAGCGGATTCTGAGTATTTCTTGGAAAAATACTTCTAGAGGCTTCGGGCCTGGTCCCTTGGAGTTCTCCTACTATTTTTTGTTATATGTTTATTTACTTATTCTCACAAATTAGTTATTCCTACGCTTTGTAGAATTACAATTCAATTCGGTAATTGAAAATGTGGTGTGCTATGATTTCCTTTCCAGTTAGGTTGAATTTATCATTAATACTCCTTTACTATTGAATGATGTTTTTTCCATTTATTAGAATGATTTCAACATGGTTAAGTAGTTTATGTTCAATTCTACAATTGTTATTTCTTGAGTTTTCCCCATTGCAAGTGTGAACGTATGGTTTTTTGTTCAATTCTAAATGTTGTTATTAATTAAATTATAGAGAATTCCATTGAAAAATGTCAATAGGTGATTGCTATTTAATTTATTAAGTATTTATTTTCTATTGTTGTTTAATTCATTAAGCTTGTTGTTCAATTGCAAAAGATCTTTAATTTCAGCATTGAGTGTTTACTTCCTGCATAAGTTCAAACTATAATTTCATTATTTGATTGATTTGAAGTATTTCACAGTTTACCTTTGAATTTATTGATTGAACTTCGAGAATTAGATAGAATTTCTTGCAACGGTTTATAATAGTTAACCTCTAATTTCACTCGCATATACTTTGCTTTCACTCTTGAAATAAACAGACTTTCCCTGGGTTGATGATTAATGTGAAGCGTTAAGATTACTTTTAACAGACATATTTTTCAACCAACAATTGTTGTGCTCCATTGTCTTCTTGGTAAACTTCTTTAAACCTGGGGAATGATGGACAACATTTAGTAGCATGTGATTTTACTCTTTCCCTTTCTTTTGATATGTGCTTACATGTTTCACAAATTTCTTCAAATGACAATTGGTATGCATATCCTCTACTTATGAGATTAAGGAGATCAATCCAGTCATCCCTAATTGTTCTAAGTAGGAGTGTTTTTAGTGTGTCAAATCCTATATGATGCATTTTTTCGCTCTCAACATTATACATGAACCTCTCTATTATATCCTCAAGGCTCTCATCTTCTTCTTGGTTCATTCTAAAAATTTCTTCTCTAAGACCACAATCTTTATATTTTTCTAGAAATGTCTTTTGCATATCATTCCATGATCTTATTGAATTAGTACCTAGACTCATGAACCATTTAAGAGCTCTATCCTTCAATGTTGTAGGAAAAAATCTCAGTTTTTTAGTGTGGCTACTTAGTATCTCAAATTCAAATAGAAATTTTTTTGGATCCTCTATCCTCATACCATGGAAGTTGGGAAGGAAATATGGAGGGATGTTCTTCATATGTACACTAATGTCCATATCTTGAATGAGAAACCCAATAGGATCTTCTTCATTGTCCTCATCTCCATCCATCTCTTCTACCTTCGAAAGTGGATGGTGATGTGGTTCTTATTGCACCACGTGGCCAAGTGGGGGGTTTGGTGTTGGAGAAGTAAAATTTTTTTAATTTCTGAGTATCCCTACTCCTATGAGGCATGAAAATCAGATTTTTTTTGTATTTCTCAATATTTCAGAAACAACATAAAAAAGGAAAGCAGAAAAGAGTGTTAAAACACAATCAAAGCATCTACTAGACACCTCCCTAGAAGCAGTGCCAAAAAGTGGTGAGCCCTGGTATTGCACCAAGAGTGCTGCAACTCCTAGGGGTTTCCCTACTTTACTTTATCAACCCAGGGTTCGTACAAACTTGGAGGTGATAGTTTTATATATATAGCGGATGCATTCTTCTCATGTCATCCTCTTCCACTCTACGAAAGGGTGCTTCTTCTAGGGTTTCTCAGTGAAGTCTATCACAGTTCAATGAAACTAAACTAAATTTCAGAAAGGAAATGAGAAAGGAAGCTAAATTTAATTGCTGAAAAGAAATGATAGGAAAGGAAACTAATTCTAACTTGCTGAAAATAAATGGCAGAAAGGAAACTAATTTAAATTGCAGAAAGGAAATGATGGAAAGGAAACTAATTTAACTTTCTGAAAAGAAATGGTAGAAAGGAAACTAATTTAAACCACACTTAATGGGCCAAATGGCTAAATACACTCTACTTATCCTATGATCTATCTACCATGATTTTATTCATGCATCTATGCATGACCTAAATAATCGTGAAAATGTGTTGTTTTGTAGCTTGGAGAAGAAAGGCGTAATGGTGCTAATGGAAGGCTTAAACACATGAGGGCAAGGCTTGATGGTGAATGAGTGGTCCTAATTTATTAAAACCTTATTATATCGCAAATTTCCTTTAGAGTGGAAAACTTCCAAATATGCGATGCAGAATTTCGATTGGGGTATCAGATGTGAAATTCCAAATGCAATAATGCGAGAATGCGAGAATGAGATATCACAATCACAATATCACAAAACTGGTGGGGTGGCAGATGCATTGTCAGGTCATGGATGAGAAATACGATATGCGATAGTGTGGTGTGGTACTAAAATGCGATTATGATAATATAATGTGATAATTCAGTGTGGTACTAAAATACGAATGCAATATTTCACAATAAGGGTTTAGGAGTTGATAGCGGTAAGTGAGGTGTAGGTGACTTTTGTGATTTGCGATTATGATCAGATGACGTGGCAGTAAGGTGGGTGGAGGAGTATGATAGTGATATCACAATCATAGTTTTGGGAGTGGATAAAATTAACAGGGATCATAAGAATTTGCGATTTGTGATTGCGCAAAAGGGTTTGCGATAACGATAGCTCTGGTAAGTTAAGCAAATAGAGAAGGGTTAGACTTTAACTTTTTTGGACATTTTTTGATAATAAGTGGTAGTGGTAAGGTGGAAAGGTTATTGCAATCGCAATGAGGAGCAACAAAAGAAAGGAGAGAGGGAGGATATGTGGTATCGAGATGCGATAAGCGAGAAATTATAAAATAAAAGAGTGGAGGTCAAACTTTAAATTATTTGGAGGGTTTTCAAGTTAAAATGTCTGCGATAGATGTGCAAAGAGGAAAGAAGGGATAGAAGGTGAACTTTAAGGTTTTGGGGGATTTTTCGAGAATAAAAGGTTGTGGTAGTTGCGATAAGAGAAAATAAAGGAATAGAAGGTGTAACCACTATACACAGCTGCGTAACACAATATACAAGAGCGTAACAGAAGACATGTAAGGGAGATGCAAGATGAAGCTAGAGGTGCTGGAGAACTTCTCCTAGGCTATACTACCCGTACCTACAATCAACTTGCCTATTTATGCAATAAATATAGACAATATGTTCATGAAAATACAACCACTGATCTAATCTATTTCCAAGAAATCATAAGCGAGAAAGCATTTTTGGTCTGTGGGGAAAGGTCTACCCTCCTCGAGCTCTATTGATAGAGTTGAGAGGGGAAGGTTGGCCTCACAAATTTATGGATTTTATAAACTATTCTACCACTCTATAAGCAGATTAAATCTACAACAAAATACAACCGAAATAAAAATAAAACATCAATGAACATACCAGCAAACTAGCTAACTATTCATAAAACTAGCTAAATGACATGAAAGAAAATAATGAAAACAACAGATAGGATGAGGCACATGGGTTGGGCCCTAACCCACGAGCCCAGCTCTCTGGAACTAAATCATTAAAATGGATTATGTATGCTCATTGCAGGAAGAGAATAACCTCGTTACATTTCTGAAATTTTAATCATTGAGTATAATAATAAAAAGCTTAATATCTTGCAGCAAAGTTCCCAATAGAATCGAATGGAACACAATAAACCCTAATTAGCTCTTCATCAACTTTATTTATCCTCAAGGGCAGCTACCAACAAATCCCTAGAAAATAGTGATTGAGTCCACTTTGACTCCAAGTAAACCATAGACTGAGTGCACTTCGTCTTTAGTTTGCTTGGCTGCCTTTGATAGTTAAGGAGGGTGGAAAACCCCCTTGAATCTCTCCAATATTTCTCAATAATTTCTTGATATTGTGCTCATTTATTCTTCAATATTCATATTCGAGTGGCAGAGATTTCCCTAAATTATCACCTTATCCAAATCTGCATAATCTGTCGAATATTCTCACAATATTCTACAAAAGTAACCAATATTAGCCACACATATGCAATTACCTTTAAACCTTTCTAAGAACATATTAAAGCATAAGAAAACTTTATTAAGTGCAGAAGGAGAGATTTAATATAAATTTTCATGTGCATAAGGAAGGTAGATGGGCCTAACAAAGGTTAGATGGGCCTTAATTTATGTCTAATTTAGAGGCCCATTAGTGAGCATGGCCATTACACTCATCGTTATCCCAAACTCCCTAAGATAAAGATGCTTCAGGGTAAGAGTGGAAAATGGGGACCTACACAGCAAACCGTTGTAATGCAGGAGCCCTTCCCCCACCAAGGGGCGGTTAGTACCCAACAACAACAACCACCCCCAAATCATTCTAGAAAAAATAGCCATCAAATATATATGATTGGCAAGAAATTTTCTTTCACACAAGGAATCTAAGCTATGATCCACCTCCAAACACCAACCCGTCAGGGGCCGGCACGAGTGCACCTACCACACCGTTTACTATATCCAAAATACCTATTGAACCCCTGCCAAATATGGATAATGGTCCAACAAGGTGAGAAGGACACCACTCCAAAGTGGCCCATAACTACAACATCATGGACAATCTATCACAATCTCTCGCTGCCATGTCAGCATTAGAGGTCCTAAAATATTTCCCAAAGCAATGGAAAGCCTTACTTTCTGCATTAGGCACCATTGACCCTGTCAATTCGCGCCTAATGGCTTTTGACTTAGATAAATCCACCCCCAGGCTTCCTTCATTGGTCACCTTCCAAATACCAATGTCAATCTACAACATCACTATACACCGATGTATCATTGATGAGGGTGCATTTGCATGCATCATGTCCAAAAGTGTTTGGAAAAAGTTAATATCTCAAAAATGAAGGCATCTAACATCACACCCATATCATATGACGAGAACCCTTCAGTAGTCGTTGATCTCTATTAGAATGTCTCGGTGAGCTTTGCCAGCAAGATGGTACTCATAGATATTGATGTCTTGGATGCTCATCTTGACTACAATATACTCCTTGGGCAAAGTTACAAGTATGTCATGTTTGCCATAACATCATCTGTATTCTGGATTATGATGTTCCCCCATGAGGATCGCATCATCACATTTGACCAGTTGACATACCATGACAAATGACCCATGACGGTCGCAGATGTCATTCTACCCTATGTAGACACATCTACAGAATCGCTCATGCGGTACCAAGAATATGGCCCTGGCCAATTTAATATGTCATATATCCTTGGATCATTCCTAGGATAACCGTCTGTCATACTAGATTCATTTGTTGATATCACAAGGGCCCTCATGTGCATGATGTCATCATCAAACACCGAAACCAGCCAAGAGACAGAAACTAGTAGTAACGAAACTGAGGCCACGGGCATGGGTTTATTAACATATTCCATCTCCCAAACTCCATTATTATACCCTCCACCTGGTTTCATGTCACAAAAATTCTTGGCAGCGGTAACATTGCCAAAAATGTCTTTCGCGTACCTATCTGGTATATGTTCCCACCAACCATGTTGGGAGCCCTTGGCATTACATCTACAGGAATAACCCCCATCCCTCCTTAGGAGGTGACACCAGTTAAAGAGATTCCCACAGCAACGCCGGTTCAAGTGACCAAGAAAACCCACAAAAAAGGGAAAAAGATAGAAAACCAACACATGCAAATGGCACTACAACCTTGTGCATTATGCAATATTGTAGTTCATCCTACCAATATTTTCCTGGAATTAGATGAATTAAAACCTCTTCTAAGCTCTGAATGAAATACTGTGGCCACAAGTTCCCGTTAAAAGGAACCAGCCAAAAAAAATCAAGGCAAAGAATTGCGTACCAACCACGCATGTGCTATCTGCAACACTTATGGGCACTACACTCATCATTGCCCAGAAATGCCATAATATAGGGATGCTTTACATGCCCTAGAACAATCATACCAGGAGTATCCCCCCATTCATACAGAAGGGGAAGAACCTAGGGTCATATTATACCTACAAGACGCAAGGCAGAAACCTGAGAGACTTTTGTTTATCCCTCCTCCTCTCATCCAACGTTGTGCACTCTATGATGAACATGATCATTTCATCACCGACTATGCAGCCATAGAGCTGTTTCAGAGATGGTATCCATTTAAGTGCATATACTATGTCCGCCTATGGGTGACCCAATATTTGTGTTGGGTATGTTTTCGTGATCCCCCATTACGTCATTGCCATTATATCGCTCGATTTTGTTCAGTGTTAAACATTTAATGGATGGCCATAATGCGCCTCTCCCTAGAAGATGGCTTAGATACCGAATCCATGCAAAGCTCGACAACGCAAGAGGATGTGACAAGCAGGTCCATTCTCTTCCTGTCAATGGAAAAGCGGCCAATTTGGGGACACATAGTCACCCCCAATCTATTGAACCCTTGGTTAAACTGAGAGGGGTGGGTGAATTAGTTTAATGCAGTCATGGTCTTGTAAAACTTTCTTTTACACTTATTTACATCTTCATTTCGTGATCAACTTAATATACAATGGAACAACAATATTAATAAGTGAGCAGCAGGTATTAAGAAGATTAAATACATAATATCAACATATAATCATCATGAACATAGACAACAGATATAAGTGGAAACCCATAAGGGAGAAAACCACATCTTATTATTGTTGTGATGCAAAGGAATGCTCTAACTCCCTCTCACCACTTATTTTCTATAGGCTCCAACCTACAGGAGTTTACTGCCTCAATTCTGCAAGCTACAACTTGCAAGGAAGCTCCAACTCCCATATATTTTCTCCAGGCTACAACCTACAGGAGGCTCCTACCTCAGCCAGCTACAACTGGACATATATCAAGCTACAACTTGAAATGGAAGCACCAACTTCCTCACTGTACAATAAAATCATATGCTGATTTACCTGGATATCAGCTCAGTTTTTCTTTGTCTTTACTGTTGTCCTTCCAACCTTCAAATTTTCTTTATATCATCTCTGGATATTCACAAATGTTGTCTTTTCTCCTTCTTCTTCTTACATTTTGTCACCTCTTTCTCCATTCTCTCACACCTTATGCATATGTTAGTAACATTATTTATAGAGATCACCTCATAACTGTTTGCATTCCACAGGGAATTCGAAATGAACAGGCATGAATCTTTGCCTTCCACCTTCTCATTTTCTTGTCCAGCACATTCAGAATAATATAACAGAATGTATACATTGGTGTATTATGGTGGAGTTTTGCTTTGCCTACGAAGACTTTCCTTTGCATCACAAACAATATAAATTCAATGATACATTTACAGTTACAATCAAACATTTACTCAACACTTTCAGTTTCTTAGCTTTGCTAAGCGTTCGTCCTCTTCTGCTTGCTATCCTTTTGTCTTTTCTATTATGCCATTATATTCCAGCTCTACTGCATAACTTCCCTGTTTCTTCTGTTACCTGTGTCTTTTGTGCTGTGTTCACCCTTTTCATCTGCCCGTGCTACTGCACCACTGTCTTGCATGAGTTCCTGTTATGCGTTCATTCCATTCCTTTGTGACCTGTAGAGTATGACCCACATACTATTTCCTTTATGCCCGCGACGGATTACAAATCCGAGCTTTAGTCATCATACATATGTTTAAAACGACCAATAGTGTAAACATTATACTATGGTGCATTTAACATATACGAAACAAGGGCTTACAGGGTCCCACACCAGACTTCAATACCTTTAGATTTTAGCTTTGAACTATATTGCGTCCACTTTCTATCGCATTTCAGTATTTCAATCGTTGTTTGATATATGGCTCTTTTTCTCTCCGATGCAATTTACAAAGGGAAAATCCATACTCTCGGAATTGAAAAATTTTAGGCTTAAGCTTCGATCTGCATCACGTCCACTCTCTTTATCGCACTTTGGCGATTCTGGTTATCCCATGTGCCTTCATCCATCTGATCTCCCAATATGCGATATGCGATGGGTCCCACTTGACTTTATCACTACTTCACATCACAACTTCTATAACTTACGAATTCTCATCACATAAGCATCGCCGATTGTGATATGTAATGGTAATATCTCATTGCTACTTCGCATCGCTTCGCATCACCACTTCGCGGTATGTAATGAAATTTGCATCACCGATGTGTGATATTGCCCTGTGTTGCCACATGTCCCTTCGCATCGCCATATCGAATCACAACTTTTCATTGCAACTTCATGGTATGCGATGAACTTTGCATTTCCGATGTGCAATATTGCGTTGTGCCACCACATGTCCCTTCACATTGCCACATCACATCGCAATATCACATCGCATTGCTCTTGCTTCCGATTTCTAATCTGATTTTCGCCGATGCGATCATCACCATTGATCTGTCCAGATCTACAGTCCTTGTTGCTACTAGCACTTCCGATTAATACTCAAGCGCTATCATAATATCATCTCCACTTATGATTCTAAAATCTATGGTTTAAACCCCAAATAAACCATATAAATATTTACGGGCCCACAACTTTATTTCAACATACCTTTTACGCCTTTGATCTAATCTCTCATATATCTGATGACTATTGCATAACAATGATACATGACCTTTAATTTTTCAATCTCACCCGAAATAGCCAGTTTTGTGTTGCTATGTGTCAACTCCTTAATGCTATCATGTTCATTTCAACTTTTACCACTTACCACTCTAAAGCTGCACAAAAACCCATTTTCTGGTTTTTGAAACCATCTTCATTGTTCCATCTCTGCTATTGATTCATGGTTCCATACTCCGTTGACCAAGGATTCTCTCACTTATCCTTTCCAAACTTCTGGTTCTGTTATAACTCCACACAAATACAATTCATCTACTGTGCCATTCCGCTTCCTCTAGTCCACTATGCCATGAATTATAGGTTCTTATTTCGACAAGTTAATTCAGGTTCACCACTTATCTTGCGATGAATCTTATCCATTCATTTCTTGCCTTTGATATTACGATCTAATCGTGACCTTCTGTTCACCTCACTTGGAATTCGTCTACCTTAGTCCATTTTCTGTTTGTTTACGCTATTCCGCTCTGTGACACCGGTCCCTCCATGCTACTCCTCCTGAGCTTGTTCTTTATTCTAAGTGCGCTGATCTCTCCTGAGCTTGTTTTGTTTCCTTTTCTCCTTTTCTTCCTTAGCTACTTCTCTGCTGCCTCTGCTTCTTTCTTCTACCTCTTTACATTCATTTTTTCTCTGCTTTTTCTGTTCCTCTGCCTCTCTTTTATGCTTTCTTACTGCATTATTGCTTGATCTGCTCCTTTTCATTATTGCTGGTTCTTCTTTGATCCTTTACCTTAGTGATAGTTTAGGTGCTGCTCCTTTGTGCTCCTTTTCCATCAATGACGATATTTCCAATAGTCTCCCCCTTTGGCATTGATGGCAACACATCCACCAATACTCCCATACTTCCTTCAGGACTTCCTCCCCCTTTCATTCTAAGAAGTATCTTGTCTTTCTTCCTCTGCCTGCTTTACGGAAGAGACTTTGATGCAAGAGAATCAGGCTCAAGGAAATACTTTGTATGTAAATATACATAGGGGGGTCTCATGTTTTTGCTTTCTTATGTAATTATTAATATTTGAGTGATTTTTAAATAAATTTAGTGAGAAATTGTAAATGTTCCCAAATCATTGGAGAACATGAGGGGAAGTTGGTTAGCTAGGAATTTGAAGATTCAGTTCAGTAAATTTAGGGACTTAGTCTAAATTTAGGAAATCTGGAAAGTTAGGAGTTTTGTTGAGCTGTTAGAGGAGCTGAATCGATTCATTATTTTCTTTTATAAATGTAGGCCTCAAAGGCATTAATGGAGAGACATGCAAAGCTAGAGATCTCGAGAGACAAAGTAGGAGGTAGAGGGCCATCGAATTGAAGATCTGGCCGAAGAAAGGAAGAAGTTGTAAGTAATTTCATTCGCTTGATTGAAAGAACTATGTTTGAAATATACATGCCTTGATTGATTAACTCTGTGTGAAGAATGCTGAGGCTCAGTTAACTATGTGTGAATAAGACCCTACAATAGGAATGACATTATACTTTGTTACTATTGAAATATTGATTGTGGGATTTGGAATGCATACTCATTTAATCGGGTTCTGTGTGATGGGTACTTATTGGGAAAATTAGTATAGATCATGGTGAATCAATACTAATAAACTGGTTGAACTATTAAATTGAAATATAAACCAGTTCAATGGAGTCCCCAATGGGGCTGAATTCGTTCGGGAGATAAATGCACATTAGACTGTGTAATGTTCAGGATGGCAAAGATTTGAGTGGAAGTCCATATAGGCTTATTGTTAACAAATTGAGAAGGTTCGACTTGTTGTGACTAGAAGGATTTCTAGTTTCCAGAATAGTGCATCGCGGGCTTTATAAAGCCTATTTCAATGAACCTTGAAGAAAATAACAGTAAGTGAGCAATGGAAATTTGTTGAAAGCGTGAGGGTGAATGTAAATCAAGGCGTAGGGACCGATATCTTAAGTCGAGTCTGTGGGAGAATAACTGGATCAACCATTGGTTAGGATCAATAGAATGGTTCGATGAGTCTGGTTGAGGGGCGTGTTTTATTGTAAGTTGGAGCAACAAAGTCCAAACTGAAAAGGGCGAGATCTAAAGCTTAAAGGCTGATAAATTCTGGGATTGACCAAACCGGAGTGTGCAGTGAAAACTCTGGTAGAGTTGTGCATTATAACATGTGGAAAATAAGGTGGAACGCAGAGAAACCGAAGGGAGGAACCATGAAGAAAGGAGCGAAACCGTGAAGTGGTATTAAGAAACCACTGATGGTATTCGCATAATTTATAAGCGGTAAGTTGGTTTGCAAAAAAAAATGTGATACATCCCAGTTTCCAACACGTGTCTTGGATTGGTTTCTGGAAACCACCCATTTCGCATTTTCTCTGATCATTAAAGTTCTTTTCAAGAAAAAGTGTGATTCTCGTTTGATCTTGAGGGAAGAAGATCCAAGGGTTTTCGCAACGGTAAGTTGCATGGATGTTAGCTCAAAGGTATGGCCCGGCGTCATTGAGGTGACAATTTTTTATTAATTATTTAACTGTGGGCCCGAATAACTAATTATGGTTGGGGTTCGAAAGATTTTGATATATTAAATATGGGTTAATATATGTTGGCGCCGAGTATTTTAGGTAAAGGTGGGATGGTGATTATATGAAGGTGTTGACCCAAAGTTATAAGGTCCAAGAATTTTTTTGAACTTCAAAGGAGTGAAGGAAAGGTTCAATTAAATTTGAATATGAAAATCATTTGATACGCGGACTTTTAACATGGTTTAGCCATAAGGGAATGAAAGTAAATTTCCGCATGAAGAGTAATTTATATTGGCTCTTTAACCATTAATAAGAATAAAGCTTCCGTATCTATTTGATTTTCCAGTTTAGATAATAAGATTGGGATGCATTTTTATATGTATGAGAGTTGAAATATAGGTAAGCAGGGTACCCCGTTATCATGCGGTATCGGAGGTGGATAAGCTCTTTGAGAATTAATTTCTGAAATGCATGTGTACTAAAGCAGTGAAGAAAAATTTGAAGTTTTAAACCTGTTGAAGAGTGATTGCAGATTTGAAGAGGTGTGCAGTGAAGGTATTCAAATTTGCAAACTCTGAAGTTGAAGGCAAAGTGTTTTTTCCAGGATGTGTTCTGAGGATGTGAACACAGATGTGATGAAAAGAAATTAGATTTTTGGAAACTAATAAAGATTGCAGCATACAGAGATGCAGTGCAGGTGAGGGGAGAATCAAGATTACACTGAATCTTGAAGGTGAGTTGATGAGCAGTGTTTAACTCTAGTTTGAAGGATTGTTTTCAGAATTTAGATTGCAGGAAATTGAAGAAATCTTAGAAAAATCAGATCACAGCTTTGAGAGCAGTGATGAAAGAGTCCAGCAGAGGATTCTAAGGTGAAGAAGAAAGTGTGGCAGAACCCAAAGAATTGCCAACAGAGGTTGGATGAAAGAAGAATAGATGTGTTCTTGAGAAAGTTTCAGAGTAAAGCATAGAGAGAGTAGAAGAGAGTGCTCAAAAGGTTCCAGCAGATAGGGGACCAGTACTTGCCAAAAGCCCAGATCCAGAGGAAAGGATTGGTGAGGTAAGTGGCAACAAGAGAGATTGATGTTGCAGAGGCTTAGTGCAGCTTATGAGTGAAGAACTCATGGAGGAGAATATGACAACTGATGGTCATAGCAGATATTGCAGAGGTTATGAGAGAGGCCACAATAGAATGAAGATGAAAAAAGAAGATGCCAATACAGATGGCATCCAGAGACAGTTAAGGAAGGAAGAGTATGAGAAAGAGGTAGCTGAGATCTGTGAGCAGTTCATCAAATTGGAACTGATGATAAAGGAAAGCCAGAGAGTTGGTTGTCTCATGAAGAAGAAAGTAAAGTGGCATGGGCTACAGATGAAGAAAGAGCAGATGATGCATGCTCAGCAAAAAAAGAGATTACTCAGAATGATTGAGTATTTGGAGAAGGACTTCAAGACTGAAACTCCAAGTATGACCAAGGGGTCAAATGACTTTACATCTGATGATTTTTTTATGTTTGCAGGAAAAATATATGGAGAAGGAAAAACTATTGATGTTGTCACTAAGGAAGAAAATGGGACAGCTAGATATTTTGAAAATGTCCATACACAGTTGGGGAAGAGTTTTTTTTTCCAACATATTGGAAATAGAGGGGATTTAACTTATGATGATGGGCAGAAGCTAGAAATTGAGAAATCAATTGGATAGCTCGAAGAGACTGAAGAGAGGACCATTGAAGAATTTCCAAAATGGATAGAGAACTTGGAACAGCAGGAGGATTTGATGATCAGGTCATCAAATGAGACCATGGGGTCCTATGGTTTTACAACTGACAATTTGTGTGTGAATGTAGGTATTGAAGAAGATAGTTCATATGATGAAACTGTGATAAATGAAGCTTAAATTTTCCAAGTCACATATGATTATTATCTTTCATATGAAGATCAAACTGAATTATTGTAGTAGAAGGAATTCATAAATTCCTTGTTTAGTGAAAGAAATTGTTTCAATGGGAATATGAAAGTTATGTCTAATGATGATAAATTTGTTATTAATGCTGATAATGACAATTTTTTTTTATTAAATGGCCAAGTGAAAAGTGATGGATAGATAACTGAGATTATTGCAGAGATGGAAGATCAGAATTCTATTCTGATGAAAGATGAAGAAGTAGTGATAGCAGGAAACTTGACTTGTGATAAAGAGGAAAGTAGTGAAGATTGTGAAAATGTTTTCTTAGATGAGATGGCAGAATTGTGGCATGAGTTAAGTTTTCTGGAGAAGAGGATAGAAACACAGAGAAAAAGTGTTCAGATTGTAAAGGCAGAGATGAATGAGAATGAAAAGGTTCATTTCTATGAACTAGAGCAAGGAGACATCCTTGAAGAAGATGATGCAGAGGAGAGACTAACTGATAGTCTCAAGAATTGTTTGAAGAATTGGAATCAGCATACTGATGTGCTAATAGAGAAGGAAGGAATTTCAGGAAAGCATACTGAAATGTTGGCCGAGGAGAGAAAGGCACTGAGGCCTTATGATTTTTTTTTTAACAATTGTTTTGTGAATGCAGATGTTTTTGGTGATGGAGAAAAATTGACACCACTAAACAGCCAAAGAAAGGAGGAGGAAAATTCCATGGAGGACTTTAATCCATGGAATGAGGAAATTGGATTGCTGGAGATTATGTTGAACAACCATGATTCAATACAGGATGGAGAACCTCAATTTCAAAATTGGGGATTGCAGAATGTGAAGATACAAAGGAATGAAGACAGTGAAGACTTTATGGGTCTTGGAAGAGACTTAGAACTGTAGAAAGAAGAATTGGTGACTAGATCATCATTTAAGACCATTGGGTCTTGTGATTCTAAAATTGACAAGTTGGCTGTGTTGACAGGTATGACAGAAGACAATCCATCACTTGGAGTTGTCTTGAATAAAGATGGGTTGTTGAAGTAAAGCGAGGCTATCATGCCTCGTGTAAAGGAACTTGTTATTTCTGCTGATGACAAGGAAGAGTTGGCTTGTCTGAATAGCCAAGAGAGGACTGGAGGACAGACTTTTGGGACTGCTACAGCAGTGGAGAATTGTAATTTTATTCTGACAGAGGATGAGGACAAAGTACTTGAAGAAATTGAATTGATTACGAGAATCAATCAAGAAGATGATGGAAAATTACTGAAGATTGTCAAGGAAGAAGAAGAAGATGCTGAATTCAAATTGCAGCATAATGATGATGTGAGACAAGTACAAAATGAGTGGTTGAATTTTTTGTTGAAAACATTCAGAGAGGAGAATGAAATGTTAGAGCAACAATTTGAAGTGTTGCCAGAGGAGGAAGAGACACAAGGATTTTGTGATTTTGGTGTTTGTTTTATGATTGTAGGTATTGATGGAAGGACTAAAGAATGTTTGGTCCAGGATGAGAGGAAAATAGATGATGACAGTGACTGGAAATTTAAATACCAGTCCAGAGAATTGTTGAAGTCAAAGAATGAATAAATTGTCATGGAAGACAATCAGAAAGAGTCTTACTGTTACAGAAAACAAGAGGGTATGGATGATTGGGTGGCAGCTAGCACAGGAGCTAGAGATAGAGTTAAAGTTGGAGTTAAAGGTACAACTAGGGAAACAGTAAGGACAAAAAAAGTGGAAGTTAAAGCTGGGGCTAAAGGTACAGCAAGGGTGGCAGTAAGAGTTCAACAAACAAGAACTAAGCAAGTAGAAACAGAAGTAGAAGTTCAGAAATCAAGAGGAAGCAATATCTAGCAGTCAGAAGACATATTAGACAGAGAAATTGAATTTATGAGAAAGCTGATGGTGAAAGTGTCTCAGAGGAAGACAACATCAAGAGAACAAAGAAGCAAAAGCAGTAGCAAAAGAAAGAAAAAAAGAAAATGTAAAAGTGCAGCTAGTGGAGCAAGACAGTATAAGATATGGAGGCCTGGTGAAGTGCAAAAGAAGAATATTGCAGCAAATGACCAACTACAGAAAAAAGTGTGGGATTCAGGAAGACAAGGATGAAAGTACATGATCAGGAGATCATGAATCATTTTAACCTGGGGAGTCTGATGCAGGATCATTAGGCTCAAGGAAATACTTTGTATGTAAATAGATATAGGGGGTCTCATGCTTTTGCTTTCTTATGTAATTATTAATATTTGAGTGATTTTTAAATAAATTTAGTGAGAAATTGTAAATGTCCCCAAATCATTGGAGAACATGAGGGGAAGTCGGTTAGCTAGGAATGTGAAGAGTCAATTCAATAAATTTAGGGACTTAGTCTAAATTTAGGAAATCTAGAAATTTAGGAGTTTTGTTGAGCTGTTAGAGGAGCTGAATCGATTCATTATTTTCTTGTATAAATGTAGGCCTCAAAGGAATTAATGGAGATACCTGCAGAGCTAGAGATATGGAGAGACAGAGTAGGAGGTAGAGGGCCATCGAATTGAAGATATGGCCGAAGACAGGAAGAAGTTGTAAGTAATTTCATTCGCTTGATTGAAAGAATTTTGTCTAAAATATATGTGCCTTGATTGATTAACTCTGTGTGAATAATGTTGAGGCTCAGTTAACTATGTGTGAATAAGACCCTGCAATAGGAATGACATTGTAATCTCTTACTATTGAAAGATTGATTGTGGGATTTGGAATGCATACTCATTTAATCAGGTTCTGTGTGATGGGTACTTATTGGGAAAATTAGTATAGATCATGGTGAATCAATACTAATAAACTAGTTGAACTATTATATTGAAATATAAACCAATCGAGTCCCCAATGGGGTTGAATTCGTTCAGGAGATAAACACACATTGGACTGTGTAATCTTCAGGATGGAAAATATTTGAGTGGAAGTCCGTATAGGCTTATTGTTAACAAATTGAGAAGGTTCGACTTGTTGTGACTAGAAGGATTTCTAGTTTTCGGAATAGTGTGTCGCGAGATTTATAAATCCTGTGTCAACAAACCTTGAAGCAAATAATAGTAAGTGAGCAACAGAAATTTGTTGAAACCGTGAGGGTGAATTTAAATCAAGATGCAGGGACCGAGATCTTAAGTCGAGTCTGTGGGAGAATAACTGGATCAACCATTGATTAGGATCGATAGAATGGTTCGATGAGTCTGGTTGAGGGGCGTGTTTTAATGTAAGTTGGAGCAAAGAAGTCAAAACTGAAAAGGGTGAGATCAGAAGCTTAAAGGCTGATAAAGTCTGGGATTGACCAAACCGGAGTGTGCAGTGAAAACTCTAGTAGATTTTTGCATTATAACATGTGGAAACTGAGGTGGAACTTAGAGAAACCAAAGGGCGGAACCATGAAGAAAGGAGCAAAACCATGAAGTGGTCTTAAGAAACCACTAATGGTATTCGCATAATTTATGAGCGGTAAGTTGGTTTGCAAAAAAAAAAAGTGATACATCCCAGCGTCCAACACGTCTCTTGGAGTGGTTTTTGGAAACCACCCATTTCGCATTTTTTCTGAGCATTAAAGTTATGTTCAAGAAAAAGTGCGATTCTCATCCAATCTTGAGGGAAGAAGATCCAAGGGTTTTCGCAACGGCAAGTTGCACGGACGTTAGCTCAAAGGTATGGCCCAGCGTCATTGAGGTGACAATTGTTTATTAATTATTTAATTGTGGGCCCGAATAACTAATTATGGTTGGGGTTCGAAAGAGTTTGATATATTAAATATGGGTTAATATATGTTGGCACCGAGGATTTTAGGTAAATGTGGGCTGGTGATTATATGAAGGTGTTGACCCGAAGTTATAAGGTCCAAGCATTGTTTTGAACTTCGAAGGAGTGAGGGAAAGGTTCAATTAAATTTGAACAAGAAAAGAATTTGATACGCGGACTTTTAACATGGTTTAGCCATAAGGGAATGAAAGTAAATTTCCGCATGAAGAGTAATTTATATTGGCTATTTAACCATTAATTGGAATAAATATTCCTCATCTATTTGATTTTCCAGTTTAGATAATAATATTGGGATGCATTTTTATATGCAAGAGAGTTGAAATATAGGTAAGTAGGGTACCCCGTTATCAGACTTTCTTATTTTTCTTGCTTTTCCTCCCCCTTTGACATCAATGGCAAAGGGTTGCACTTTTCCCAGTGTGGTTTCTATCTTTTCATAATACTTCTGATCTTGAGGACCTGTTGCATGCACTGCTCCATTGCTCTAGCTCTTTTGTGACAAATTTATTGACTGCTCTCCCCCTGGAATGATGCTTTCTTGACTGATACAGACTATCACTTGACTTCTGTTCTGATCCCATTCTTTGTATGTAGTCTTTACTTATATATATATATATATATCTGTGTGTGTGTGTGTGTGTGTGTGTGTGTGTGAATTTCTAATCATATCAGAGAGTAACATCTGCAAACACTACCCCTAGTTTGTCTCTTAGATATTCAAATGGTTCTTTAGCAAGAGGTTTTGTGAATATGTCTGTTTTTTGTTCCTTAGTTGGCACATATTTCAACTTCACTAATTTATGTGCTACTTGTTCTCTGAGGAAGTGGTACTTTAATGGGATGTGCTTTGTTTTTGAATGAAGTACAAGATTTTTTGATATACTTATTGCACTTGTATTGTCACATTTGATAGAAATGGGTTCATCAATGCTTACCTTCATGTCTTGGAGAGTTTGTTTCATCCACATTACTTGTGTGCAACACGCTGCTACTGCTATTTATTCTGATTTTGCTGTAGATAGAGAGATAGAAGTTTGCTTCTTGCTTAGTCATGCCACCAGACTTTTTCCCAAATAAAATGCACCTCCACTTGTGCTTTTCCTGTCATCCACACAGCTGGCCCAATCTGCATCTGTGTATGCTGTCAATGTGAAGCTTTTTCCTTTTGGATACCATAGGCCATAATGTGAAGTTCCTTGTAGATATATAAATATTCTCTTGATTGCAAGTAAATGATTTTGTTTTGGTGTTGCTTGATATCTTGCCACAAGTCCTACTACCAACATAATGTCTGGTCTAGAAGCAGTTAGGTATAGCATACTTCCTATCATGGATCTGTAAAGTTTTTGATCTACATCTGTTGATCCATCATTAGCACATAGTTTGCATCCAGTGATCATGGGAGTTGACACAGGTTTGCAGTCTTCCATTTGAAACCTTTTCAACATTTCTCTTAAGTATTTTTCTTGAGAAGTGAATATTCTTGTGTTCTTTTATTGAATTTGAAGTCCTAAATAGAAGGTGAGCTCTCCAATCATTGACATCTCAAACTTTGATTTCATTTCTTCAGAAAATCCTATTGCTAACTCATCTTTGTTGCTTCCAAACATGATGTCATCTACATACACTACTACAATTAAGAGTTCATTTTCATTAGCCTTTATGTACAAATTGTTGTCTACTCCTCCTTTCTTGAACCCTTATTTTTGCAAGTATTTGTCCAGCCTTGAATACCATGCATGAGGAGCTTGTTTCAGACCATATAAGGCTTTCTTTAATCTGCACACATAGTCATGTTTATCTGTTAATGAGAATCCTTCAGGTTGCTCCATGTAGACTTCTTCCTCTAAATATCCATTCAAGAAGGCAGACTTCACATCCATTTGATATACCTTGAAATCATGATAGCATGCAAAGGCCAAAAACATTATGATTGCTTCCATTCTGGCTACAGGGGCAAAGGTTTCATCATAATCAAGACCTTCGATTTGAGAGTATCCCTTGCATAAAAGTTTGTCTTTATTTCTGATTACCAGACCTTTTTCATTCATCTTATTCTTGAATATCCATTTTGTGCCAATGACATTTTTCCTAGTGGGTCTTGGAATTAATTCCCAGGTATTTTTCTTCTCAATTTGGTCTAGTTCTTCATTCATAGCATTTACCTAGTTTTTGTCTTTGTTGGATTCTTCGAACTTCTTAGGCTCTATTTGAGATAGCATGGCTAGGTATACTTCTTCTGTCTGTTCAGCGAGCTATCTTCTTGTCTGGACTCCCACACTCTTGTCCCCAATGATTTGATCTTCTGGATGGTTCTTTTGAGAGTGTCTTGAGGGACCTTTTGAGTTTAATTCAATATCTTTTGTTGTCTTTCTATGTTCATCATTATCTTGGTTCTCAGCTTCATGATCATCTGGAGGATTGGCGCAACTTGTGCTTCTTGTTCTGTTTGGTAGATCTTCGTCAAATCTTACATCAATGCTTTCCACAATTTTGTGCAGTATTTTTTTGTAGCACCTGTAACCCTTACTCTTGGATGCATATCCTAAAAATATTCCTTCATCAGCTCTTGCATCAAAATTCCCCATTTTTTCATCGTTATTTTTTATGAAACACTTGCTTCCAAAGACTCTAAAGTGCTTGATTGATGCTAGTTTACCATGCCATAATTCGTAAGGAGTCTTGTCACAATTTGGTCTTAGATGAGCTTTGTTGAGAATGTGAACAGCTGTGTGTACTGCTTCTGCCTAGTAGGTTTGGGGAATGTTACTTTCTTGCATCATAGCTCTAGAAATCTATTGTACTGACCTGTTTTGCCTCTCTGCCACTCCATTATGTTGAGGTGTACCTGCAATTGTAAACTGTTGTTTTATCCCATGCTCATTGCACAGGTCTGCAAAATCATAGTCTATGAATTCACCTCCTCTGTCTGATCTGATGCACTTTAGCTTGCATCATGTTTGATTGTCTGCCAATGCCTTGAATATCTTGAATTTCTCAAGTGCTTCAGATTTATATTTGAGAAATTATACCCACGTCAATCTGGAAAAATCATCTATTATCAGCATGAAATAAGATTCTCCGCTTGGTACTTTAGTTCATGAAGGTCCACATAGGTCCATGTGTACAAGCTGAAGAGGTCGACTTGTAGATAGTATCTTTTTGGTCTTGAAAGATATGAAGGTCTGTTTGCCCAATTGGCAAGATTTACATATGGTATTTGAAGGATTCTTTATTTCTGGCATATATCTGACTGCATTCTTCTTGCTTAGACTGATGATGTGGTCAAAGTTTAGGTGTCCCAATCTTCTATGCCATAACCATGATTCATCAAGTTTTCTTATGTGGCATGCTTCATTCTCTTCTTTCACTATATAGAAATTACTTTATGTTTGAACACCTTTTATCAAGGTCTTTCCTGTGGTGCTCGATCTTAATTCACAGTCTTGGGCTCTAAAAAGGACCTTATAGCCTTTATCACACATTTGACTAATGCTTAGCAGATTGGCTTTCAGCCCATCCAGAAATAGTACATCTTGATCTTTTCCTCTTCCATTATTCAGATTGATTGAGCATTTTCCTTTGATTTTCCCTGCTTTATCATTGCCGAATGTTACATTCCCAGATTTCTTTTCATCAAAGGTTACAAACTTGCTTTGATCTCCAGTCATATGCTTTGAACATCCACTGTCCAAATACCATTGGCTTTTTTGATCTTGGGCTATTAGAGCCAGGTCACAGTTATTCAACTTCTTTTTCCACTATAGGTAGCTATTTTTTTGGCACTTTTTCTGAGAAGATGGACCACATTCTTTTAGAGGACATTTGGAAGACATGTGTCCGATTTGATGGCATACAAAGCATTTGATTATATTTTTAAATGGATTATGTGTACGAGTGAACTCTCCATTGTTCATAAATCTCCTTAGGGTTTTAAGCATTAGTATTTTTCCATACATTCTACACTCCATGGCTTTATGGCCAAACCCCTTACAACAAAAACAATACCCATGGAAATGATTAGTGTACCTGGTGTAGGGTTTTCTTCTCCATTTGTTTGCTTGAGGTAGTCTTTTCAATTTTTTCATATTTTGCTGGTTGTAATCGATTATATTTGTCTGACAGTATGCAGCAATATGTCCCAGTTTGTGGCAGGAAAAACAAGTGATATTTCTCATAAGAGGAAAGAATCTCCTTTGAGATCTTCCGAACTTGTTCAATTGATCTTCAGGAACAATTGAGCTTTTTGCTACTGCTTGCTTCTTCCTCTCATTCTTTGTCTCTTGATGTTGCTTCTTGTTTCTGTTTGTTTCATCACACATCAAGTTCTTGCTAGATTCTGCTTCTGTGGTTCCTTTTTGAGCTGTTTCATTATCCTTTACAGCTTTTACAAAAATGATATTCTTGTTATCTTGTACCTTAGACTTACTGGTTTCTCCTTCATATCCTATCCCAACCTTTATGAGAGGAGACCTTTGAGAATTTAGAATCTTATCTAATTGTTTAGTGCTTATCATTCGAGGAGTGTGCATTGACAATTCCCTTTGGGTGTGTTCTAGTTTCTTTCTTAGGCATACCACTTCTTCTTCCAATTTATCTTGCTCCTGATGTTTATCTTTAATTTTTTTTAGTAGAATGTCTTCCACCTTCTTAGCTTCTTCAAGTTCTACTTTCAATTGAATGAAGTCTTCTGAATTTGGTACCTCTTTTACATATTTGAGGATAATGTCTTTCTGTTTTCTGCACTTTAGTTTAAGTCTGTCTATTTCTTCCAGGGAACTTTTTAGCTCCCCCTCAAGATCTACCTCACCTTCTTCCTCATCTTCTAGAAGGAATCCTTCAGACTTGTCCTTGGACATCAACACAAATTCAGAGGTTCCTTCTTCATTTGAGGATTCATCTGAGTTTTCAAATGCACTGCTATCTTGCTGAGCATAAAGTGATTTTCTGTTGAATCTCTTCCCTTTCTGCCAGTTATTTGTTTTAGTTTTCTATGTCTCTTGAGTCTGATTCTTTTTTCTTGTAATCACACTTTGAAGCATAGTACCCAACTCTTCCACAGTTAAAGCATTTAAATGGAAGCTTACCTTTATACTTACCTGAGCCTCTATCCAATCTTCTAACAAATTTGGCCTCTTCTTCATCAGAGCAGGAGTATGTATCTTCCTTTTCTTCTTTTCTCTTCTCAGCCTTAAAGGCTGCCTCCCTCACGTTTTACTTCCTCTGTGGAAGTCTCATCTCATAGGCTATTAAGTTTCCAAGTAATTGGTTCATGGTAAAAGTTTCCCAATCGGCTGTTTCTTCTATGGCATAAACCTTGGGATTAAAAATGGATGGTAAAGATCTCAATATCTTTTGAACAATTATAGATTATCTAATGGTTTCTCCTAGAGATTTAATATTATTCACAATTTATGCAACCTTTAAGAAGAAGTTGGCAACATATTCTTCTTCATTCATTTTTATATTTTCAAATTGAGCTCGATATACTTGTAGTTTGGCCATCTTCACCTTTTTATCTCCCTCATGGATACTTTCTAGTGTATCCCATATTTCTTTGGCAGTCTTGTTGTGCATTACTTTGATAAATTTTGCCTCACACAGACCACTTAAGAGAGCATTCATGCCTTTTGCATTAGCTATAAAATCTTGTTTGGCTTCTTTCTCTGTGTCAGAATCCTTTGGGGCATATCCCAAATCCACAATAGCCCAAAATTCTATTCCTAGAGACATTATGTATGTCCTCATTCTTATTTTCCATAAGGAATAATTTGTGCCAGTAAACAAAGGGGCTTTATTTGTTGAGCATCCTTCTAGACTAGCCATCTTGGGGACCTACGATCTTTCTTCCAGTTGATAAATTGATACAGAAGGAACCTAGCTCTGATACCAATTGTTGAACCCTTGGTTGAACTGGGGGGTGAATCATTTTAATGCAGCCATGGTCTTGTAAAAATTTCTTTTACACTTATTTACATCTTCATTTCATGATCAACTTAATATACAATGGAACAACAATCTTAATAAGTGGGCAGTAGGTATTAAGAAGATTAAATACAGAATATCAACATATAATCATCATGCACATAGACAATAGATATAAGTGGAAACCCATAAGGGAGAAAACTAAATATTATTATTGTTGTGATGCAAAAGCAAGCTCCAACTCCCTCTCACCACTGATTTTTTGTAGGCTCCAACCTACAGGAGACTACTACTTCAATTCTGCAAGCTACAACTTGCAAGGAAGCTCCAACTCCCATCTATTTTCTACAGGCTACAACCTACAAGAGGTTCCTACCTCAGCCAGCTACAACTTGAAATGGAAGCACCAACTTCCTCAATGTACAATAAAATCATATGCTGATTTACCTGGATATTAGCTCAGTTTTTCTCTGTCTTTATTGTTGTCCTTCCAACCTTCAAATTTGCTTTATATCATCTCTGGATCTTCACAAATGTTGTCTTTTCTCCTTCTTCTTCTTACATTCTCTCACCTCTTTCTCCATTCTCTCACACCTTATGCATATGTTAGTAACATTATTTATAGAGATCACCTCATAACTGTTTGCATTCTACAGGGAATTCGAAATAAACAGGTATGACTCTTTGCCTTCCACCTTCTCATTTTCTTGTCTAGCACATTCAGAATAATATAACAGAATGTATACATTTGTGTATTATGGTGGAGTTTTGCTTTGCCTACGAAGACTTGCCTTTGCATCACAAACAATATAAATTCAATGATACATTTACAGTTACAATCAAACATTTACTCAGCACTTTCAATTTCTTAGCTTTGCTAAGCATTTGTCCTCTTCTTCTTGCTATCCTTTTGTCTTTTCTATTATGCCGTTATATTCCAGCTCTACTGCATAACTTCCCTGTTTCTTTCGTTACCTGTGTCTTTTGTGTTGTGTTCACCCTTTTCATCTACCTATGCTGTCGCACCATTGTCTTGCACGAGTTCCTATTATGCGTTCATTCCATTCCTTTGTGACATGTAGAGTATGGCCCAAATACTATTTCCTTTATGCCCGCGATCGATTACAAATCTAGACTTTAGTCATCATACATAAATTTAAAACGATCAATAGTGTAAACATTATACTATGGCGCATTTAACATATACGAAACAAGGGCTTACAGGGTCCCACACCAAACTTTAATTCCTTTAGGTTTTAGCTTTGAAATATATCGCATCCGCTTTCTATCACATTTCGGTGTTTCAATCGTTCTTTGATATATGGCTCTTTTGATCTCCGATGTGATTTACAAAGGGAAAATCCATACTCCTGGACCTGAAAAATTTTAGGCTTCAGCTTCGATCTGCATCGCATCCACTCTCTTTATCACACTTCGGCGATTCCAGTTATCCCAGGTGCCTTCGTCCATCAGATCTCACGATATGTGATATGCGATGGGTCCCACTTGAATTTATCACTACTTTGCATCGCAACTTCTATAACTTGCAAATTCTTATCACATAAGCATTGCCGATTGCGATATGCGATGGTAATATCGCATCACTACTTCGCATCACATCGCATCGGCACTTCGCGGTATGCGATGAACTTCACATCGCCAATGTGTGATATTGCGTTGTGCCGCCATGTGTCCCTTCGCATCGCAACTTTGCATCACCACTTCACGGTATGCAATGAACTTTTCATCGAAGATGTACAATATTGTGTTGTGCCGCCACGTGTCCCTTCGCATTTCCACATCACATCGCATCGCATCACATTGCTCTTGCTTCTGATTTATGATATGTTTTCTGTTGATGCGATCATCATCGTTGATCTGTCTAGATCTACAGTCCTTGTTGTTGCTGGCACTTTTGATTAATACTCAAGCGCTAGCATAATATCATCTCTGCTTATGATTCTCAACTCTATGGTTTAAACCCCAAATGAACCATATAAATATTTATGAGCCCACAACTTTATTTCAACGTACCTTTTACACCATCGATCTAATCTCTCATATATCCGATGACTATCGCATAACAACAATACATGACCTTTAATTTTTCAATCTCACGCGAAATAGCCGGTTTTTTGTTGCTACATGTCAACTCCTTAATGCTATCGCGTTCATTTCAAATTTTACCACTTACCACTCTAAAGCTGCACAAAAACCCATTTTCTGGTTTTTGAAACTGTCTTCACTGTTCCATCTCTACTATTGATTCATGGTTCCATACTCCATTGACCAAGGTTTCCCTCACTTGTCCTTTCCAAACTTCTGGTTCCGTTATAACTCCACACAAATACAATTCATCTACTGTGCCATTCTGCTTCCTCTAGTCCACTATGCCATGAATTATAGGTTCTTCTCTCAACAAGTTCATTCAGGTTCACCACTTATCTTGTGATGAATCTTATCCATTCATTTCTTGCCATTGTTGTTGCGATCTAATCGTGACCGTCCATTCACCTCACTTGGAATTTGTTTGCCTTAGTCTATTTTCCGTTTCTTTACGCTCTCCCGCTCTATGACACCGGTCCCTCCACGCTACTCCTCCTAAGCTTGTTCTTTATTCTAAGTGCACTAATATCTCTTGAGATTGTTTTGCTGCCTTTGCTCCTTTTCTTCCTTAGCTGCTTCTCTGTTGCCTCTACTTCTTTCTATTGCCTCTCTACATTCATTTTTTCTCTGCTTTTGTTGTTCCTATGCCTCTCTTTTATGCTTTCTTACTGCATTATTGCATGATCTGCTCCTTTGCCTTATTGTTGGTTCTTCTCTGCTCCTTTGCCTTAGTGGTAGTTCAGGTGCTGCTCCTTTGTGCTCCTTTTCCATTAATGACAATATTTCCAACATAATCGCCCTCCATGGAGTAGGCCAACCTGTATGTTATGTAGTGCACATAACCATTTGGTCGCCAAATTCCCAGAACTAGAATCGCTACGCGGATGGTATCCAATCACATCACCAGCCCAGAGGGAAGGGAATACACAAGTAAGACATTCTTGTCTAGTATGTCAAGGCAACCTTCATGCTCAAAAGTGTACTTATATCCCTCAAGTGCGCCCGCTAATAGACATCATACGTTCATTAGAAACACATCACCAAGATATAATCTATCCAAAGCCAAGAGAACCTAATGTAAGGCAGACTACCTCCAGGTAGCCTACCCCCTATCAATGCCAAAGCATTGGGCGAGCCAAAAAGATGCACCGTCCTAGCAGGTCCCATGTCCAGCTATGGACAACATGCGGGCTATGTGATAAAATTGACCACCAAGTCAATCAATGTAAGGAAATGAAGAACCTTACAAATAGCCTTCATAGGGCCACCCCCATCCCCTATATCAATCTCTCTAATCAAGACAAGATCACACACTTCTATTGGAGGATTTTCTCATAATTCCACCATACAATGAATTGTGAGTACCTCTCGAGGCTAAGAGTGGCCAGAGCAGTGTTAATTATAGCACCCCAAAGGAGCTTGACCTCCCAAAACCAAAAAATCAGAAATGGCAACAACATAACCATTCCCCCATGCCTGATCCTTTCTGAGCATCCACTTCAGGGACAAAGAGTAGCGCTGGTTCTCATACCATCTACTTTGTAAGGACCGTGGTACCATGCACCATTTGCACTAGTCATAACCATGAAATAGAGGCATACCCCTTAATGGAAACATTTAAGTGCCTCTGCAAGATGCACAGTTTCCAAATCCAGGAAAGTGTAAGTAACTCTTGGTACGCCTCATGAGGAACCTATACTTTCTCTCATGCAAGCCACAACAATGGAAATTCCTCCCCCACCCAATGCCGATGACACAAAACATCACATATGATTCATCTCTTAGTGCATAGGAACCATGACTTGTGTTGTATGCTCATCATCCATAGGTGTCGAGACCGCTGCAACTACGAGAGTAATTGTACCAACGACGGTGCAAACCCAATCAATCTACACCCTGTCGACCACGTCTGGTTCCAATGCATCGACTATGGAATCTTATTAATGTTTTTCGACTAGATCCGTTAGGACTAAACCACCTCCTCACGACCTTACGCAAACTAAATCCCCCTTAGGATATTTGTTTCACTCAAATGAGGATATTCTGGAGGCCATGATCGAACTAGATTATCCGTGGGATGCAATGCATCACTGCTCGTTTTTTCTTCATGAAAAAATGTTCGACCCTAAAAATCCAGGAAACCAAGAGATATACGCAATCGAGTCAAAATATTTCCTTCCATCTAGGAAATTTGATTGGTTCAAAAATCTCAATCCGATGCCTCATGCGTTCGAAGAAGGGAACATGTCTAACATTTCTCCAACCATCAAGGTGAATATCTCCCGAAATCCTGAGAAAGTCGAAGAAATCTCGCTGAGGCAGCATGTTCCCCAGAAGAAGTAACCTCTTACACACACTTGTTGCAAGAGTATAGAAACATCTTCGCATGGAACTACTCATAAATGATGGGTCTTAGTCCCACTATATTAGAACACCATATTGACACCTAACCTGACGTACCACCGATATGCCAGAAACAACGTCAATTTCACCCATGCAAGGAAAAAGAAATTAAATAAGAAATCAATAAGCTCCACAAAGTCATGCTTATCTACTCGATAACTTACACATCATGGGTTTCCAACCCTGTTCCCATCATGAAAAAATAGGGCACCATTCGTGTCTGTATTGGTTTTCGAGATTCGAACAAATCTTGTGCAAAGGAAAAATACCCTACCCTATTCATCGACCAAGTCATCAGTGCTTGCACGGGACATGAGGCCCTCTTCTTCATGGATGGATTCTCTGGGTATAACAAAATCCAAATTTGGCATACCGATCAGTACAAGACTGCATTCACCACCCCGTGGGGCACATTCGCATACTAGGTTATACCATTTGGTCTTAAAAATGATGGAGCCACTTTTTAGCAGGCCATGAAATATATCTTTCATGACCTAGCCCACCTTATCCACCCCTACTTGGATGAACTCACCATTCGATCCAAGAATTGATCTGATCATCTCAAAGATCTGCAACTAGTATTCCAAAGATGTCAGCAATACAACCTACTCTTGAATCCCCTCAAGTGCATCTTTTGTGTCACTGCAGGTCAACTTCTAGGTTTTATTATGTCCCAACAAGGGATTAGAGTGGACTCCCTCAAGGTACAACCCATTAAATAGGTAGCACCACCTCGAACCCTCAAACAACTCCAAATCTTGCAGGGAAAAGAAAATTTTCTAAGATGCTTCATCCCAGATTACGCCGCTTGCGCTTAGGGATTCCTACACCTCCTCTGTCAGGATATCCAATTCAAATGGGATGATCAAGCCCAACAATCATTCAAGATATGAAAGATTCATTATCTTCAGCACCATTAATCATTCCACCAAACTACAACAAAGATTACACCCTGTATCTGTCAGCGTCCAAAACCGCTTTGGCCGAGGTGTTAATCCAAGAGGGCCCCAATGGTAAGCAACACATAATTTATTACGTCATTAAAAACTTATCAGGCCCCAAATTAAGGTATGAGCCTAAAGAGAAAACCTCCCTAGCATTCATTCACGGAGTCCAAAAGCTTCGGCACTTGTATCAACCCCATGAGATACTTGTTGACCCATCGTTTGATGAGCCATAAATAAACTCATTGGATAGTTATATTAGCAAGATTTTGACTTAGATTTTAGCTCCCCCAAAAGAAAGAAAGCTTTAATTTTAGTTGAGTTCATCACTGGCCTCCCAAGTCAGACCAAATGATCAGCAGTCAATGACTCACTACCAAATGAACATCTCTTCTTAGTGACGACTGATGACCCTTGGTACAAAGATATACTCTTATTCCTACAAACCCAAAAGTTCAAACCAAAGCTCGTAGGTGACGACCATAGGAACATACACCACCAGGCCCCCTGATACCTCTTCAAGGGAGATATTGTTTATTGGCATGGCATCGACATAATTCTATGTTGATGCCTTACTCACGATGAAGTTGAGCAAGCCCTTAATGACTGTCATAGTGGATCTTGTGGTGGCCACCTCTCCAGAATGTCTACCGCCCAAAAAGTTCTGTGAGCAAGATATTTTTTTCCCACCTGTTTTTGTGACTGCATCTCATCAATCAAAAGGTGCGATCGATGTCAACGATTCACTCACAAAGCAAGAGCACCTCCCACTACCCTGAACCCGGTCATTGTAGATGGTTCCTTCTGCAAATGGGGGATTGACTTCATGGCTTGAAACTTCATTTCATATAGAAACCACAAATACATTATTGTCACCCTTGAATATTTCACCAAATGGGCAAAGGCCATGCCCACATACGACAACAAGGAAGAAACTGTTACACGATTTTTTTTCAACCAAGTCATCGCCCGGTTCGGTGTACCAAAAGAGTTAGTCTTTGACCATGGGAAAAAATCTGAAAATGAAATTTTCTAGGAACTGTCTCACCACCTAAGATTCACATATGAATTTTCTTCACCATAATACCCTCATTCCAATGGACAGGTAGAAGCTGTGAACAAAGTGCTCTAAAAAATGTTACAACATATGGTGAATAACCATAGAGAAACTGGCACTGCATGGTTTTTTCCGCCCTGTGGGCATGCCACATGGAAGTGAAAAACTCAACTGGGTTCACAATATTCCAGTTGGTGTATGGGGTTGAAGCCTTGATTCCCATATAGCACGAAATCCCAAACTTACATGCCGCCCTCAAACTCCTCAATGATACCCAGCCTCTAGAGCAATGCTTGGTGCAACTAGAACTTGTCGAAGAAATTGACGACAGTCACTCCAACATAACGAGGCCCATAAAAATTGGTTAAAAGCATCATTCGGTAACAAAAAAAACCCTCACTCATTTACCAAGGGATATTTAGTCCTCCGCTATGATGTAGCGAAAGAAGCCCTAGGGCCCGAGATAATCTGGATAAATTTCGGTACCCTTCAAACCAAGACCTTTTACTTCAGCTGATATGTTATATTTGAATTTAATCAAAGCATTAATGAACATAAATTAACATCTGTATGCTATAAAGAAGAGGAGCATAACAAGCATTATCAAGATAAGAGATTAATAACGGATTTTGTCTAGGAGGGACTACGTCTCCAGGCCTCAGTGTCAAGATGGTGTAGGCCGCTACATTAAGTGCTGGAAAGAGTGATGATGTACATGGATGGTGTTTTCTTTTTCATACAATGAAAATTCCCTCACGCAAGAGTGGTTGTGAAAGAAGCCCTAGGGCCCAGGATAATTTGGGTAAATTTTGGTACCCTTCAAACCAAGACCTTTTACTTTAGCTAATGTGTTAGATTTCAATTTAATCAAAGCACTAATGAACATAAATTAACATATGTATGCTATAAAGAATAGGAACATAACAAGCATTAGTAATATAAGAGATTAATAAAGGAGTTTGTCTAGGAGGGACTACGTGTAATATCCCCAATGGGAAATAGACAGTAATACACAGAAATACAAACATGCAAATATATAGGAAAAATGTCAGAACTAGAGTATAGAGCAAGTACACATAAAAATGCCAGAAATGCTAAGCCATTTTATTAATCTGAGGATATAATGAGATACAATGGATAATCAGAATAAATGCAGCTATCCTTGCTCAAGGCAAGTGAAGAACCCTCTCAGAAAAACAGGAAATGGCTGCTACAAGAAACTGCATCCCAGTTGCTGGAAGAAACTGCCGTAAACTGCTGCTGCTGGAATGAACTGAAGCTAGGGGCTGACCCCCTTGCCGGAATGAGCTGAAAATCGGCAGACCACCTGAACTCACCACCCCGGACAAAACCCAGAAACCATATGCGAAACGGACCACCTCCGAAAATCACCCCAGAAACCCTCCTCCTAGAAAAACGTTGTCCCTCCAGGCCCAGCGCAGACACCAACTAAAATAGACTGAAATGGGGCCAAAAATACTCAAGAAACTCACCAAATGATAAACGCTGAACCTCCACACTGGAATAGGCCTGAATCTCCTACAGAAATCTCTACCATTGAGCAGCTCCAACTCAAACTGCGTCCTCCCTCCAAGGACTGCGCAGTCACCCAATGAAGCTCAGCTCCTCAGCAAAACTCCCAAACAAAACACCTGAAAATCTCCTGCTAAAGACTGAAGAAAAAACTTGCCCGAGCAGGCACTTGAAGTCCCCCGGGGCCAATGGTGAGATCTCCGACCAGAGACACTCAGTCACACTAAACAGTGCTGCAGACCGACTAAACAGCCAGCATGCTCAAGTAGACAGAAGTCTAGCTCAATATCATCAAAAATATCAATAATACCCAAATGAGATAGCTCTCCCTCCTTTTATAACGCTGGCCCTCCTCAAAACCCTACGTGGTCCCTCTCTCTCCCACGTGCTCCTCATGGGCCTGTGCAGAAGCTTCTAGAGGCTACATGAGCCTCCTCTCATACATGGTGTGGACCCCCAAGGCTCCCCCTTAAGTTATAACATTGCATCTACTAGGGAAACACTTTATTTTATTTAAGTGAGTTAGCCCCCCTTTCCTCACTTTTATTTATTAATTAACTATAGGCGGCAAAACTATACAAAAATCAAATATTCCAATTAGCGGTGCTAATTAGGAATATTACTAAGCCCCTTAAAAATGTTGTCATTCTCAAGAAACTCAAGGTGATGGATGACTGAAATCTCCATACTCGCTTCTCCCAAGTGGCATCCGATCCAAGAAAATGTTTGTCTCACAACGTCGAATGTTTACCTGAATGATGCTCCCCATGACACTCAAAACAAGCCAGTCCCATCAAAACTCTTCAGCTCCCATCACCCTGATACGAAGGGATATCTCAATGCCAGGATCCCAAACTGGCCTCTCACAGTACCAGTCAACCAATAATTCCCCCAGATCCCATCGCCACCATGGCAAATAATCGCCCAAGTCCCACGGCTCGGACTGTGCACTGCCTCTGGCTATGACTAATGCTCTAAGAGGTGAAGACCACCAATAAGCCTCAATTCTCCTGGGCTCCTGTTGCGTTGTACCTATAGCTGCATATGCTACCCCTCCAACTGCATACCAACTCATCACCTCTCTCCGATCCAAGTCATGACTCAATCCCATGCTAATCCTGCTCTCTTGAAATTGGGAAGGAGTCCTGAAGTAACGACAACTGGTGCCCTCCTGCTGACTGGGATCTGTAACATCTATTATATCCAAGGGCCCCTGCTCCACTGTGCTCCCTACGAAGAATGTCGTACCATCAAGAGGGTACCAACTCATGATCTCCCGCCAGTCCATCTGGGAGGAAGAATCTGATGTAGCAACAACAACTGCATGTGGAACATGCCTGGAAGGTTGCCACCAACCCGTAATCATCTCCCACTGCCAAACTATCACATCTACCTCCAACATCTCCAGAGGATATGGATCTGTAGCTGCTGTCACGGTACTCGGTGTCTGTGCATCTGACTGCTCCACCTCAAAGGATGACCCCAATGCTAGCCACATATCCATCATAGGCTCAATGTGGGCACCCATCTGGACCTCACCTAAGGAAATGTCATGCCTGATGTCCCTAGTATCCTCCTCTGCTGATTCAGGCTCCATCATGTGCTGCTCTAGCTGACGCGTCACAAGTGACTCATCACCCAGAGTATCTCCTATACAGTCCCCTGACTGTTCACCCTGCACACTGTAATACAGCTACAATCTACTGTCATCATACCTGCATGACTGCTCTTGCTCCACAGAAGCAACCTCAACTGATCCTATGGACTCATATGAAAGAGAGTCCTCACCCTAGCATACAGAAGGAGTGCCCTCCTGTTCTACCTCCGCCACCTCATCTGCATTGAATATGCCATCCACCCTCTCGATGAAGTGTCGACACAATGTCTGGAGTCCAGACGCATGCTGGGATGCTACCTCTGCTGAACCCAATATCCTCTACTCATGCATGATCTCAGCATGCCCTGAGGGAAAAATGATGCATGTCTCCCTCATGACCTGTTCCCCAAGCGTAGGCTCAGCAATGACTAATGTGCCACCACTGTAGAGGATCATCTCATCCCCTAAACTGTGGCTGTCAACTAGCGTACTGACCCAGTGCCACTGCTGAGAAGTCTCTCGCCTAGTGTGCTGAGGGCCATCCAAATATCCTGGGTGTGCCTCACAGACCCTGCTGCTCATGCCCAAAGTGCCAAAGGACAACAACAAAATCAGTTGTTCCCATGAGTGATGTAGAAGAGTGTCGGATGTGTGAGTCCCCACAAATACCATCAAGTATCACTCCTCTGTCTCCTCATCGATCTTGGGTGAAATACCCCCAAAGGTAAGCCCAGTGTCCCTGTCTGTGAGTCTCCCTGGATGCAATACTCTAAGACCCTGTTGTGCCGCACCGTACGCCCTCGCAAGCCACCGGTCATCCATGTACTCCTCAACATGCCACTGCACACTAAGGCATACCCCTGAATACTGCTGGATACCCCATGCTACTACTGTACCACCCTGTACCGTCTCGTGCCCTGACTGTGTCCAGGAATCTGTCACTCCCCGCGTGCTCTCAATGTGATGTAGGGCACTCCTACTCCACAATGCAGTCCCACACACTACGGTACACCACCATGTAGCTCCATGTCTACTAGTAGTCGACTGATCACTGCTAGAGGCTCCCACACATCCATGGATGTGATGTCCTAGAGCTGTGCCTCTACATATCGGACTACCACCAATCGGTATCGTCATGTCCACCGTCGCATCACTATACCCGCCGACAAATGGATCATCACTGCAAATCTTCCTCGAGGGGTCCGAGAAGTGAATCTCCGTATGGGTCAGTAGTGTTACCACCACTGCTCGGCTCCGCTGCGTCCTCTGTGCCCCACACAAAGGTGAAGAATCCTTGGCCCCATACAAGGTGCCATCTGGTGGCCTGCCAATGCCACCTCCTCCGACAAGCTCCTGCCAAGGTGTGCTGACCACCCCGTGATCTCGTGTATGAATGTCATGCCAAGACAACCTAGGGAGTCTGCCCATAAACTGGTTGGCCACTGGAACTGACCGAAACTGCACATGCTCTACTACTAGGCCAACTGTACTCTCCAAGACATAGTCAGCCGACCTGCCTGGGAAACGATAGGTGATCCCACCTAGATCCCAATGCCAATCTGGGGTTCCTGTATTCCCCATGCATAGAAAATCCTGCTGAGCTACACTCGGATCCTTCACTATCTCCATAGCCCGCTCCACCGAGTACCAACTAAGAATCTCTTGCCATCCAACCTCAACATGTGGATGTTGTACCCGCTGTGAAAGTTGCGAGGTCTGCTATCCCGCTGGAGCTGGACAAAGTCTCTGAACGAGAGAGCCTCCATGAACTCCTGCCCGTATGCCTGGTACTCTGCAAAATAGTCACCCATGTCGCCCGGCTCTGGCTCTCGCTGTGCTGCTGCCCCTGTGTCCTCTGCTAGGAAGGTAGGCATGGTGGATCGCGTGGGTGCTGGAATATCCCTCTGTGCTCCCCTCTGTGCTCCTGCCCCTGTGTCCTCTGCTAAGAATGTGGGCATAGTGGATCGCATGGGTGCATGCGATGCCATGATGGGGATAGCATCATGCACCGGCACATGATGGGACGTACCCGATCCCTCGCTGATCTGAAAACTAGCCTCCAACACAGTGAGTCTCTGTGACACATCCTACATGTGTTGTAGGAGCGTATCACTAAATCTCCTCGCATCATCACCACCTGCCATTGGCACTTTCTGCTATGTGCCTACAGGCTCCTCAGAAACTGCACGACTGCTGCAAAACCATACTACTACTTGACTTCAACCTCCGATTTACCCACTGAAAACTACTCAGAGAATTCTAGGAATTTGGGAAGGTGATCCTTGCCCAAAACCCAGAAAAACCCAGAAACGTTTCTTCTAATTCCAACCTTCAAAATTTGACCCTTTATATTTTGGCCCTCTTTCCAATTTCGTTTTTGTTACTGCAACTGCTATTGCTCTCCAAAATTCCAACAAACCTCTGTATGACCTCTTTCCCGATGTCATAGACCACAGGCTGAGCCAGAACTATGCTCTGATACCACTGTAATATCCCCAACGGGAAATAGACAGTAATACACAGAAATACAAACATGCAAATATATAGGAAAAATGCCGGAACTAGAATATAGAGCAAGTACACATAAAAATGCCAGAAATGCTAAGCCATTTTATTAATCTGAGGATATAATGAGATACAATGGATAATCAGAATAAATGCACCTATCCTTGCTCAAGGCAAGTGAAGAACCCTCTCAGAAAAACAAGAAATGGTTGCTACAAGAAACTGCATCCCAGCTGCTGGAAGAAACTGCCGTAAACTGCTGCTGCTGGAATGAACTGAAGCTAGGGGCTGACCCCCTTGCCGGAATGAGATGAAAATCGGCAGACCACCTGAACTCACCACCCCGGACAAAACACAGAAACCATATGTGAAACGGACCACCTCCGAAAATCACCCCAGAAACCCTCCTCCTAGAAAAACGTTGTCCCTCTAGGCCCAGCGCAGACACCAACTGAAATAGACTGAAATGGGGCCACAACTCCTCAGGAAACTCACCAAATGATAAACGCTGAACCTCCACACCGGAATAGGCGTGAATCTCCTGCAGAAATCTCTACCACTGAGCAGCTCCAACTCAAATTGCGTCCTCCCTCCAAGGACTGCGCAGTCACCCAATGAAGCTCAGCTCCTCAGCAAAACTCCCAATCAAAACACCTGCAAATCTCCTGCTAAAGACTGAAGAAAAACCTTGCCCGAGCAGGCACTCGAAGTCCCCCGGGGCTAAGGGTGAGATCTCTGACCGGAGACACTCAGTCACACTAAACAGTGTTGTAGACCGACTAAACAGCCAGCGTGCTCAAGTAGACAGAAGTCTAGCTCAATATCATCAACAATATCAATAATACCCAAATGAGATAGCTCTCCCTCCTTTATAATGTCAACGTTTTCCTCAAAACTCACGTGGTCCCTCTCTCTCTCCGAATGGGCTCTCATGGGCCTCGGTGCGTTCACCACCTTTCTCTACGTGAGCCTCCTCTCATGGCTGTGACCCCTGCTGCCCCCCTACTGCCAACGTTGCATCTACTAGGTAAAAAAACCCCCTTTCCTCACTTTTATTTATTAATTAACTATAGGCGGCAAAACTATACAAAAATCAAATATTCCAATTAGCGGTGCTAATTAGGAATATTACACTACGTCTCCAGGCCTCGATGTCAAGATGGTGTAGGCCGCTACATTAATTGTTGGAAAGAGTGATGATGTACATGGATGGTGTTTTCTCTATCATACAATAAAAATTCCCTCACGTAGGAGTGGTTGGACATCTCCACGAGATGTTCCACTACAAGAACTCTCATTCACAAAAAGTACTACTATCAGTATGAAAATAACTCGCACATAATGACTAGGAGTATCCCGCCAGCATGGCAATAAAGGGATCTCAATCAAACATACATGTGACAATGAGTATCCCGCCAACATGGCAGAAAATGGATCTCAACATAATACAAGTCCATGATATAAATTACATCTCACATCAAGAAAAAAACAAGATCCCACACCCAACATAATTAGGGATCTAAACAACACAATGCATCTCATAGAAAAAATAAGTACATAATCACACTGCATATACCTCACATTCTGGAGCTATCTAAAGAAAAGGATGGTAAACTGTTGGATCTAGTTGTACCATCAATCTCATGGCATCGAATACCCTGAAGATGACTGCTCACACATTGAATGCTGACACTTGCAACCCCACTTTGAAAAGTGGCTGAAAATGATAAGGCTCGGATGGAAAATATGACTGCACTGTTGAACTCATGTCGCTGAGCGCTGTAGGATCAACTATCAATTTGCTGAATTTTGACAAAGTGAAAATATGGGCCTTAAGGAATCTTTTAGATTCCACCTAGATTCCTCAAAGATGCTGCTCCACGGGGAGTCTAGAAATATGAAACTCAAAACAGGAATTTGATCTCACCATTGAGATTATTGCGAAATTATTATAAGAATGAGTATAAGATTGACCTCATTTTGATACCAGTGAATTTCAGCCTTTAAATAGTCTAAATATTCCCTCAATATTCCCTCAAGATTCTTGAAGATTCTCCTCTATAGGGAATCTGCAAAACCGTTGCTCAAAAGGAAAATCTGGGCACACCATCGCACTCCCTACAAAATTCTAGTTAAAATGCATATAAATTTTAATACATTTTGAAAATTTTACCTCCTTGGGATCAAAATATTCCCTTCGTATGAAACAAATTCCCTCGAACTGCGTGTTCGTCTACACTCTGACCTAGCCTGCTCTTTGTTCACGGCCCCATTGGCCTCCCTGTGCTCTCTTCTCTCATGTACTCTCCATCATTCTCCATGGTTTCCTTGAACCATTTGAATGGCATTTTATAATAAAGTGTGAGAATGAATAATACAGAGTGTGAGGTTGGCATAATCATATTAACATAGTTTTTGTTGGGAGGTTTTGAGTTCAAATCCCATTGATTCCAAATATTGTTTTAAAACCCAATTTTAGTTTTAATATAGTTTTTTCAAACTATATAATATATGGAATTTGTATCTCCATAGTGTAACGACTCCCAAAAGAAAAAATGGAGGTTTTGTTTAATATGGAATTTAACCATATTTAATATGATTTTTGTTACATAACAATTTACCATATTTTAATTTATTTTAATTGTTTAATAACTATATTAAATATACTGTCATTTTTCTTAATGATTTTTTTTGTTTTTATGTGGGAAATTAAATATCACTTTGTTTTGTCTTTTCTACAAGGGCAAGGGGCCAATGGAGGAGCGGCATGTGTCATCAGCTGAGGGGCTTACCATTTGGGTCCCACGTGCTTACTGGGATGCCATGTGGCATGTTGTGGGCCCCACTTCCCTTGCCTTAATAAAACTTCAAACTCCTCTAACTTTCTTATACGAACTCGGTTTGATGAACCGTTCACACCATAGTGATCAAGACAACGTGATCTATGCTCTAGTCTTGGTTCGAAAGAAATATAAACACTTTGATTTTTGAGCTTTCATAAGCCTTCTTTGTCTTTTGTGTGTCTCTGGAGCCACCTGGATCACGAGAAGTTTGAAACCCTGTGGAAGGCCCCTATGTCATAAAGCATTGCCTCCTCAATGGGGAATATATCATGTCAAATCCCGATGGAACGTACCTAAGCAACCCCATCAATGGGCTCTACCTCAAGAAATTTTACCCACAAGGGTCAAGAGTCCTCAACCCTAGAGATAAAATGCATATAAAAAAATCTGTTTTTAACACAAACACCAGAAGATTATAATAAAAAGTTCTCTAGTGTTACAGATGGATTATTCCCCCAACCATTATTTTGGATTCATTGATGGAGCATTGTGATGGTCTCAAAATCTAGCAGCAGTCACCTTGGTCATCTACTATCCTGACCGATCGCCATTCTTCACCAATGGAGTATGCATCGAATTAGCTACCAATAATCAGGTATAATATGACGTCGCCATTGGCCTCATGAGCAATTCCTTCAACCAAAGCATCTGCCACCTGCATATCTACCTTGATTCCCAGTTAGTGGTTTCGCAGTTAAACCAATAATTTGAAGTACAAGATTCTCAATTGTTTAGAAAATATTTGCATGCAAAAATATGAAACCATCAATTTGATCATATTACATTCACACATGTACCAAGAAATCAAAACCAGGCATTGGATCACATAACTAATCATATGCTAGATTGGAACGCATCACGTATAAACCATCATACATAAAACCAAAAGCATAGAAAAATATATCTCCATCAATGATGCACAACATCCATCAAATCATATAACCATAAAAACGTCATCAAGAGCCACAAAAAATACATATCTCGCATATATACAAAAATATGTGTGAATCCAACACATTAAAAGTCATAGTCTCTCACTCCTACCAACCACATATATATATATATATATATATATATATATATATATATATATATATATATATATATATATATATATATATATATATATATATATATATATATATATATATATATATATATATATATATATATATATATATATATATATATATATATATATATATATATATATGTCATCAAAAATAAGGGAAGCATCCTAATAATAGGTGATTTCCCTAAATACAAAGTATCTCTAGGGCTGAGCCCCGCCAGGTCGGCCATCTGGACCCACAGCTGCACCCAGTGCTAGAATTGGGGCAGCGGCCAAAACGAAAGCGCCACACGACGCAGTGTCAGACAATAACCCCTCTCCCAAGCCATCAATGCCTCAAGATAGGTATCGTCCAAATCATCTGCAAAACCTCGAGACGACATACACTGGGTCAACCTCTCCACTCGACCCCAAGCATTAGCTAAGTCTGTGGATCAAGCCTCGACCGCAACTAGCTGCTCCGCCATATCCAACACTTACACCTCTTCTGCCTCATCACAAGCAATAGCTGCATCATACTCAGCAGCAGTCGATCTTCTACCCTCCCATGAGGGGCCAGCACCATCACTTCGCCCTCTACGTTGAGGTTGTCTAGCACCGCCACCCTGCCCCCCAACCTGGGATCGAGCACCTCCACCTAGAACCCTCCTAAGGGGTTGGTGTCCCTCTAAGCGAGCAGTAGGACGTCCAAATTCTCCCACAACTGCAAGAGAAACAAAGATATTTTTAGTGTCACCACAATACACATATAAAAATATACATCGTAAAATACTCAGCAAATGCAGAAAAACATAAAAAATCATACCTGTAGGTCCCCACGCGTAACCAACAGGAAGACCCATATTCGAGTCTCCCTAAAGATCCATCCTAAAGTATGGGAACTCTAGGAGCATCTAGGGTTTCACCTCGAACCATGCCTCAGTGGTTGCATCGCAGTAGCGACCCACCTCTCCCCCTCTGCCTCGAGGCATCACCGACGCCCATCGCCTCATCCGAGGGTCCCAACGAGGCCCAATAGGAACAGGTACAATGGGTCGCAGCAATACCACCCTCTTAAACATGATGCTACAAAGTATTCTAGCATAGGTAAATAATTTGGAAGATCCTCCCTGGACCTTCCCCAACTACAACACCATGCCATCATAAACATGGCAGGCCCAATCATAAAAATGGTCAGCTCGGAGTTGACGCAAAACACTAATCTGAGGTCTAGACGCCCTATGTGGCGATGATGATCTTGTCAACCGTATGATCATAGCTAATGAATATTTCTCAGCTAGATCGATCACTGATGCAATGAGAATGCATCCCTACGAAAGTGGTGCCCCACCACAGTGATGCTCCGAACAATGCCATAGAGCCACCCTCTCAGGCGGGAGTGGTTGTGGAAGTGCCTCACCCTGAGGCAGCAAGACGGTCAAAATATATATATATTTCTTCGGATGGATAGGGATGTCCTTCCCGCACAGGACCATCACCTTGCGCCTCTTGTTCCAGCTACGGACCAAGAAACGCAGCAGGCGATCCTGCGATATTAGGAGTTCATTCTCTAGAAACTTGAGAAGACCACATTGTGCTAGCAACCTTTATGCGTTGGCATCTTGAGCCACAACCATGCAAATATTAGGCCAATCACGCTCTCTCCACAACATCCTGTCACCAAACACAATCACATCAATGACAAATTATCAAAAAAATTCAATAAAATTTGACTTGGCTTCTCACCGCGCTCGTTTCCCATACAGGCGCGTTGATCGTGTGTATGTCTCAAAGACATATGTGGAAGATCACACATAAATTCTGAGACAGACGCGAAATCTCTGCGGAAAACCTCATTTTTTCGTAGAAGTCTCAGTGTCTGTACCTTGATACCCCCACGACAAAGGCCAAAAATAAGTAAGAGTTCATTATACAAACCTAATTTGTACGAACCCCCACCCAAAAAAACTGAAAAACTAAAATGTTAGATTTTCAAGGGCCTACTTGGCACTGACGGAGCGAATCCCTGGTACATGGGCTGACCGCAACGGTAAGAAAGGCTTGGCAACAAGGGATCAACTCTGACCTCACAACTCTCAAATGACACAAATGAGCTAAAATGAACCATATTGACCTATAAATCGCCCTTTTCGAATTATTTGACAGACCATAATGGGAGCTCAAAACGCCCAGTTGCAAAACCGAAAGCAACACAATGATCAACACCTCATAACGTCCAAAAGAGGCTTCACAAATTCACAACTCCGGAAAAAATCATTTTTTCAGCTACCACAGGTATACCCTCTCTTATCATTTTTTCATTAAGCACATTTGTCAATATATTTGAATGATATATATTCTTTCACTTGGGGTATTGGTTGCAGGTGTTATACAACACGACAAACCACTTGTTGCCCTAGCCACTGAAGGTTCCAAAGTAGGTATCATTCTACCCCCAGCATGATAGATTCCTAGAGAAGCTTCGCATATCCTGACATCATTTCTCCACAAGAATCAACCATATTTTGTAAACACCCAACCATGCTTATCATCTCCCCACCTTGCACATGATAAACATTATCGTCAATCGATAGAGCCTCACCCTCCATGGCATCCATCACTCAAGTACACCATGCATAAAAAATATGACACCATGGCTGCAATATCCTAGTCCGGGAAGCACTTCATGTTCATCCATCCATCATGCATCAATTCAAGTTTTACCATGTCACGATAAAACCCCTTTCTCGGACTACCATTTCGCAAGCAGATCAAACACACAACACCGCGTCTTGCATTTTTCCTACCAGACCTCCATCAACATAGCTCATCTGCAACACTTTCCATCCGATTCACCACCCCTGCACTGAGACTAACCAATGGGGCCCCCACCCTTAGCAAAATCACCTTCCTCATATCATCGGTGAGTGATCATTTTCACACTTTTGGGGCACTCGTCTCCATGTTTGTACATCCAAACCCATTATATTCTTTGGCAAGTGTACAAATATTTTTTAGGAGAACCTCCCCACCTATCCATCCAACTTTCTCCCCTGGTAGCAGTCCCTAATCACCCTTGGTCGAAGCTTCACATCCTTCACCCAAAGCCACCACGACATTCATAAAAAACATACGCCCACCCTGGATGTCCTACCGACTCTAGGGATTTTCTTACCATAATTTTTATGATTGCCACCATTTACATTTGCAAGCTCCAACCTTGGGCCACTGAACTCCCATCATCAGTGTTCAGCCATTTTTTTCCATCATGCCTATGTTAACCTATCATACCCAAGTGCTATATTAGAGACTGTGGTCCCTTGCATCTCCTCAGTGTTACCGACACTTGATCCGTCGCTTAACACCGAATTGTTCCATGATCTATATTTAAAGAGCATGGATCCTTCATTTGTCTCGTAACTGTTTGTGAAAGAAGCTTATGTAAATTTTATTTATTTATATAAATAAATTTGCCTGAAGTGGATGTGTTGGCTCAAGTCGTGGATTGCTTCCCTCTTTGAGGTTTTTAGCCACGTCAAATACTAGTGTACTTATCTGTGATCTATTTGTGAGTGGTGACCTTTGGTGTTTGATCTAAGGAACTTACCTTGTAAATTCGTACATGGTATCAGAGTCATTTTGAGGGCCACATCCATTTTTGATCCAAATCCGAAGCCAATTTGACTGCATGCGAGTGCCATTTTTCTATATCTACTATTTCTGATCACTTTCAGGTTAGCAGAACTGCTTAGTTGTGTGCGTAGCATCTGTTACAGTGAGGAACCCCTTTCATTTCATGGGAAAAGGTTTCCGGTTTCCCAAGTTATGTCATTTTAGTTCTGGAGGTATAAAGTATTTTTGCTGCAGTTATATTAATTAATCCTTCTGTTTATTTCGGTTTATAGTTTTATTTTATTTTATTTCTAAAGTATGAGGAAGAGAAGCTATGAGGAAGAGAAGAGTGTATGAGGTTATTGTGAGCATGCATACATTGTATTGTTTCATGATTCCTTGGCTTATTATACAATAGAGATAGAGGGGTTTTGAGAAATTGCTTTCCCTAGGAAAAACTTGTGTTGTGTGATTGATCTACTTCTTTCTCTTACTTGCATGCGATTGAGCAATCATGTTTTATATTCTGCAAATATTGTAGAAGGATTCAGTATCTTGTTTTAGTACATTGCATGATTGGATTGAATCCATTGGTGTAATTTCTACAGTCACCACAATGGTCTAGTTCTTGAAGTATTTCAACTCCATCATGTTGCTCCTATGCACTCTGATTTAAGTTGATACTCTTTTTTTTTGTAGTAATATTCATACATTTGTACTTATCGTTTCAATAGTTCTCCTACATCATAAACACATGAGTCTTATGAGATTAATCATAAGAAATTTAAATTAAAGCATACTTTCATCAGCAGGTTTATTTATGAGGTTAGCAATAAAATTTTAAATGAATTCCAATCATGACTTTAAGAGAGAAATTCTTCAAACTGGTAATTAATACTTATATCTTTGGTTACTTATAGTTCACAAACACTAACTGATTTCATAGAAAAGCCAAATACTCAGTGTGTTGTAGCCCTATGCAGTTCTCAGCTAGCTACATATTTAGATCCATATCACTAAGTGGTTTTTCAGCCAAAGCAAGGACTCAATGGTTGTTATACTGCTTCACACAATCTTTTCATACAACTCCATCCTCAAGTCCAACTCACTGAGAGGTTTCATCACCAAGGGAAGCACTTAGTGCATATATATTGCTTTATGCATTCTTTTGGCATATAGTTCCAAACAATCACCCATCGCCAAGGCAAGCACCTATTTTCAAGGTAAGCATCCATTGCAAAGATACGAATCCTTCGCTAAGACAAGCATCCATCACCAAGATAGGAATCTACCACTAGGAAGAACATCCTCCTGAGCTCCATGCTCCATCGTCTCCCCTTGTGTCTCAACATTTAATTTATTTCATGAGATATACTGAAAATTTGAAACCATAAATTTTAATTAGCCAATCATTGCTTTGTTGATGTTATGAAATGGGCCACTTCAAACCCCAACACCTTGAACCCCTCAATGGCCAACGGGAGGCAACGAGAGCACTTGCTCGTGATTTTATAATCGCACAAGTAGGATTGAGTCCATGCCAAGACTAGTGAAACTCTTTCCACTTATCTTCGTTACTGAGATTGTGACTCATGAAGAACAATCCTAATGCCAACTATCTTGACAAAAGGGAAAAAGACAATACAAAAACATAACTAAAATCCTAATATTTACACTAGAAAACCAAATAACACTATTATAATTATGTAAAATATATAATTTATCAACGACCTAAAAAAATAGTGTCAATATGATCATGAGTGATAGTTCACTTGTATTACTTAAACTATTGTTTTTTTTATTTTTATATTATATGATTTTTTTAATTTTATTTTTTTTAGGTTATAATAAAAAAAAAAATTAAAATATATATACAAAATATAATATTAAAATCTAAGAAATATACCAACAAGAAATAATTAAAACGAGAAAGCGACCTCGAAATCTAAATGAAGAGTAGAGTTAAATTATAAAAAACGAAATAGAGTCACTTATATACATTGAAACTTTACACACATATGTGTATGGATACAATTCAAATTAAGAACTGTGCAGTGTGTGTAAAAGAACAGGGCATAAATATGTATTTAAATTTTATTGTATTTTTTAAAAGATGTTGAATACAATTTATCCATACACAATTCTTATTTGAAAACACTCGAATCACTCTGCAAAGAGTATTTCATTTATACAAAGAGAAAAATAAATAATTAGAAGCAAACATTGAAACCAAATATAATGCCAAATAGAGAGAGTGTTATAAACTAGCAATATAATTTTATTAATGCTTCACAAAACTCGATACATGGCTCTGCATAATGGTATATGCACATGGAAGACGGTGAACAGAGTCAAATTTAAATAGATGAATAGCCTGAAGGAGAATCACATCTTGCACAACCATCACTCAATTAATAGCAGCTAAATGATAAGAATATTGTGGAATTCATGCAGAAAATAAAAATGATACCTTCACCACGCTACTAGTTCATGGAGCTCTCTTAACATTCCTCGACACACTCGAATGGAGGCATGCAAACCAACAATCATCATATAGCTACAGGATCAATGCCCGAAAAAGAAATAGGGAAAATATTAAGAAAAATCTCACAACTGGTCAAGCCCTCACTAAAATTTGGGAAGCATATGGGTGCAGAGGTTAGGAATCCTTTTTACTGGATATTTTTCTCCTTTTATAGATCTGTAATCATTGATGAATGATCTAGATTGCTCTTGAGAGATAGGTTCGTTCATTGGATGGTCTTGGGCTGTTGAACAAATCAACAGTTTAGCAAATGTTCGAATGTTGGCTAACTATTCGGAGTTTACTTTATACATTTGATATATACCTTCTATTATTTTGCACATATATCTCTAGCCAATTTACATTGTTAATATATATGTATTCAACTATTTGCATATAAATGTTCCTCTCTAAGTAATACTCTATGTGAATCACTCAAAGATGCACGTTGGCACACCCACTTTAAATAGTAGCCTGATGAGAATTATTTTTACATCACATAGGCTATAGTTGATTATAGAAATGAGTTACTTTCTTGAGTGACTGTGACTTATCAATTGACATCGTCTAGGTTGGATCAATCATAATGGTGTGAAATGGCATATTTTCATCTGTAACTCACTTGGTCATGACCATGAATAAATCGATGCCCCCAATTCTCGTATTAAACTCCTCCTTTTAAATCAACTGGAAGAGGTGGATCCCTGGAAAGATAGTTCGATTTCAAGACATAACGTTCTCAGCTTGTACATCAGACCGCTCGAATGCAGAGTCATGCTTGAATGATTCTATAATGAAATTGAGAAGACTAAAGGAGTTGATATAGTGAAACCCACCGTTGCATGTTTCGTACTACCAAGATATTAGCGCTTGACCTGATTCCAATTGTTAAAAAAATATGGATTCTCTGAAGGTTTATTGCTGAAATATTATTTCACATTCCATATATAAAAATAAACTCAATGACTTGTCCTACGGTAAATGCATGTTTTCGACGTTCTGACCACCTTTGTATCATTGAAAATAATTGAGGATCAATTCTGTTTCTTGTAACAAAAGGCTCGTAGGTTCCATTTTGGAGGATTTCTCCTTAACTATAATGAACCTCGTCTGCAATGGCATCTCTAATGCTCGACACTATCATTAACATGTCATCAAGATCGAGCTACATGTCAGAGTTTTGACACTTGATGTCCACAACTAAGCCTGAATGACTAATACTGGCAGGAAGTGTTGACAAAGTAGCAATAGTAAACAAATTCTCATATGATTTTGGATGGTGCACAGTGGTGTCTTTGCTTGTGCTAGTCCAATCCTGACAAACATAATCTAACCAGTTTTTGTAGCATCTTGTGTTGCTGAAGTCAAATGTTACGAACCTCACTTGGAGCCTTCAAGAATTGCAGGTTTGAGCCTCTCCTGTTGCAAACCATTATTGATGAAAAGTGAATCTGCCACAGGGCAAGTTCACCTTCCAGTTAAACATAAATCAACCTGCAAACTCAAAACTGCATTAAATTGCAGATACATAAACCCAGAATTCGATCTTAGGATCCCTGGGTTAGGTCCGTCATGCTTCCGCTGCGTTACTTCCACGCTCACATCTATATACCCAATGCTTCTCATTATAAAATCCTTGGGCGCACTTAAACGTAAATCACAGCCGAACCATACAGCTGTAATCCATAATATTATCCGGCCCACTTAAAGTTCAACCTCCATACGATGAGACTCTTGGAACTCAAGAGGATTTAACCACACCCAATTCAAATTGAAACGCTAACAGTATTGGATCGACCCTGCAAACCAGGGTTTTAAATACACTTCAATAATCAAAGGTTAGAACCATTACATGACATCATCGCTGACCTGTATGTTGGCTCAACGCAGAAATCGATATCTATTTCTTCCAACCGATTCCTTCCACACCGATTACATCGAACTCGCTCCTTCGTTCCCACGAAGACTGATGTTTAATTGAAATCAAATCAAGACAGAAGCATTTAATTGCCATCGATCTTGTATGGATCGATGGTCAATAATCACTAAAAACAAACAGAGTTCAACTGTCGATTGTAGTCAACCCATAAACTTTCAAACAGAGTTAAATTATCCATTTCTAATGCTGTGGATTGATTTCAAATATCCATCTCCAAGAAAACAAACAGTTTCCGAATTAAATTAAAGAAATCAGCACTGCATCATCTAACTGCGTTGCGCTTAAATCCACTTTTGACATGAGTGCAATTCCAACTCTCAGATCTCAAACCCATAAACCAATGCAAGCTTTAACTCAGCCATATCTTCTCCGGCGATCACTCAGCGTCAATTTATTCGAACAGTCTTCAATACCACTGTGCCATAACTCATCGTCCTGGCCTTTACGTGTCTACAAGTCTTCGGACTTCTGCGCAGTCTCCACATTAATGTTGTGGATTGTTTTCAAACGACGTCACTTCAAACAAAAATAGAGTTCGATATAGATTGAAACATATTCACTAATCAGAGTTAACATCACAGAACCTTCCATCTCGTTGTGTAATTTAACAACTATACATCGATCTCAGAAAACTTAAAACATAAACAAACCATATTCGTACAGAGAAAATCCAGACAACAGTATATTTCTATTTTATACAAAATGCAGTTACAATCTAAAGCATTTCAGCCTTAGCACGCAGATTCTCCATCGGTTACATTGGACTTCTCCCTCTCACACAATACATGCTTCTCTTTTATATGTTTTTCAAGGATCAAGAATCGATTCTAACTAATTTTTTCCCTAGTTTGCATAATGATTCGCATAACCACCTCTTCAGTTTTGGATATGAATTTGAATTCAGATATGTTCGGATGCCCCTGCATCAGACTCACGAGGCACAAAAATTTATGACCTCCTAGTCATATGTCTTCTACAATTGTCAGTTATGGAAATGTTCCTTGTGATCTTCCTGTAACAACACTCCTGAACAATTCTGCCCACATCCTTTGTGGAATTGTCCGCTGTGAGCTGCAACAAAACCTCTGCAATAGTAGTCCTCCCTGCTACCAGATACCTCACCAAGCTTCCTTCTCTGAGCTTAGTCTTTTGGCATCTCTTTGGTTCACTCCTGTGGAACCATCTGAGCACTCCTGCTCTAAGTTGCTACAATCTTCTCACTTTCTTCCTACTGCTACCTTCACAAAACACAAAAATCACAAGTTTCACAAAACTTCATAAAACTGAACCTCTTCATTTGCAACTCCTTTCTTCGCACGCAAAAACTCCTTTCTGCAGGAAATCTTTTCCCGCTCTAATACCACTTGATGAAAAGTGAATCTACCACAGGGCAAGTTCACCTTCCAGTTAAACATAAATCAACCTGCAAACTCAAAACTGCATTAAAATGCAGATACATAAACCCAGAATTCGATCTTAGGATCCCTGGGTTAGGTCCATCATGCTTCCACTGCGTTACTTCCACGCTCACATCTATATACCCAATGCTTCTCATTATAAAATCCTTGGGCGCACTTAAACATAAATCACAGCCGAACCATACAGCCACGATACATAATATAATCCGGCCCACTTAAAGTTCAACCTCCATATGATGAGACTCTTGGAACTCAAGAGGATTTAACCACACCCAATTCAAATTGAAACACTAACGGTATTGGATCGACCCTGCAAACCACGGTTTTAAATACACTTCAATAATCAAAGGTTAGAACCATTACATGACATCATCGCTAGCCTGTATGTTGGCTCAACGCAGAAATCGATATCTATTTCTTCCAACCGATTCCTTCCATACCGATTACATTGAACTCGCTCCTTTGTTCCCACGAAGACTGATGTTTAATTGAAATCAAATCAAGACAGAAGCATTTAATTGCCATCGATCTTGTATGGATCGATGGTCAATAATCACTAAAAACAAAAAGAGTTCAACTATCGATTGCATTCAACCCATAAACTTTCAAACAGAGTTAAATTATCCATTTCTAATGTTGTGGATCGATTTCAAATATCAATCTCCAAGCAAACAAACAGTTTCCGAATTAAATTAAAGAAATCAGCACTGCATCATCTAACTGCGTTGCGCTTAAACCCACGTTTGAAATGAGTGCAATTCCAACTCTCAGATCTCAAACCCATAAACCAACGCAAGCTTTAACTCCACCATATCTTCTCCGGCGATCACTCAGCGTCAGTTTATTCGAACAGTCTTCAATACCACTGTGCCATAACCCATCGTCCTGGCCTTTACGTGCCTACAAGTCTTCAGACTTCTGTGCAGTCTCCACATTAATGTTGTGGATTGTTTTCAAATGACGTCACTTCAAAAAAAAACAGAGTTCGACATAGATTGAAACATATTCACTAATCAGAGTTAGCATCACAGAACCTTCCATCTCGTTGTGTAATTTAACAACTATACATCAATCTTTGAAAACTTAAAACATAAACAAACCATATTCGTACAGAGAAAATCCAGACAAAAGTATATTTCTATTTTATACAAAATGCAGTTACAATCTAAGGCATTTCAGCCTTAGCACGCAGATTCTCCATCGGTTACATTGGACTTCTCCCTCTCACACAATACATGCTTCTCTTTTATATGTTTTTCAAGGATCAAGAATCGGTTCTAACTAATTTTTGCCCTAGTTTGCATAATGATTCTTATAACCACCTCTTCAGTTTTGGATCTGAATTTGAATTCAGATATGTTCATATGCCCCTGCATCAATTATTTTGACAACATTGTAGTGCTTTCATCGATGATTTTCTCAATATAAACGAAACATGAGACAGATACATATATGCATAATAGAGTTTTTGAAAATATGAACACAAAAGGTAGTTATAGTTACATTGTCCAACACATTGGTCCATCCATGGGAATTGGTGATCTAATCGTGCCACACATCTGTTTCTTACATATAAGAGACAACTGCAATTTTTTTCCCAGTAGAAAAAAATGTTACTTTTTCATATTAAATATAAAAAATATACTTCTTTATATTAAATATTACAAAAAAATTTACTTCTTCGATTGCTCTCGTAGTGAAAAACCAATGGGTACCAATAACATTCAATTTCTCATTGAGATGTGAGGGGGAGAACCGAGAACTTGGGAAAGGAATGTTAGGGTTTAGTCATGCCTGAAACCTGTCAGGAAGATTCGCACATGGGGTATCAAAACTGTGCAGTGCCTGGTGGACAGCATGTCTGCAACCTCAGGTGGGGCTCAATCCCCTCCTACACAAATGTCATAGCAGGAGAAATAAACGGGACCTAAAAGGGGTTCCATCCAGAATGCAGGATTGGTATTAGAAGCGAAATGGCAAGCCAAGATACGAGGAAAATGTCTGCCACGAGCTCTAAAAAAACCAAGATTCATCATCCCTGCAAATAAAATAGATGAGTACAGGAGCTATATGAAGGATCATGCATTAATTTGTAAGTTCATCGACATTTGGCCAATAGAAAAATATCTTTTGAAATGGATACAGGCAAAATGGAAACCCAAGGGTCACATTGATTTAAAATTTGGCCCTAGAGGGTTTTTTACAGTCATATTCACTAATCTTTTTGATAAAGAAAGGATCTTTGAGGGAGGTCCTTACTTTTATTACAATGCTGGTCTATTTTTACGGCAATGGGAGGAATGCTATAACCTAGATTAGGAAAACTTCTTGGCTGCACTGGTTTGGGTTCAACTCTTTGCACTCTCGATGGATTTCTAGGACCCTAAAATTTTAGAAGGCATTGGTAATTCCCTTAGTAGCTTTGTGAAGATAACAGAGACAACGCGTCGATGCCGGTACACTTCTTTTTTCCATATATGTGTGTACATGAATATTTCTGAACCACTTCCAAAATCCATAGAACTTGAATACGAAGGAAAAATTTGGCATCAACTTCTAGAATACGAACATATTCCATTCCGGTGCCGCGAATGCCATGAGTATGGCCATTTTTACAAAACATGCCCATTGAATAATCCTGATATGATGCAAGGAAAATCTCCAGAGGTAGCTGAAGGGTCACTCGAAAAAGATGACAGATTCATAATAGTGACTAATAAAAAGAAGCACAATAAGCTGCGTGCAAGCCAAAATAATACTCCAAAACAAAAGAACACTCAGAACCGATAAGACATATTGCAGGAATAGGGGAAAACTCGAAGGAAGGGGAAGAAAGCCCTGTTGAAGGACAAGGAATGGTACAACAAAAAAATTAAAAGGCAAAAAGAAAGGCACCGCAAGAATCCAATGAAACAGAAGAATATAACCTAGTCAAACAGTTGTCAATGGATATTGAATAGAATAGAGAGGAATTAAGTTCAGAGGAAGTTGTTTTAAAATGTCTCTTGCATGAATCGAGGAACCTAGATGACCGATTTATTCCTAATGATCAGAATAATCTGTATAAATAAACCTTCGAGAAATATTTGACATCCCAATCTCATAAGCAAGTAAGTACCCCTGAAAACATGTCTTCCAAAGAACTAAGTACCCAACCAAAAGGAGGAAAAAAGAAAGCATGAAAAAACTTGCATGATTTGATCCAAATAGTAGGGAAATTTTTATTTAACTCCGTAAAAATAATACCATTAACAATGGTATTCCAACAACTCCACAAATTCAATCAATGAAAGTGATCTCCTCGAATATTAGAGGCCTCAATAGTAAAGGAAAACAAGGATATTTAAAAGAAAAGTTAAAATCAGAAAAGCCCCAAGTATTGTTGCTACAGGAAACGAAAGTCTCTAGCCAAAAATTAGAAGACATTCTTAAATCATATAAGCCTCATTATGAAACAATGGCGATTGACTCACGGCGTAGTGCAGGGGGAATAGCCATCCTCTGGAATCCTGCAGAGGTAATAGTAGATGGTTGGATTGGCTTGCCTCACCTTCTTACAGGGATGTTTAGACAAATTGGAATGAAGGAAAAGTTGCTTATATCTTCAGTCTACGGGCCTCATATTTTAGGAGAAAGAGAGGCGTTTTTGAATAGTATAGGGACTCTTAGTAGCATGCATACAGAGAAATATTGGTTTTTGGGAGGGGACTTTAATATGATTAATGATCTAACTGAAAAGAAAGGAGGAACAAGGAGAGAGGAGCCGGAAATGGAACTATTTCGAGATTTAATCACAGACCTCAAGTTGGTGGACATACCCACTGTGAATGGAAAATTTACATGGAATAACAGATGAGGAGTAGCTCATCAAGTAGCATCCAAACTGGATAGGTTCCTTGCTTCAGAAGATTTAGTCAGTATGGATGTCTTATACGAAGCAACTATCCTCCCAACTTTCGGGTCAGAACACTGGCCGATAAGCATGGAAATTTATATGAAAGAATGCCGGAAAAACCGTCCATTTCTATTTGAATCTTTTTGGCTAAGGGATTCTAACTTCATGGAAAAAGAAAAAGGATGGTGGGCATCAAGCTAGATCCAGGGCCAGAACAAAATGCATTTGTTTCAACTCCGGTTGAAAAATCTAAAGCAGGAAATCAAAAAATGGAATAAAACTGAAATTGGTAACATTTAGCAAGATAACGAAAGATTGCAAGGAGAAATGAAGTGTGTTTAGCAACAAATGATCACTCAAGGTAGAACAAAGGCTCTTGCAGTGGAAGAAGGAAACCTCCTAAGCCAATTGGAAGAACGAAGGAAGCAAGAAGAAATACTATGGAAACAAAAATCTCGGGTTCAATGGCTAAAAGAAGGGGATAAAAATACAAACTTGTTTCATAAGGCAATGATCCAGAGAAGGCAGCACAATCTAATATTTTCATTAAAAGATCCCAACAGAAATCGAGTTCTTCAACATAACGACATGGAGACCATGCTAGTAACTCATTTTAGTTACATCCTAACAGAACTGGAGCATAATAGAACAATAGCCATTGAGTGAATTACTAGACACATCCCTACAATTGTTAGTAGAGACCAGAACTTAGCTCTTATTAGGGAAATTACCTTTGAATTAGTGGAGGAGGTGGTAAGAAATCTGCCTAAGAATAAATCCCCAAGACCTGATGGCTTTATAGCAGAATTTTACCAAGCTACTTGGAAATTTATGGGAAATCATATTTGGGAGCTGGTAGAAGAATCTAGGCGTTCAAGACAATTTTATCTAGCCCTGAATTCTACCTTTATCTCGTTAATCCCCAAACAGGAAAATACATATGTCCCAATAGGATTCCATCTGATTGCCTTATGTAATGCTATTTACAAGATCCTATCAACGATCATGGCCAACAGATTAAAACCTATTCTTCTTAATCTAATTTCACTGGAACAAACAGGGTTTGTGAAAGACAGACAAGTCTTAGATGGTATAGTAACGGCACAGGAAGAAATCCATTCACTTCGCACTCTCAAAGCAAAAGGTATGTTAATCAAACTTGATCTTTCTAAACCTTATGATTGTCTAAGTTGGTCTTATCTAAAAGCATTTCTCGAAGCCTTCGGCTTTGATAAAAGATGGATTCAATAGCTAATGTCTTTTATTTCTTCCCCCAACTTCTCAATCCTGCTCAATGGTATTCCTTCCAACCCCTTCAATATTTCTAGGGGCCTTCGGCAAGGCGATCCCCTATCCCCTTTTCTTTTTATCATAGTAGCTGAAGGTCTAGGGCATCTAATTACATCTAAACTTCATGAAGGGAAATTAAAGGGTCTGAACCTTTGGGGGCCATATTTGACTCTCTCGGATCAACAATTTGTAGATGACATCATGCTATTCTGTCAATCTACATTAAGGGAAGCTAAAGCCATTCTATCAGTCCTTAAAGACTTCATGGAAGCATATGGGACTGTCATAAACAATGACAAAACTAATTTTTCCTTTTTTAATTCCAATGAGGTCTCTCAGAGGTTCCTAGCCCATACTATGGGTTTCAATCTAGGCTCTTTTCATGTGAAGTATTTAGGTATTCCCCTCAGCCTTAATTCCCTTCGGGTTTCAGGTTGGAAAGACCTCCTTAACTGCATCTAGAACCATTTACAGAATTGGGCTCTTCGTGCTCCCAATTCTCCTAGTCCGGTGGTCCTTTTGTGATCCATTCTCCAATCAATCCCTATTTATCATTTATCAAGGTAGGCTGCCCCCAAAATCATTCGCAACAATATGGTCAAAATGTTCAAAAAATGTATGTGGCAGGGAACAAAACAACTATGGAAATTGGCCCTTCTCTCCTGGGATAAGCTCACTAAACTCAAAAAATCAGGTGGATTGGGTTTACGAGACCCTTACCTATTAAATCAGGTGATGGGAGCTAAAATTTGGTGGAGATGGCTCCAAGGGGGAAGAGACTTATGGAAAATTATTTGGGAAAGGAAATATGAAATGCCACGAAAAACTGTAGGAAAATTGAAAGTCGATGTCACCCCCAAAGGATCTAACATCCTGAATCTGGAAGCCATTAACAGAGAACTTATTCAATGGCATAGCTTCTGGGAAATTTGAGGCAGTAACACAGCTCTATTCTAGGAAGATTCTTGGCAAAAAAGGGAAAAATTATTCAGTCGTCTATACTTTGGTGAGATCTTCCTTTTCACCAATTTGCCTCATACAAGATCGATAGCTCACTACTATAGTAGGGAAAATGAGGGTCAATGGAGGAACTGGAGAGGTAAATACCAATGGTCGAATGCCTCTGAAACACTTCAATGGAAAAAATTATGAAAAAGAAATGAAAAATAGGAAAACAGTCTCAGTAAATGGAGAAGATATCCTACGGTAGGTATATCGCAATAAAGGCATGTTTACCATACAAGAAGGGTATTACACCAAATCGAACAATTTAGATAGCATCACAGTTCCACTCTGGAAAAAAATCTTGTCAACAAAACACTGGCCGAAAATTTAACATTTCCTTTGGCTTGTAAGCCATCATAAAATGCTTACCTGGGATCAGCTACAAAAAAGAGCGATGCAGGGCCCTTCGCTATGCATAATGTGTAACAGGCAGGAGGAAATTTTAGAACATTTACTAATTACCTGCGACCTGGCTAAAGCACTTTGGTAGAACATTATGGTCATCTTCCAACAAACATACAGGGAGAACACCAACATCACCCAGACCATTGTCAATTGGAGGAAAGGGGGATACACTTGTGCAGTCCTCAACAGAGCTTGGAGGTTATCGATGGTGTTTCTCCTTTGGGCCATATGAAAAGAAAGGAACCAGAGAATCTTCAGGGACAACACCAGACAATGAGACTAGATCTGGCATGTAACCCTTGAAAACATTTGTGAAATGATCTTAGTTGAAAAATGGAACAAGAAGACTGGACTGCCACTGGAAACGAAGCTTGCATCCTTGCCATGTTAAACCTAAAACCCCAAATGTTGGTTTGTTTACCCTACAAAGAGATAGGAAAAACTATTTAGACAAGTTCCAGATGCCACAACCAGGGTTTCTGAAGCTAAATTATGATGGGACCTCCAAGGGCAACCCAGGTCAGGCAGGAGCAAGTAGTATCTTCCAGAACTCCCAAGGTTCTGTTTGCAGATTTTATGCAATGGAATTAGGGTATGCCACGAATAATGAAGCAAAATTAATTGTGGTCAAGAAAGGGCTCATAATTGCAGTTAGAGAAAATTATCATAGAATCATCGTCGAAGGGGACTCAGCTATGGCAACATGGATATTACAGAAGCTGCAGCAAGGAACTCCATGGGAGAAAATAAGCCAAAGCTGGAGGACCACTCAAACTATCCATGAGATCATTTTGATCATTCAGGATATTGGATACCTTATCCCATCGCATGTGCGTAGAGCTGGTAATTAGGCAGCAGACTATCTAGCTAACTAGGGTTGCAGTCACGAGGGTCACGAACTGGACATCAACCAATCGGATTGTTGAAGATTGCAACAAGAAACAGTGAAGGAGGCATCCTGAAACATCTTTCCTGATCCTAGTTGGAAAGTGATCACCTAAACTAGGTGGGGGGCCACACATGTGATTTTTTGTCGCAAAGTCTATTTTTAGACTATGTCTATTTTTAGACATATGGATCATGGTCTATGAGTTGCAGGATGCTATTTATGGATGATTGGTCAAGTTGGTAAAAATAGATGGACCTCTATTTTTAGATATTGGGCGAAGTCTATTTTTAGACTGCCAGTCTAAAAATAGAACAGTCAAATATTATTAACCCTTAATAATATTTAGACTATAAACATTATCTTATCCTCTTGGAGCACTTCAGTTTGATGCTTGGATGTGGCACATGCAGCCGACAGAAGGAAATACGCTTTTCCTAAGGGTTAGTTGAGCTATTGCATGGTTGACTTCAGTTAGAACTCATGTGGCAGAGTTTGGTGGAGTTGATGAGACAGTTGGTGGAGTTGTGTTCGGTTTAACTTAGTTGAACTAGTTGTATTTAGTCCAACTGATAAATACACTAGTGATGAGTGGTGTGAATTAATTATTAATTAATTCACTAATTATTAACTCATAAATCAACTAAAGAATACATCAGTTAACTGCAATGCATGGACAGTTCAGTGGAGACCAGAGTTAGAGGTGGGTGAAAGGGTGAGTCTACTATCAGTTGTGACTATAGCTGTGCATGAGATTTGCACACACATTGATTGAGATTTCCAATGAGGATTGCACAGTATAAGCCAGTGGGATTTGAACTTGGATCTAATTCTTTTCCATATTGGATTGCGCAGTAGAGGCAGGCAGACAAGGGGAGCATATTGGAGCATGTGATATGTATGATCTGATCTTGTTTTGTGTGTAGCATGTGAGATAGTGTTGAGAGCTTGTGAGGAGTTTGTGCTATGTATTTTTACATGTTCTCTATCATTATAATATACAGATAGTTGGGGGTTTTCAGCTGTAAGCTTTCCCCATTACATACTGTGTTATATGTGTGCTTGATTATGTTTTAATGTGCGCATGCGATTGCTTCTATTTCCACATATTGATGATCAATTGTAGAAGAGGTTATGTATTATGCATGAAGCTTAAATAGTGTGTAATCAAGATAATCTCGGTGAATAATTCAGTTATTATTCAAATTTCTACATGGTATTAGAGCAAGAATTGATCATCGGATCTATTACAGTGATTACAATTTATTTCGGTAGACAGAGTCTGTAAGCGGGCCAGGTAGCCTCTGGATCCATCCTTTCTCTGAAAGGTGATATATCCAGTAAACGCCCCTACAGTCGATCTCTATGCTAGAAATACTTTGTTCTCACATTAGATCAGAAGCAGTTGAGTTTTGAGCTGGTGGAATTCGAATTTGCAGCAGTGTTTTCTTGGTGTCGAAGTCAAAATGTCTTATCAAGGATTGCGATTGGAGTATTCTCTTGAAGGCAGCTCGAATTATATTGCATGGAGAGATAGGATGGAGGTGGTGTTAGATGATAATGGGCTGAAGGAGTTCATAGATGCTGAAGTTCCAAAGCCTTCTTCTAGCGACGCTGCCTTGGTTGAGGCTTGGAAAAAGAAGACAGCAAGGTGTCGAAGGATTCTGTTGGAGGGCGTGAAGGATCACATAGTATCCATCCTGCATGGTAAGGCTTCTCCATTTTTTATGTGGAAAGCCTTGACAGATTTATTCCAAAGAAAGAGCGACCAGAGGAAGTTGGTGCTCAAGGATAAACTTAGGAAAATAAAGATGGAGAAGAATGACACTATTCTGGTATACTTGACAAAGTTTGTCCACTGCGGGGATGAGCTTGGGAGTGTAGGAGTTAGTGTGGATCATGAGGAATTGGTGAGCTTGGCTCTCCTTGGGCTTCCGAAGAGTTGGCATTCCTATCAGGACTTTGTCAATGGTCGGGAGAAATTGCCAAGATGGGAGCAACTTTGGTCGGATCTTGTGCAAGAGGAGATAAGGAGGAGTACAAAGGATGGATCTTCATCAAAGGTATCTGATGAAGAGGATTGCGCTTTGGCTACCAAAGTAAGGAAGGGGAAGGGCAAGAAGAATGCTTCTAAATCCGGTGCGGATGGTAAAGAGCGTGACATGTCCAAAGTGAAGTGTTTTCACTGTCACGAGCATGGACATTACGCCACAAATTGTCCACAGAAGAAGAAGAACAAGCAGGTTGCTGGAGCTGCAGCTGGTGAGGCTCTTGCCTCGCAATTTGAGCTGAACTTCTCATTGATCGCATGCATGGTGTCTAGTGCATTGGGATCGGGGTGGTATTTTGATAGTGGCGCTTCCTTTCACATGACGGGAGATGTGAATCTTTTCAGTGACTTGGTGGAGAAAGATCTCCAGTTGCATGTTGAGTTGGGCGACAATGGACGATACAATGCGACTGGCATTGGTACCATAACCTTTCAGAGGGAGTCAGGTAAACTCATTCTTTTACAAGATGTAGTGCATGTTCCAAGTTTAAAGAAGAATTTGATCTCAGTCGCAATGTTAGAGGATAAAGGGTATGAAGTTGTCTTCAGTGAAGGAAAAGTTTTCCTTCGGCACAAGGCAACAGGACAAGTCAAGAAGGTTGGGATTCGAGCAAAGAATCTCTACATACTTGAAGTAGATGGGATGTCTATGGAGCTTCCTACTGTTGGGAAGTGCAAGAAAGACATGCAATTGATGCTTGAGAGGGAGCAAGTTTTGCATGCAGGTAAGAGTGAACCTCGGGATGTGGAGCAGCCACAAGATGAGGATCATGGAGTGGGAGCAACCACTCATGTAGAGAAATTTCGTGCCAGATGGGCAGAGGGAGTGCATGCAGCTATACCACCAGGTGAGAGGTGGGGCGACATGCATGAGTAATCCCAAGAGGATATTTCTGGGCAGGATTCATGGAGATGGTGTGGATCTCATGAATTGAACCTGGCTACGAGGTGCCCACAGCGCAGCAGTAGCATGATCAGTTGGATTGATGCAAGCAGATCAAAGTGACAATGTCGGATACTGGAGCGCGAATCAGAGTTGACAGCAAGTGCAGAGTGCATGGGTGCAAGAGTTCAACAGCGCAGTGGTTCCTGATGACATGTGAAATTGGGCCCAGCAGAAGTCGAAGACTTTGATGATAGATGCATCAGACTGATTGAGTTGTTTGGAGCCTATTCAGTTTCAGAGGAGTTGCAGAGCAGATGCATGGAGTTGCATGGCACTTGTGAAGGTTGCAGGGCGAATGCATGGAGTTGCATGTCGCATGCAAAGACAATCCTTTCTTGTTGAGAGGGAGTGTTGAAGATTGCAACAAGAAACAATGAAGGAGGCATCCTGAAACATCTTTCCTGATCCTAGTTGGAAAGTGATCACCTAAACTAGGTGGGGACCACACAAGTGATTTTTGTCGCAAAGTCTATTTTTAGACATGTCGATCATGGTCTATGAGTTGCATGATGCTATTTATGGATGATTGGTCAAGTTGGTAAAAATAGATGGACCTCTATTTTTAGACATTGGGCGGAATCTATTTTTAGACTGCCGGGCTAAAAATAGAACAGTCAAATATTATTAACCCTTAATAATATTTAGACTATAAACATTATCTTATCCTCTTGGAGCACTTCAGCTTGATGCTTGGATGTGGCACATGCAGCTGACAAAAGGAAATACGCTTTTCCTAAGGTTTAGTTGAGCTTTTGCATGGTTGACTTCAATTAGAACTCATGTGGCAGAGTTTGGTGGAGTTGATGAGACAGTTGGTGGAGTTGTGTTCGGTTTAACTTAGTTGAACTAGTTGTATTTAGTCTAATTGATAAATACACTAGTGATGAGTGGTGTGAATTAATTATTAATTAATTCACAAATTATTAACTCATAAATCAACTAAAGAACACATCAGTTAACTGCAATGCATGGACAGTTCAGTGGAGACCAGTGTTAGAGGTGGGTGAAAGGGTGAGTCTACTATCAGTTGTGACTATAGCTGTGCATGAGATTTGTACACACATTGATTGAGATTGCCAATGAGGATTGCGCAGTACAAGCCAGTGGGATTCGAACTTGGATCTCATCATTATTCATCTTGGATTGCGCAGTAGAGGCAGGCAGACTTGTGGAGGAGATTTGAACCCGTGACTTGTTCATCTTCCGTGCTAGTTTGTGTGTAGCATGTGAGATAGTGCTGAGAGCTGTGAGAGATTTGTGCTATGTATTGTTACATGTTCTCTATCATTATAATATACAGATAGTTGGGGGTTTTCAGCTGTAAGCTTTCCCCATTACATACTGTGTTATATGTGTGCTTGATTATGTTTTAATGTGCGCATGCGATTGCTTCTATTTCTGCAAATTGATGATCAATTGTAGAAGAGGTTATGTATTATGCATGAAGCTCAAATAGTGTGTAATCAAGATAATCTCGGTGAATAAGTGATCTATTATTCAAATTTCTACACGGACAGGGCATGGGACATTGAACTACATCTAATACAGGTCATCATCAACAAAGCTAAGGAAAGTTCTCGAGACCCCCGATCGGGGTGCCACGCGAAGGGAGAAGGGAGACATGCAGTGGCACGCGACAGTGTCAACCACATTATTGCTCGAGTATAAGGGCAGCAGTATAATGGTAGGTGGTACAATCACTCAACGGATCATAATGGATGCCGACGAGTTTGCTGGGATCCAACTAATGTTGTCAGATCAGCTTTGGAAATAGCATCGACGACAACAAGGGTTAAGGAAAACTGTGGGCCAGAAGGTGAGCAATGTTCTTGGACGTGTTAGTGTCAGAATATTAATTCCACCATCAGTGATCAAAATCACTCATTTCATTATCATTTTAGGTGTCTCACTCTGAAATTTTTATATCATTCCATTAGGTCATGCTAAAAAAAATTTCACTAATGGTAGCCCTACTCATTAAAACTTCACTCTCCCTTGTAAAATCACATTTGCTGACTCACCTTCATGTATTCTTGAGCATAACAACACCTATGAAAAGCTCATTTCACCATGTCTTGTCTCAGTTAAATTCAACCATGGAAGTTAGGTCATTCAAGGTCCCATTAGGTCATTAGGTTTCATTTTTCAAGGTCCAAAAATGCACCATTTCATTTTCATAAGGTCAGAAAAGTATGAGAGTGATCCCAATAATGTCTCTTTACCATGTAAAGATGACCTCCAAGACAGTTTCCAAAGTTGTAATTTGATTTCAAGTGTGAGTTTCATTCCAAGATGTAATTTTTATTTATTCATGTAATTTTATGTCAATTCAAATCTAATAAGTATTCAGTCTCCCAAAGGCTTCCAACTCATAGTTCCACATGCCAACACATAAAATGTCAAAGTGAAAGAGTTTTTAGTCCATCAATTGATCAAATTTCAAAGGGAGTTATCTTTTCCCAAAGGTGCCCAAGTTGTCATTGTTCACAAGCACTAAACCCTAATTTCCTCTCCCACTGAGATATGGTTTTCTATGGAAATGAGATATTTGAGCAGAGGAGCCATAATGTAGTTCATATCAGTAAGTATGAGGTCATTTCAGCTCATAAAAATCATGTCTCCATCATTTTTTGAGAAGTCATTCCAATAGTCAAGTCATTTGCTACTCATAGGGTTGGTTTTTCTTCAAACTGTGTTTCTGACCAAAATATGCTTCATTTGACAAAAGTGAGAGAATTTTTTTTCCATCATAGGCCAAGGAAGAAAAACCTCCTTCCGTTTTTACACAGGTGTCATGGTTTTAGATAAATTTCAAAAATACAGGTGCCATAGGAGAGTTGTTGCACTTATAGAGTTACCTTGGAAAATTCATGTTTTCTCATAGTTGGAGCGTCCAAATGACTTTCTTGATAAGTCAAATGATAACTAGACAAAGCAATATTTCAAATGAGATATCATGAGCTCAATTTTGAGTTGCGGAAGGCCTCCAAAAGTTTCCTGCCATAGCACTTTGCATTTCTACACCCTCATTCTGCACATTTTGACTAGTCTTGGGGAAATCAACTTTTGACAAAGAAAATAAACTTGAAACATAAAAAAATATATATATTTGGAAATTAGACAAAATACGATTTCCAGCAAGCTATACTCAGCCCAATTTGGACACCGAGAAGGCCTCCAAATGTAGTTTTTAAAGAGGTGTTTCACTGGCACTACGCTTTTTCCTTAAGCACAACAAAATTGTTAAACGTGCAATGACCTGGATGCTACGCTCTTTTTTGGGACCTGAAAATGAAAAATAGCCACTACTAGTAGTTTTTTATTGATGAATACATCAACCCTAAAAATTTTCATAATTTTTGGAGGAGAACTGGTACATCAAAAGCTCAAAAAACCATCAAAATTTCATGTTTCTGCCTCTAAATCTGCCTGGTCACTGCACGTTTAGCAATCTTGGACGAACAATTTTTTGGTAGACGAATGAGTACCATTTTTCAAAATATAGGTATTTTTGGAAAATAGACTCAATGGGATTTCCAATGAGCTATCATGGAGCTGATTTGGACACCGAGAAGGCACTGAAAACTAGCCTTAAACAAAGGTCAATTTTTCTACTTGGACGCTATGTGCTTCACAAGCAAAATGTATTTTACACAGTCTTCAGAAATTTTTGAAGTTTCATTCTAGTTTGACTTTTACTTTAGAAAATGAGGAATTTACTTATGTAAATGGTCAAAATGAATGTAAATGTCATGTTTTTACTTTTACCTAGGGTAAATACATTAGGTAAGTCAACCAGTTGAGGTGTAATGAATTAGTTCATTAGAGATAGGAATGAGTCAATTTTTGCATCCTACACTCTAGCTATCAGTTTAGATTTTTATGTTATATCTCCCTCATCTCATGGATTTGACCCCTATGGATGACTGGAGGTGGTTTTTAGGTCTATTTAGTTCATATTTTCATAGGAGTCAAAGTTTGGAATCATTTTGGATGCTAGCGTATTGATCAAGAACCAGTTTTTCCTGGAAGTTAATGAAAAATTGCAGCTATTTCCTTGGGATTCATGTGTTATGAATGTTTGGCATATCTTTTTCCCTGTGATCATTTGTATGAATTTTTTGTAAGCTCAAAAAATTTTCATGACTATTATATGATAAATTTCAAGTTGATCGGCATAATACATGTTTTTCATGCTCTGTTTTGGGAAATTTTTCATAATTTGTCCATTTTCTTTAGTTTAGGAAGAATAAATCTCCTATGCTCTTCATAGATCCTCATCAATCTTAAACCATCTCACCAAATAACCTTTAAGTGTTGAGTTTTCTACCTACCTTGCCCCATTGATTTAGTCCCCTTGACTTAATCCTCATCCAGTGAGCCCAACCCCATTCAAAACAAATCAATCCCTTCTAATTTTCTTAGCTAGCCTAAAACCTTTTTCATCCAACCCTCTTGGCTGTGATTTTTATGGAGAGAGCCCTCTCTGACTTTGTAGGGCTGGATACCAATTCAAAATCTTGGTTTTTGGTTACCTCTGTTGGGATTCCTTCTTCAGCCTTTGGAATCTGGTGGAGTGATAACATACTGGCGACGTTGTCAAGGAACGAAGAGACAAACTTTTCCCTGGGTGTACAACAAAGATCAGATCTGATTGTTGATGGTGAAAAACAATCAAGCATAAGAAGGTTGTGCATCATTCAGCTGGCGACTCCAATTTCGAAGAATCGCATGGTTCAAAATTCTCATGGCGACTCCACTGTTCAAGAACTGGTAGTCTAGAGAACTTCTTGGTCACTCACTATTGTCAAAATGAATTTTATTGCTCGAAGGTATGCTCCTATGAATCGAGCTGATATTTTTTGTTTTCGGAACCGTATTCCTCGTATAGATTGGAAATCAGGACTATCAAATTTTAAGGGTCAAGATTGTGAAGATGCTATTTTGCATTTGGTCAAATTTCATTTTCATATTCATAGACTAAAGATTGAGTTTCCTGAAGATTGTCTGATGAAGATGTTTATGGCTACCTTGGAGGAAAAAGTGAGATCATGGTATGAGGATCTACCATATGCTAGTTTATATTCTCTAAAGGACTTTCATTAAATTTTCTTTCAAAATTATCAAAGCTATAGTTCTTCCATGTCAATTATTGATAGTTGTTGTGAGATATCTGATAATTTCATTGATTTTCTTGAAAATTTGTATGGGAGTGAAGAGTGTCTAGATGATGTGCTCATAGAATCCCTTAATGATTTTTCTTCCCAACAACAATCAATAGTTTCCTCCTTGGATGAAGAGATCCTTGAGCCTTTGCATGCGAACCCTTTTCATCACCAAAAAGAATAGCTCCCTCCTTAGATGAGACAGATTGGGACCAAGAAAGAGAAGTGAAAATTACCGATCCTAAAAATTAAAATCACCAAATCAATGTAAATTGCTTTAAAACTCAGTTTTTTCATTTATCTGAAGATGAGATAGATCAGCTCCTGAACGGTCATATTAAAACCCAAGCGAATGTATATTTGCAGCTCTTACATTTTTCACACAGTCAAGAATGTGTGATTTAAGCATCTTCCACTACTGAAAATGAAATTATGGGTTTGAATGATGATAGTCATGAGACTGATGAAGCCATACAAGAAGTTGTTGTGATTAAATCGATTTTTGATGATTATTTCCTGCAAGGAGATCAACTAACAGATATTTTTTTCTCTCATGAAGAGTATAGGGTTGTCATGTTTAACAATCTTGAAGAATTTTTTCTATTCAAAGATGATTTAGAATATGAATTTGAGGAGTATGAGCCTACGAGAGACAGTATGCCAGAGAAAGAATCAGAGTTTCTCATGCTTCAAGAATTTGTAGCCAACACTCAGATAGCAAAAATTCATACTTTCCTATTCTATCCTATGGATCAACAACCAAGTGTTCTTTTAGATCAGAATGAAGAGTGTGCTTTTATATTTGCTGAGTCTCAAGACAAGGTAACATTTCATATTTTTGAAAATCCTTTTACTGATTTGCTAGAGTTAGCATGGAAGATGTATTTTCTTGTTTTCATGGACCAAAAGCACATCTTCAGTAGACACTTGGGGTCACCTAGTTTTTTTTTTTTTTCCTGCCTGCTCAAGGAAAGTGAGAGAAGAATTCAAGAAAGTAACCATCTGCTAAATTGGTTACACTGGAAGGATCACTTCACATGATTGTACATATGTCTTCAGTAGGCAGGTGGTTTTCATAAGTATTTGAAGCCCTCAAGTCTTGGTGTTATGCTGCCATCAATAAGAATAAGTTCATTTTTTGAGTCTCTGTTTCAGTCAAGTTTAGTCAGATTGAGTCAATTTCATTCAATTTTTTGTCATTGAATTGTCAAATTGTCAGTCCTAAATTTCAGTTTCAGTTATTTTTTTTACCATATAGGCCCAATGGAAGAGGCACTGATCTGCAAAATTCAGATATTTGTGGTTCTTGACACCTCTTTTAGAGCTTCCATCCTCAATAAGGCCAATTTTAGTGTCAGAATATGCATTCTGCCATCAGTGATCAAAGTCACTCATTTCATTATCATTTTACGTGTCTCACTCTGAAATTTTTATATCATTCCATTAGCTCATGCTAAAAATTGTTTCAGTGATGGTAGCCCTACTCAATAAAACTTCACTCTCCCTCATAAAATCATATTTTCTAATTCACCTTCATGTCTTCTTGAGCATAATAACACCTATGAAAAACTCATTTCACCATGTTTTGTCTCAGTTAAAGTCAACCATGTAAGTCAGGTCATTCAAGGTCCCATTAGGTCATTAGGTTTCATTGTTCAAGGTGTTAGTGTCCCGTGATTTAGCATATTGGAAAACCAAATCCACAGGGTAACATCAGACCAGTATTTGGAGTCATAGGACCTAACCTTCTTGGAATCAGAGAGGGCTCTCTCTATATTGTTTAAAGGATGTGAACTTGTTTGCTCTTAGGGTTTTATTTTAGGCTAGTTGTCAAGTTTATGGTTTGTTTGTTTGTTTGGGTTGCGTAGATG